>JAFBJW010000393.1:1104002-1472636 GCA_016785235.1 Pseudorhombus dupliciocellatus
TGTGTGTGTGTGTGTGTGTGTGTGTGTGTGTGTGTGTGTGTGTGTGTGTGTGTGTGTGTGTGTGTGTGTGTGCGCGTGTGTGCGCGCAATCTGGGTGTTTCACACGTGTTGTGAAGACCTGAAAGAGGATGTAAGGGCTGGGCGAGAAGTAGTTAGTGTGAGTCTCTGGGAGTCATAATATCCTTCAAATCATGAGGATGTATGCATGATGTGTGTGGGTTTGTGTAGCATTGCAGTGAAGACAGGAACACAGCTCAGCATCAGACCTCTGGTCCTTGCAGAGCTCGCCCCCCACCAGCTTTGTCCAGTGTATTTTATTAGCAGCGTCTTCTTTTGACTGTTATTCTCAGCTATTCTCTACCTTTTCAACATACGCAATCCAAAGATATTTTTCCACATCTCTGTACAGTGTCTGAGGTTTCTGGTGTACATTTTTTTTAAATCAGCCGTGTCATGTTATTCTGATGGTAAATGGGTACATATCATGGATCTGTAGTTGCATACGATGGTTGTGTACTGCGTACAGGTGCAGTGCAGAGTGGACTGGGCAGTCCCAGCCCTGCAGCAGAGCGTTTTTACATCCACAGAGAGGACTAAGCATGTTTTGCTGTGAAAGAGAAATATTAATGGAATGAAATCAACTTTAAGACATATCAATATCTCCTCTATTTTTTGGGAAACAACTTAATTTTATGTGCATATTTTGTTACTTCAGGAAAAATGAACTTTGTAGAGTTTTAATGAAGTACACAAAAGAGGTGAAAGATCCTTCAGTTGGCTTCTGTTTTTCCTTGTGTGGAGGTAAGATAAGCTGTCATTTTACAGGATGTATATTGCAGATTTTTTTTTCCTTTTGATGTTGATATTGATGTAAATACAAATTTCTATTTAAACACTCCCACCTCTGGTTCTCTTATTAAGCACTGACAGTGATTATCAACAGTGATGCATGCGACATGCTTCAGTCTCAGCGTGTCACTGCTCATAGTGACGATGTGTCGCACTGACATAAATGAGGATGGATGCTGCAGTTCATCAGGTTGTCGGATGAAGTGAAGGAATAATCGAATTATCTTCCCTCAGAAGAAAACGTTTTCTGATCTTGCCCTCAACTTTCTTTTTTTAATTCATCTGCGGTTTCATGTTATTGCTAAAGCCAAAGATAATGTGCTTACAACCTTATACTTTATATAAGGGAACAAAGATCTTAAACATACCACAGTATCTATACTGTTGTCCTTAATTCACAGCCCAATGCAAATAAAACTTAAAAACTCTAATAAGCAGAACGCACTAAATATATACTGTATTATATATTGTGATTTCACCATTTGCTTAGGAAATCATTTTGAAATCCAGATGAAAAATAAATTTGCTTAACTTTGTAATTTGGTGCAGCTTGATTGGATCTAAGGTAGTAAACAAAAGATGGTTTGGCCTGATTTGTGTAAATCAAAGTAACATAGTTCTCATGTACGGAATACTTTCTGCTTTACAGTGCAGTACAAGTATAGGAAGATACAGAAATAGCGTTTGTACAAATTCAAAGAAAAGCACTTGAATACAAATGTTGTGAAAAAATTAAGATGAAACAGAATCAGAATAAATCATGGATGTAGAAATAATGAAACAAAAATAATTTTAAAACATAAATGGAATTTGCATATGCCTAAACAAACAGACAACAGTTTATGAACATTGTAAACACTATAAAAATATGTACATTGATTTGTACTATTTTACCTCATAGTATATTAATATACAAATATTAACAACGAATGTGAACAGTGTAATGGCACAGTCCCCATCACTGCTCCACCAGCTAATCTAGTGTCACTGTTGCCAGGAGGGGGCGCTGTTGTCCGCCAGCTCCTCCAACAGATCCACTGATATACCATTCACCGACACTGAGGCTGCAGTTCTTTCCCTGGTCGCAGGAGGGCGCTCCTCACAATGGAAGTGGGTCTGTAGGCCTCATGTCTCCACAGTGAGGGATTAAAATAGAAACAATAGTTTAAAGTGAGCTGAATATAAACAAGCTGAGTGGGTTTAATTGTGATTCAGTGATAAAAACAAAGTGCAGTAATGGAACACACACACATTATGGTGACCACAGCAGCCTGGTCTTCATTTTATCCACAGCTCCATCAGATTACATAAGAGAGTGTGTAACATAGATAATTACATGTGATTAAGAATTCAGAGAACTATTATGATTTAACAGTGTGAAGAAAAACTCTGTGTGTGTGTGCATGTGTGTCTTATTCCACCATTTGTTGAGATTTTTTAAAGATGGAGTATGTATATGTATATATATATATATATATATATACTGAATAGCAAACGTATAACATTGCAGTGCAGTGTGGGAATCTGCAGCAGAGAGCAGCTCCCTCTCTCCTCCTCCTCCCTCTCTCTCTCTGTTTCTTGGCGTGGCTCCCGGCCCATCTGCGGCCTGGCCCGTGGATTACTGTTTGTTAATGTTTCAATCAGCTGTGTGTTGAGGAATGTGGAGCTATTTAACCTGAACTTCCCCAGGTGTGCCGAGGCGCCGCTCAGTCTGGGCCCCGCCGCCCTCCCCTGCCCTTGGCACAAAGCTATCACACAAACACAATCACACACTGGCCACGCCGGGGCTGCAGCTGTGCGCATCGCACCGCAGGGAAATGGGAAAAACATTGCACCAGGGAGACAGAATAAATCTTTGAGCGGATCGCCTCCGCCAAAGCAATTTAACCCCCGCAGCGCCGGCGCGGAGCCGGAATAACGCGCAGATTTACGCGCTAACATATTGGAACAGCGCGTTTAAATGGATGTTTTATGGAGAGGGAAACGAACTTTTATCTGATTGATTTCTTTTCGTCCCCCAATAAACCACCTTTTATCACTTGATCACTGACAGATCATCTGCTTGATATGAGAATATTGGAGTTTTCTGGTGCGTTTAAACTGTATTTGTCATGATCTCGTAACTTGACTATTCAAAGTGAGACTTCCTCTTGTAATGCGATACGTTAATGAGCCATAGAGAAGCAAATGACCAGTTTAACTGGCTGTGAGCCATCCTGACCGACCACCAGCTTGGGTTAGCTGCTGCTGATCCCTGCCCATGACTCAACACTTCTTCCATAGGTGTGACATTTCTTTTATAGTCAGAACCTCCAGCTACAAGAGAGGCTGCTCGGATTAGTCTGACATTGTAGTTTATCACAATGGTTATAGGGTCATAACAGCCCATAATAACCCCCCCATCCCACCCCAAGTACCCTCACTCACATCACACCCCTCAGGTATCTAATGTGATTCCACTCTCACACACAAACACCATGGCACAAGGAGGATTTCTTGTTGAAAAATAATTGTCTTGTTTTAATAAAAAAACAGCAATAAGGTACATTGTAAGAAAACAATCTCTTCACATAATGAGGCATTGTAATATACAATACAGTTTGTCGCTCAGCAATCTGAGAATTTATACGTTTTAATCTTTTACAAAATGCTGAATTCTCTACATGATTTTATACAAGATAGGAAGAGCGTAACAGAAACATTAGCTTTCTTTAGAAACGATAAAACTCTACAAGCAACAAGCGAGGCAGTGGCTGCACCCGGCTTGTCTTGGTCCCCCCGGGCTAACCCAGTCTATTTCTGGGCACTACCAGGTCCCCCTCTTCTCTCTTCTCTCAGGACCCTCGGATGAATCGAGAGCCGTGAGTGGCTTGTTCTAGCATCTTGGGAGTGAGAAACGTCCCTACACAGTTCAAGGTTTTCTGTCGATGTGACGTGGAGGAGTCGCATCAGGTGTAGCCTTGTTCGTTCTTGGCGGTGACCGCGGCGGAGTCACGGTGCGATGTTCCACGAGCTCTTAGCGACACATGATCCTGTCATCTGAGCATCCATTCTGCGGGGGAGACAAGAGGAGGGTTAGTTCATTTGCTCTGAGGGGGGAATACACAGCAGTCACAAGGCAGCCGGTGCGTAAGAGAGGCTTTTACGCACGGAGCTGGCCACTTTTACGCACGCGTTGAGACGTTCCAAATGTGTTACAGGGGGCGCGTGCGCCTCTGCAGGAGTAGCATGCGCCTAGATGCGCGTGGCAGTAACACCAGAAGTCATATTTACCTCCACTGCGATGCTGGCGAGCTCTGCGTTTAGCGTGGTCAGCGGCGTGCGGGGGACGCCGGTCACCGTCAGCTGGCGGCTCTTCTCCGGCTCGTCCAGCTCGACCTGCAGGTCCCAGATGTAGTCGATGACGTGCTGCAGGATCTCCACCTTGCTCGCCTTCTTGTTGGTGGGCAGCGTGGGCACCAGCTCCTTGAGCTTGCTGTAGCAGTTGTTCATGTCCTGCAGCAGGGCGCTCATCTGCTCGTCCAGCAGCGGGATCTTGCACTTGGAGATGGTCAGGCTCTGCTCGGACAGGCAGCGCACCATGTCCTCTCCGCCGACCTTGGTCTTCAGGGCGCAGGTAGATCCGACAACCTTCATCTTGACGCGAGTAAGTTTCCCAAAAAAGGATGCGATGGAGAAAGAGAGACGTTGGGTGATAGTCGGCTTCTCCTCCTCTTAGAGATGTAAGCTAGGGAATGTTGACAGTTCGCAACCTCCACATGGGCAAACCTCCTCCTGTATATAGCAGAGCAGGCGCCTGGGGGCGTGCCCGAATCCTCCTGTTTGAAGGCGGTGAGCCAATGAGATGGCTGTGTGTGTTTTGGCGGGTGGGTCCACAGCCGCTCTCTCAGCCAATGGCTGCTCTCGCCTGGTTATCGGGATTTACAATCTGTTTGAGGGATGGCGTTACAAATGGAAACAAATGTGTGTCTTTTATGGGTAATATGTGGGAATCCAGCTGTCCATGGCTTGGGGACTCTGCAGGTGTAGATTGCCTGGGGACAGTCACGGGGTGGTGAATGTGAGAATGTGTGTGTGTGTGTGTGTGTGTGTGTGTGTGGGATGGGACCGGGCTGAATGGGATGAATGGTTAATGATAATGGGGCGACCACGGTGCCCTAGATTTCGGCCCCTCACAATGGTCGGTGGCGCTGCAGATGTGCATGGCGCCGGTACAGTGGGGAGAGGGGAGAGCATGCTGGGAAAAGAGTGCAGCAGCTGTATCTGCTCAGATGAGTTCAAGATGATAAAAGTTAGCGGAGAGCGACGTGTGCAGGAATGCAGCTACAAAGAGTTTATTGGCTTTAATAAATCAGGGGTTTAATGGCAGTACAACAAGAGGGTGTGCTTCATTTCCTCACCACTCGGACTCTGAAACTTTATTTTCCTGATTTCTGGAGAAACAGACTTTCTTTCTGCCTCTGCAGCTCCAACTACACGGATTCCTTCACATGTTTCTGCAGTGTGTGTGTGTGTGTGTGTGTGTCTGAATCTTCCCCCCAGATTGTCCAAACAAGCCCGAGCAGACTGGCAGGCGCCAGCGCGGTGACGTCACCCATTCATCGGAGCCTTGACGCCTGTCAGCCTGGCGCCGCTCGGGCGGTCTCCATGGAGACGTCAAACAAGGAGGGCGAGCTTCTCCTTCACCTGCGAGCTGCGCGGTCCCGATTCCTGAGAACAGACCGAAGCTTTTCTCTTCCCCTCGCGTTCATTTATCACCTTAAAGCAGCGGGATGGGATTACAACCCCGCACCTGCACTGACACTGTGAGCGGGTCAACAGGGGGGAGGAGGAGGAGGAGGAGGAGGAGGAGGAGGAAGGCTCCGCATTATGTTGTCACTTCATTTTAACACTAAATAACTGTTGCATTCCTGGACACAGCCGCTGTCTCAAACTGTATGACCCAGTGCTCACTGCAGGATAGTACTGACTAACTGTCATATATTGAAGCTACTTCGGTTTGTAAGTGGAAACAAACTTTGTTTTTTTTTTTTAATTCATTTATTTATTTTTTTAAATTTGCACAAACAAAATGTAGGTGAGGGTTACATTTATTCTTTATGGAAAAGGAATTTTTTTTTTTTGCTTATTTATTTAATGAACCTTTCTTGCATTCTGTCAGCACATGTGTTCAAGGCAAGTGATTGCATCGCCTTGTGATCTGCTGCATTCCCACACACAGCCCACTGCAGTGCTTGCCCCTGCGGTTATGACACTACCAAAATAGCCTCAGTATAATAACTCATATTATGATATTATATCCATACAATACTATGCACATTTGATGACAGTTTATGTGACATAGTGCTGTTAAACTATATAATTTAAATCTATGCCAACTTTTATGTATTTAACTTGACAATAAGAAGACCAGTCTTTTTCTGATGTTGCCCTTCACATATATTCCACTGTCAGCAGCGACTGTAGTGACACAATCTCACTTATCTCACTACAAGAACACCTTTTATAGTTCAGTATGGAGGAAAACATGAGCAGTGAAAGTTTTGAATGATGTGTGACATTGGTATGTAATATATATATATATATATCAATATACTGTATTATATTACCAGACTTATTCACATGTAAGCCATTGCAGCTTTACAATGTGAATACAATGCATCAGATGTTACACATATATTTTATTTTATGTTAATTTTATGTTAAAAGAACTGTGGAATTATTGACAGAGCAAAAGCTGCATCTGCATAGACTTATGTGAGAATAAGTACACAACTTCAGTATTTGTACTGACTGTACTCACATTTCACCATATGTCGTAATTGCTTTTATCTGCAGCGTGCAATTGTTTATAGACGCTGTTTTATTTATTTATTTTTTCAAAGGAGTCTTGTGGTATTTGTGCAGACTGACACAAGTTTTTCTATTTGTGTCCTCCTGAAGAAATAAAACCAGCTTCTTCCTTTCAGATTCTTATTTAAATGCTGTTTAAAGAGCCTCTGCTAAAATCTGCACAGATGTTACACCAAAGCCAACGTCAGTGTCGTTGTCCTGTAACAAAGTTAACTACCACTGGGACTGTTTCTTCTAGCTGTTGCAGTAGCCCATAAAAACTTTAAAAAAAACTTTCTTTTTCCCCCTTTTTTTTTGCCCTCTGTCCTAGGTCGCAGCTGACAGGGCGGAGGGAGGGCCGGGTGGGTAGAACAATGGGAGTGCGGTGCAGGGATTGTGGGAGAGAATCTAGGCTGGAGCCACAGTGTCTGGAGCGCCCCTCCACTCCCCTCATCCAGCTTTTGTTCAGCTGCAAAAGCTATCAGCACTTCCTACTGACACCAACAATAACTCCACACAGCTGGGCCCTTTTTAGCCTGTTTACAGCACATCAAGGCGAGGGGAGAGAGGAGACAGAGCGATGAGGCAGAGGAGGGGAGAGAAAAGTGAAGCATATTAGCTCCTGATTTTAACTGACAACGCCGGTGCCCTCTCGCAGCTCCCCCTTCATCGCTGACACAGACTTCATTTCCCAGGGGACTCGTTATATGCGAGTCGATTATCACTTAGTATTTTATTTCCTACGACAGGCTACTGTTTCTGCCCCCCCCCACCCCATCCATCAAACAGCAGAAAGGCAACAACTTGTCTTCTTTTCAGAACATTGTGTATCTTGGCTATATTTGTGCCAGAACACAAGCCATTTCCCAGTAGCGTTTTTTTTTTCCGGGATAAATTGTTCCATTTGGTGTAGAGGGAAACATAACAGCTAGTATGCCCTCTCTATCACAATACAGCAAATACTGTATGTGTAAGAGCACACTACAGGAAGCCAAGAAGGCTGTGCAGGAATCCACTCAGAGGAAATAGGACATTCCAGCAATGCTTTCACACTTTGGCCTGTGGTATTATTACTGCGGGGGACAATAAGTAATTCTCATAGTACTTCCTGAAACATGAAAGTGACCAAAGCACAATGATGGCGGCGGAGAATAAACGCTTTCTTAGACAGAGGACTTCAGTACGATTATTGAGATACACTGTTGAAAAGAAACGGGGCAGGAATTTGATAATGAGAGGCGAGCGCCACATGCAAGTTTTCAACAATTTTTAACTAACACACACGAACACATAGGTCTTCTCCCTGCAGCTGTGGGATTAGTTTCCAGTTCCCAGTCAGGCTCTTCCTGTTTGCTTGATAATGATCACACCTGTGTGCAGGTGTGTGGAGAGGCTCATGTGAGACAGGGAGGGGTGGGTGTGTGTGCGTGCCTGTGTGTGTGTGGTGTCAGAGACAAAAACTTTTACCACACGCTGTCACAGCTCTCTGCGGCCGCGTGACGATTGACTCGAGACTCATCAGTCACAGGCACAAGTGGAGGAAGTGTGTGCTGTGTGTGAGAACTTCTAGAACTGTGCGTGTGTGTGTGTGTGTGTCACTGTGTCTGTGGGTGTGTTATGCATGTTTCCGCCCAGATTCCTGGTGTGCCCCAGCATGGCCCTGGCACCTCCCTGGGCAGCGCAGCCTCTGTAATGACTGAGGACCCGCGGTTGGGAGTCACTTCCTGTGGGAGTACTGGTTCAGAGATGTGTCATTCCGCAGCACAGACAGACTGGAGCCTCGCCGCTCGCTGGTGTTTTTCCTGCGTGCAGACGGGCGGCCAGACTGGGTGGGTGGATGGATGCCGTCCCCTGAGAGCCAAGGGAGGTTACAGGAACACTATCTCCATCTGATAGTCGGTGCGCTGCAGCCTCACAGAAGTCCTTGAAGCTCCACAGGTGTCCACTGCTCCGTGTCCTTGGCCCCCGAAGGACTCACTGGGACGGCTCGTTCCTTTATTTTTTTTCCCCCTCACTTGTGTACATATGTATGTGTGTGTGCATTCACCAGACCTGAATCTCACCCCTCCTTTTACACCCCTGTGGCCATCTCCCTCCGCCTGGTTCCCACACACACTATCAAAGCCCTTTAATGGCTTCTAATTAGCTCCCCATCTGCTGGTGACAGCGCACTGGTGGCATGCTAAAGCACCCATTGAGAGCATAGGCATTGTGCTCTGGAATACTTTCCACTCCAGTGGCAATTGCCTGGTGAGAGAGCTTTAGTTGGGGTGGTGGGGGGGTTCTGGTTGAGGAGGGGGTGAGAAGGAGTTGGAGAAGGAGGGGATGCTGGGTAAGAGTTCTCTGCGGTCAGGGGCTTGGGGGAGGGCAGGGGTGGAGGGATACACAATGGGAGACAGTGTTACGGCTTGTTGCAAATCTAATAACGCCCGAGTCCCTTTTCCGTCCGCTCCTCATCAAGACCCCCACCCCCCCACCCCTCCCCAAGCACCACCAGCAACTACTCTCCCCTCCCAATGCTTCTTTGACTTCGGCGACAGTTTGCTGCTGACATCACACAGCGGACGCTCGGGTGAGCTAACGCTGACTTTGCGCCGAGGCCACGGTTGAGACGGCGGGGCTCTGTGTCTGCAGCTCCTACCCCCCACCCCCCCACCCCCCGGAACCACCGGCTGAACAATAGCCGCACCTCTGCAGAGACTGTAAATGTTGCCTAATGAGGCCTCTTCATTAGCAGAACCTGTCTGTGTGTGAAAGCTGCCTGTTTGTCTGATCCTGTATGAGGCCTCCTCCTCTTCCAGGACCTCCAGCGGGGCCCAGGTCCACTGGTAGCAGAAGGAGAGACCAGCTGTTCTCAGCTGGTAGCCAGAAGATGCCTATGGGGGACAGGCCTGATTGCTGCTGGCCAGCTGCCTCCTGCTGCAGGAGGGAGATGGAGAACAAACAAATGCTTCGCGGAAACCTTCACATCAGCTCCAGTATTGTCCCTCTTTCTGTGACCACTGTTTGCTAATTAACATCTCTGACTAATGTGGAACAAGAGGCTGGTGGGACGGGTGATTAATAAATATTTAAGCTGTTGGCTTTAGCCATTAAACGTATCGTAAATAATCAGCAGATTCATATGGAGAGAGTCAATGCCCACTTGCATTATAATAATTAAACTGTAAGTCTATAGTGCCTTTCAAAACCAAAGATTCAAGGTGCTTCATAAAATCAAATATTACTTTCAAGTTTATATTATATATATTTTTTATATATTTAATATAAAAAACTCAACTTTCATTGAGTAGAATTAATTAATAACTTTATGAATACTGTACAATAATTCTTTCCATCGATTAAGTGCTATAAGCATATACATTTATATTAAATTAATTCTGATGTTTCCATGGCAACTGCATGCACCACTTTGAAATGCCGAGTGAGATCCTATGGAAAGCCACATATTTGTGTGTGTTTCTGTGTGTGTGAGACGAATGGTCTGTCACCTGACCTCTCTCTCCCTGCCCATCCCGCACACACACACTCGCACACTAACGCCGCACATCCCCACAGCTGCACGGAGGCGTCCAGTCAGCACGGCCACGGGACATGGGAGCCAAAGCCCAGAGATGGAGCATGGACAGTGGCAGCTGGGGAGCTGACAAAGCCCCATTCAGAGGGCCCAGGCCTGGGGACAATGGCTGGGCCAGGCTGAGCCCTCTCCTCCACTCTTCCACCCAAAGATTAATACTTCAGATGGGCTTCCCAGTGGCAGGCAAGGCTAAAAGGAGAGCCCTCCTGTTTGTCACTGGGCATTGTGCGAGTCGCCTGAGAACCAACCTCTTGGATGGGCTTGACAAATGAGAGCCACCATTGACAGTGAACAGATTGGGTCTGCCACTTTTGTTTTGATTGTGGAGCGGGTATAATCAAGTTATTTGGGCCTTGTGGAGTTTTTGTTTCTCTCTCCTGACGCTCTTGACACCAAAGTCCCACCTTAACAGTCTCGGCTGGCTCAGCTGTGATCTGAGGCTGCTCCAGTTTCCCCTCCGGTTTGTTGTTTCCCTTTATCGGCCCTGTATAGAGGGTGCAAGAGCAAGAGGAAGTTAATTTACATGGGTGTGGGAATCGGGTTATCTATTCATGTGGGCAACAGGAGGCAGCGCAGGTGCAACAGGTGTAGGTGAGTGTGCTCTTGTCACATTCAATAGCGCTACAGTGAAGTGTTATTGTAAGGTTTCCTCCGCAGATGTCCCTTGTTCACCTGACCTTAATAACGTGCTGGAAGAGACAGCTCAGCCAGGGGACTACAGTAACCAGAGACCCTGTTGGGTCAGGGGGGGGGGGTAAACATGAGCAGCTCAGGTTTACACCCCCACTCCCTGCTCTTTTCTCCCGCAGTGCAACGCAGGTGTTTAGCCCCCAGCAAGGCAGCATTTCTGGTTAAACTGTAGGAACGCTGCCCCGCCTTCACGTCGGGAACTAGAAGTGGCCACAGAGTACACAGCGTCACACCTGCACACCTGGGCTCCCGGCCTGCGTGTGTGTTTTTCCGTAATCGCGTCACATGGTTTCACAACAGGAAACGTTCCGCCGGTGTGTTGTCAGAGAAGAAAGCGCACATTGAGTCAGCATATGCAAATGCAATGTCAAGCCCTGCAGGCGGATGAAACTGACCCGAAGTTCACGCTGACTGTTCGAAGCAGCAACAAGTGAAGGCCTGAGCCTGTGTCTTGGTGTGGCTGTGGCGAGCCAGGGCCTGGGACCATCTGCCCCCTCTGTCCTGGGGCCTGCACATTGAAAACAGCCATTCTCACGATAGAGGAATGTGCCCTTTTGGTAAACATGCATCGACCCCCCGCAAGTGTCACAAAAATCATTCCCTCTCCCTTCTCCCTCCCATCCCTCCTCTCCTCTCATGGTGTCCCTTAAACCACCCCGGCCTCCATCACCCGCTCAGTCACCCCCACCCAATGGCGGCTGTCAGGCGCGCCAGTCCCCTCGCCAGCCCGGCGAGCATCCTCCTGGTTCCCACGTGGAAGTGAGAGACAGGCTAGCGAAGACAAACGCCCTGCTTCTCACCCAGGGCCCTCTTCCAAGAAAACGCCTGTGTGAAACTTGGATGCAGCAGAAGGTGCCCTACTTTTAAACTTCATTCTTCTGCCTGGGATTGTTGCAGGGGGTGTAACAAAAGGGGAAAAGGACTGTGTGTGGGTCAGCAGGGGTGCGTGTGTATGTGTGTGCATCTAGGTTATACGCGATTGCGTGCGTTCACGTGCACGTCCATGTTTATGCCACAGTGTCTATGTGTGTGTGCACGTGAGGGGAGGGCTGGAGGATTATAAAGAGGAAGTGAATGGGAAGTACACACTCAGTGACAAAATAAGAGGGAGACATTCCTTTGCTGCCCCTCCCCTCCTCCCTGCTCCCTCTTTCTCTGCTCCCGCTCCGCTGTGGCAGGGCCCTGGGAAAATCAAACAGGTGGTTTGGGCCTGGCAGGAAAGCTGGCTGGGCCCGGGGTGGGCAGGCCTACAGGCTGCTGGGGGCTATCAAAAGCTCTTAGGCCCAGCTTTAGGCCAGCACTCTGAATGGCCTCGGGCTTCATTATCATGTGAATTCTGGGAACTGCCCCGGGCCCCCAGTAACACCAGTGAGCTGCCCATATGGCGTTCGCTTGGCAACTAGGGAGACCCGCATCCCCCCCACCCCCACATCACACACCTCCCTTCCAGTGCTACTTCTCCATTCCAGCACTCCTGATATCAAAGGAGGACAGGGAGGAGAGGGAGGAGAGGGAGGCAGAGGCCCAGAAACCCCCAGAACAGCAGCAGCCCTGCTCCTGGGGGGGCCGGACCACACAGAGCAGCACTGGACACTCCTTAGGGACCCCGGATAACACTGTTGCCCCAGAGGGCACTACAGCGAGCCCAGCTCTCTATGGGTTTACCCACTGAATTAGCATTTAAGACACATTCTGAAGCTGTCAATTTAGCTTCAGAGCCAGAGCTGTGACAGATAAAGATGTCGGCAGCCTCTCCACTGCATGAGGGCGCTCCTCTAATCAGCCGCCCTCCTCCCATCATCCCCATTATTTACTGAGGAATTTAGAGGATGAATTCTCTCTGATTGATGACCACATTGCTACCGTGTTATTATAACAATTATACACCCTGTTGTTCAGATGCTGGATCAAAGAAAATCTAAAGGGTTTTATAACTGTGCTATACGAATGATGTAATTTAACAATATTGACCCGGGCATTCAACTGCTCCTGAACGAGTCTGTTAGTATGTTTCTTAACAGTTTGTGATATTTATACATCAAACCTCCTGATGGGAGACGGGTAAAGTGTAAAAACTGCAGTTTAATATTACAATTTTAATATATACAATACCATGAATAAAGGATGGTCCACAATACCTCACAGCTGGCTGTGCACTTCCTCAACTCCTCATAAATACACCTGCCAAGTTTAAAGTCATAAGGACGAGCGGCTGTTAATTGTTATCTGGATGATGCATGCACAGTGAGACACTGTGGGGTTTCTGGCGTGAGCCGCCCACACCGTAAGCATTCCAGCTGCATTAACAGTGACACAGAATGAGATCCATGTGAGGTAAATAACCTCGTGAGTCATCTGACTTTCCTGGATGAGGACACTTCTACAGAGGAGATGTCACTTAACAGCAGAGCAGGAATGCTGCCGCTGCTGCAGACAGCCACCTGTGCTGCAGTGCAGTGTGGGTAGACGTAGCAGGAAGTGTGGTTATATGTGCTACATGATGTCATGCTGATGAAGAGACTGTGGATGGCTTCGGCATTGTTCATTGTGATTAATGATAAATGTGCCTTTGTGTGTGCAAGCGTTCATATCTGTGTGTGTGTGTGTGGGAGACTGGGAAGTGATCTGATCTGACAGTATGTGGATAATCTAGTCAGCTTACTTCACTGCCCGCACCTGCAATGAAGAAGTCGCCTTATGGAAAACAGAGGAGAGCAAAACAAGGGGGGGGGGGGCGTAGAGAGGTAGAGGAAGAATGAGAAACAGAGCGCTGAAAGTGTGATCTGACTTCTGAGGAACTCTGCTGGTGATTCATTCTTTTACACATGGAGCAGCTCACTCCCTCTGCAGCTGTGCAGGCCACATGCGCAATATGATTTCACAACATCTTCCCTGTCCTTGGAAATTCCTTTTTTTTTTCTCTCTCGCTCGGCCCTCTCACCCCCTTCCCTCCTGTCAGCGTGCAGGCGGTGTTATTCTGACGGAGAGGCAGGTGCACGACTTAGTCATTCTTCTTCCCTCAAACGGCTCCGTGGCTCGCCGAGGCCTGACCAGAAAGGCCCTGTCGGAGCGCTGTGTTTATCGTACAGTAGGCCTCGCCGTGCTGCTGGTGACAGTGCTGTTGTTATCGCTCGGCTCATCGCTGCTCCCGTAGGTGTCAGCAGCCAGCTGGGCGCAGAGCAGCGATGTCTCAGCTGCAGAAACTCCAGTGACTCAGCACTTCTAGCTCTCGGCTCTTGTTTCTCGCCCCGAGGTGTCTTTGTTTATCTTCGTGGTATCACTGCCTGTGGGACTCGATCCACGCCATGTTGTGATCCAGGGGAGCGTCTGTGGGATCCCACTCAAGATGACACGTGTTGGTGCCGTGAATCATCCCGCAGCTGCTCCTCTGTCCCGCTCCAGTTCGGCAGGAGCGAAGCAGCTGATGTTCAGACCGCTCTGTTTACGGCAAACATGAGCTCATAGCAGCGAGAAAACAGCGGTCAATCCATAATAATGCCATGTTCAATCATCAAGAAACATGATGCGCCAGCTAGATTAGACTGTGTGCATCAGGGCCCGTTGCAGGAACATCTGAGCATGTTGTTAGAAATGAATATGACCTTTCCAATCGGCCTCCAGATAATAGGGAGAGAGCTCTCATATTCCCAATTCACTCCATTGGCTGGAAAATCCATGAGAGACATCCAAATCCTTCTCATTGCATATGAAGCCCTAAATGACCCATTCCCTGTATGTTAAAGAGCTCATAGCACCACATCATCCCAATAGATCATCTCCCTCTCTTGCTCTGTATGCGGGCTTGCTACGCTCATGGAACAGGATGAGATCCAAAGAAAGCGGCGCCTGCCTCTTTGAACAAGATTTGATTTAGGTGAAACTTTGTAGTCAAAGGGCAAACGACACAGTAAATTAGAAAAGCACCTCAGCTGGGGCGGCTGTGGCTGAGTGGAGGAGTGGTGAAGCCCCATAGAACAAAAAAGTGTTGCTAATAGATGCACTGTATGAATGGGAAACTGTACTGAAAGCGCTTTATAAATGCGATCTGACCTTGTCTGCTGGTATTCAAAATAAAATAAAATGGAGATAACCTAGATTCAATGGCACGATTATTTAAGACGGGCTCATAAATTAACACTATTTTGTCTCATGACATTTGTGCTTGCTTACATCCTGTGACTGAAACAAGGATTGATTGTTCCACCCCAGCACATCGGTATCATTGGTGACACTGACCTTATTCAGACGATCTGGTAGCAAACATGTGACGGCTTCAAATGAATTCCAGTGCATTTTGAATTTCAAATATCACTAACATTCACATGGAGAATACTAACAATCCTCAGAGTACAGTGTGACTGTGACTGTACTGTGCTTGATAAGATAATAGTGATAAACCACACCTGGTTAGTTTTACACATTATTTGTGATCGAGATAGACAAAATAAAAATAACAGAAAGACTCAAACTTTTTTATGTTTATGTCAGATCTCTAATCGATCATCACATTGATTCAAGCTTGGAACATTTTTAAAAATCCATTCATCTAGAGTCCTGACATGACTTTTGACATAAATACATAGGCTCGAATCTGTTGCTTCGACATCCGCAGGTGAAGTCACTTTCATCTGACATCAGTCAGGTGGGTGGCGGCGACCAATGAATTAAACATGTTTGTGTAGATATTAAGTATCTGTTGAGAGCTATACTCATTGATTCATGGAGCATTTCAATTCTTAATACCCCCCTCCTCACACGCACACACACATCCCTTATCCCTCTTCGCGCCCAAAGAGCCAGCAGGAGAAACTGAAAGAAAGGAGAATGGGCCTCCGAATGGCCAGGAATGAGAGTTGAGTTGAGGAACAAGTGAGTGAGTTAGAGAATGAGAAAATGAGAGGAGAGACAGCATGGATTCTTTTCTTTGGGGCCTTAAAGACATGTTTCCCTCAGATGTTGGCTCTTCTTCAGATGCTAATGGTTCACTCTTTTCCCAAGCTGGGCCTTAGCATAACAATGCAGTGGAAGTGAAAGAGCTAAACCTCTGCTTTCTTTAAGAAGCCAAAGCTGGGCTTTTCTTGTGGACTAATGCCCCTCTCTCTCTTTGTGCTCCCAGTGAAAGGCCCGCGGAACGCAAAGGCAAGGTGATCACAGAGTTTACTGAAAATGAGACTGAAACAACACATGGGCCCAAGATGAAATTGCATCGGTGAAGTCACTGCAGGCCAGCAGAGATGACCAAATATAGAGTGGTGAGCTGCATGGCCTGCAGCCAGAGCACTCACTCTCTGGAGTATGATGACAGCAATCATTATGAATATTATCAGCTTTTGCTTTTAAAGCTGTGCTGAATTATGTGTGCTGGAAGCCTCCAACCCAAATGTTATGACTGTGCGTCCCGTGCTGACTCCGAGACGCCAAAAGTCCCATCTGAAAAGCAGTTGTGAGCCTGAAGGGTTTTTGGATGAACTGCGGCCTGACCTTGACGGGACTCTCGCAGATACGGTCGTGAGGCCCTGATAGCCTCCGATGGCAAAATCAAGAGCATATGGTTTCTGCTTTATCATTTATCAGGGAGGAATAATCAGGATAGAAAGTAATGGACGTGCAGGAGGACACAGAGACACTGTACATGTCACGCTGCTGCGATATGTGGACGTCCAACTTATCCATGTTTGTGCTGAGTCAAACTGTTCCTTCCTCTTTACGTCATTACATTTCTCTGCAAATTATTTTCAATTGAATGAAAGTGTTTTTCAAAGGAAAACATTTCTGACATTTTTGAGTAGTTTCAAGGCTTTAACTTTACGAGGTGCACGCACATAAAAATAGTGTATTCAAAAATCTATGTCACACAGTCTCTTTTTTGAAAGAACCACTGCTTAAAGACAAACATGTGATAAGAGATAAGATTTTATATCTCACCGCTACAAGTGACGCGTGAACTCCAGAATCTAAAATGAGCCTTCATGTGTTGTCCCTCTGGCCTCACGATGACAATAGGCAACTAAGTACCCCCCAATTACCAGGTTTTAACCCATTAACACCTCTGATGTCCTCCCGCTCCTTCCTCGCCCCTCACCCCTCTCTGCCTCCATGCAGATGAGCCGTCGGTCCAGGTGCAGCGCAGAGGAAGTTAGCACCTCCTCACCACAGCAACAACGCGCTATTTGCATGCAAAATGCCGGGGCTTAGTCAGACTGTGTGTGAACACAGGTGTGTGTGAGTGGGGATGTTGTCACCGGAGCCACTAATCTGTTTGTCCTGACGTACTCCCTATTTGCTCTGATACCGGCGGATTGCGGCGTTGTGTAATTAGATGTTATGTGGAAACACGTTTTGATTCTCTATTGTGAGAGAGACGACCGGAGGAGAAAAGCAGCTTGAAATTGTGCCTCTCTCACAAACACAGCCCTACATTTACTTGTGCTGAATTGAGCTTTTTGTGCTCTTTCATTTGTGTGTGTGTGTGTAGGTCGAGAGGAAGCCAGCGGTGGCACCCGATGTCATTTGAAGCGGAGCGCCTGGCGCCACAGCATCAGCAACATCACTCCCTGGTGCCAGGCTCATATTTATAAGCAGTCACTAAATGACACACAGCTGGCGGCACGGAGACAGCTGTCACTGCCGTCACTGTGCCCTAATCTGTCTCTCCCTCCCTCCATGTGTCTTTCCCTCTGTTTTCCTCCTCTCTCACACTCTGGTGTTCAGCTGGGCTGCCTCCCTTTCCTCCTCCCGCCTCCCTCCCTTCAGGATCCAGACTTCGTGGAGCCGAAGCTGCAAAAACTCGCTTCCTGGAGCTGGTGCTCACTTCCTCTTCTTTTTGTGGGACTTCCTGCGCTGCCTCTGTGATCAGACCGGTCAGAGCTGACTCTCTGGGAGAGACTTCCTGATGCACGGACAGCTGGGGAGATAATTCTCTCTTTCTGCCTTTGTCAGGACTTTTTTTCTCTCTCTATCTCTCTGTCTCTTTCTCCAGAGGTCTACTTTTCCCCCTGTACTGTTTTTCCATTTACTCTGCTAAGCTGCAGGTTTATTTTGTTACGATGCAAAACGAATCCGATCCCCCAGAGATAGATCATCTGCTGAGAGAGCAGACCAATGAAACACAACATGAGCCCAACAGATATCCCACAGCTTAAGGCCAATTCAGACTTTTACGTCGAAGTCGCCGTAGCCTAAGAAAAAGACGCGTGGGGGGCACAAGATCAGTCTGTTCAACCCTTGGGCCGGCCCTGAGCCTGTACAGGGATCGGTCCATGTGTTAGCATCACTAGTGCAACTGACTCGCTTCCATGTTTGAAGGGACGCACGTGAAGAAAAATTAATTGCCCTTCGACATTTGTCAGCTCCCACTTCATGATCCGCTTTTATCATTCTTACGGAAACACAGATGCTGGGAAATTGATAACTGAGCATAGAAAGAACCACAGTTTGAACTGTGTCCGAGCAGCATGACTCACACTTGTCGAGGCACAACCGTGAATCCCCTGGCCTACGTGCGCACCTACAGTGCAGCAAGAATTGGGCTTCAATGATATTCGACCGTCCCTACCTGCTGGTCTGGAGGGAACACGTTGCTTGATATCGCAACAGGCCGTCCAATCCATCAGTGCCGACGTTCACCTCATCCAGCACCTCGCCCTCCCCTCTGGCTGTGAGTGGAGGAATGTAGTGGGTGTGGGTGTGTGGGCCCTGGTAGCGAGCAGAGACTGGCTCTAGTCGGTACGCCAAGCCCGAGAGCAGGCAGGACAGAGCACAGACAGCTGGTAAGAAGGAGGCCTCAGTGGGTGAGCAAACACAGACCTACAGAGAGAAACAGAGAGCGATAGAGACAGTGAAGTGGATTTAGAGGAGAAAAGTTTGATATAGACGCCTCTGTGTCTGAGCTGTTGTTGCATCCCACGTCACCCGCTGTCCACAAATGTTATTTTAGCGCCGTGTTCACTGCAACGTGTCCATACTGTGGGAGAAAGGTTCCTGAAACCATCGTAGCCGTTTTCCATATGTTCACCTTATGCCTTCTTTATGTCCATGTGGCCACTCGGGCCCCTGGTGACAGCAGGGCAGCAGGTCCGGGGTCAGGGCAGAGGAGTCGGATGGAGCCTGGGGATGGAGGTCCAGGTTCCTGGGGCCCAACATAGCCTTAGGTGAGGCTACGGGCCACTGAGAGCCCGTACACCACCTTAACGCCCCCCCACCCCCTCCCCTCCCTGACACAGAGGCCAAACTGTGAGAGGCTCCTTTGAACCTAAGGGATGTGGCTCAGTCACGGCCTCTCTGCAGACAGAACATGTTGTGTGTCAGCAGGGTCTGTGCTTTGTGCACTGGACAAATGGGTTTAGTGTGTTGCTCCTCTGTTTGCTCGGCTACACTCATATGTTTGAGGTTCTCTGAGGGGAACGACCTGGTGGGGCCAATAAATAGCTGCACTGGATAACTAGTGATGTTTCTCTTTAACACTCAGGTCACAGTCCCCAAAGGGTTCCCAGTTGATGTGCACTGGTTTGTATTACCTCAGCTAACATCTCCACTGATAGCATCAAGGTCCCCTGAATCTGAACTGTGCAAACAGATAAAAACAAACAAGGTGAAAGAAGCAACTTCAGGAAGTTTTCTTACACAACAGCAGGAGTGCAATCTCAGTCTCAGTCCATCACAATTAAGACACGGCAGGTTTTAGTCGTGAGTTCCAGGGAGTTCTGGGCGTGTTCTGACGTGTTCCCCTGGTCAGGCTGGCTCAGCCTGGTCTGGCCCGGCCCGGCTCGGCTGTTCCCCTGGAGCGTTGAGTGACAGTAGTACACGGCTGCCTCTCCACACGTCGCTCACTTCCTGAGCTGCTGCTGGGCTCAGCAGCCTCCGGGAGCTCCACATGGCAGCAGGCTAAGTACACACACAGGAAGAGGTGACATCTGAAACAGCAAATGCTGCAATCGTTTGTTTGTCATCTCTTCAAACTGGTGAGAGTGTGTCCGCGTCATCACGCCGGCGCGTCGTCCATCCGGGTTCAAATTCAACATGAATATGCGAATTTGACTTCGCAAAACTTTTTACATTTTAGTTTATTCATATTGAACTAAGTATATTTAAGTCTAAACATCTGGCTTAATTAACTAAGGCGAGGGTGACAATTATAACCTACAAGTCCCATTTTCAGAACCAATCTGCTCCAATACCTTTATCACAAAAAGAACTCCAATAAGACTATTAGTGGTTCAAAACTTTTATGTTTTGCTTCAAATCATACAAGCTTGTTTGACAAGTCCATAAAAAAAAATCTAATAATGAATTCAAGAGCTTCCAAGGTATTAACCGGCTTAGCCCAGAATGTTTTTTTCATATGAAGGAGATGCTTTAGGAGAGCTCGGGGATGAATGTGTAATGAGCTCGAAATAACCTAAAGCCCTTTTTTTCTCTCTTTTACTCTTCTCTGTGTCCTCCCTCCCTCCTCCCCTCTCTGTCTTTTTTTTCTCCTCTTTTGGGAAACATGCCTTTCCCAGCTGCACAGCCCCCACAGCGCGAGGCCAGGCCAGGAGCACAGCTGGCCAGACTTGGTGGAGCCAGTCGACAGGCGCATGGAGCGCAGCCCGCCCAGGGCCCGCTTCCTCCGCAAACATGCCCAGGTGTGGGGCCTCCGAGCTGGGCTTCTGATCTCCACCAAACAGCACTGTGTGTGTGTGTGTGTGTGTGTGTGTGCAGGGAGGGACGATGGGATGAGGGATCAAGAAGGCAAAATGGGGGGAAGAGGAGGGGGAATGGGAGCTTGTCCCTGCTGAAGCTGTGTCAACATTGTGTGTTAATGTGTGTGAGCACTGTGTGTATCTGCATCTGCGTGTGTTTGTGTTTCGGGAAGTGAGGGGTCACCCCTGGGAGAGACAGTGGGCAACAACAATTACTGCAGCATTGTAGCTAAATTGTGTCTGAATTGTTTGTCCCTGCCCACAGTCAGCGTGTGCCAGCAGAGAGACGCTTGGAGTGGGTACGTAATTACTGTGCACCGGTCCATTTGAAAGATGCAACGCTGCTTGTTAGCATATAATAGGAAAATAAATGATCACCTGCAGGATGAGGACACACTCGTGCGTGGCTCAGAGGCTGTTTGGAAGAACGTGAAACTGCTCAGATACTGATTACGCCCCACGTTTCGCCAGATCTGCCCATTTTCTACATTTCTGCCGTGCTCCTCTGACTCGGCTCCTAACACGCTTAAACAAAAACACACTTGTGAACATATCCAGCTCTGGCCAAGGAGCTCGCCTGAGTAACTTTCCCATAAATCACTTCATAAATCCCGGCACAAATGCACTCTTAAACAATTTCAGATTGCTTCGTAGCAGTGACGCTACCTGTGGTTGATTTGATATGCAACCCCCCCCGTAAGCCCCTTACAGCTCATGGTGACCTCACACTGGCCTGGTCGAGATCCAATCTGGCCATTTAACATTATAACCAGATTCCAGCACGCACACACATGTTGCCCTTCAAATGCTAATACACAGGAACAACTTCCACACAGTGCACCAGATGAAACGTAGTGTAACAGGAGGCGTGTGAGCTGGGGTCAGATCAGATAAGGCGAGGCCAGACAGCCTCAGATAAGCTCTTTGAACAGCTCTATCTGCAGCGTTAGGGAGACGTTCTCCCCTCCAGCCGTTTCACATGATGACTGCTGGCCAGGCTGCTGCTGCCGCCAGCCTGTTTGTGGCCTAGCCCCTCTACTAATTAACTGGGAGAGCCCAGGGCCCTCTGACTGACTGCCTTGTCTCTTGCAATCCCCCCCACTCAGGATTGCTCATGCATGCATACTAACAGACACTCATGCAAGCACACACAGACACACACACACACACACACACACAGATCCCTATCTGATGTGGACCCCAGGAGGATCTTGGATGGTGTAGGTGGCCCTCTTGTGGTTCAAAATGGAGGCTGTGGAGGATATGGAGGGATTCTTATGATTTCTTCAAAATGTTTAGTCACTCTCCCACTCGCCCTTTAAAAAGAAACTTTGTCTTTACAAATACACATTATAATAACAAGTGTTGTGACATCTCAGCATGAAATTATCAATTGTTTTTTCATTAGCAAATAACCAGTTATTTATAGGATTATGTTATTTCCCCACAGGGTACGTGTCCCCCTGACGTAACGGCTGCAGTTCCCAGGTCTGTGCCAGAATCTGAACATCGCTCATCTCATCATGACTTAATTCAAATCTTCTTTATCTTGAAGACCAATGACAATGTGTTGCAAGTGAGCATGTTGCCAACAGTTTCCACGTGAGGTAAACTTTTTCCACATATATGGGTACAATAATTAAGACTAAGACTAAGACTAAGTTCACAATTTTCTCCAATTTGACAACTGCTGATTCAGTCCATCATCCTCTGCCAGAGCTCAGAGTGACATTTTAAATCACTTCTTCTGCTTTTGAGAACTAAACCTTTAAGCCTTCATAACTAAAAGTTATAATAATATGCAGAATATGGCAGAAGCTGCACTCTGTGTAGGATTTACTGTCAAACAATAGGAATGAATTATTTCAGCATTGCTAATAACCCATCAGCACTCCTTATCCATGTCCACACTGCAGTAGAGCTGAGTATAAACCCACTGTACTCATGTTGGCGAGGCCTGTGCACTTCATTGTCTAATGTAAGCATCCGATTACAGTCCAGCTGGAGGCCTGTGCAGCGTTTCAGCGCTGCTCCCCTCCCACAGTGCAGAGGTTAAAGCCCAGTTAACCTCATATGTCCAGGTGCATTCCAGACACTGTCAGCTGTTTTTTTCCTGAAGCGTCCCATCTGCGCCTTGACGCTGGGAAACCTCCTTTTGTGTGTCAGGGGCAAGGAACAACACAATCAAGGTGTTTGAACAACCACAAAGTGCAAACATACATTTATGCATAAACACACACACACACACGGGGGAGAGACGGCCATGTGAGCGTTGCTGCGCCTACACTCTCACCGTGAGTAAGCATAGGTATATTTAGGAGGATCAGCTGGGATTGGTGTGTGTGTGAATAGGTGCACCGGTGTGTATCAGTGGCTGTGTTTGTGTCGGCTGGTCGGACTGAAAAAATGGGGGCTTGCTCACCTGTTCACACACACACACAGTGGACAGAGGGGGGAGCAGTCTATTTTCACAGGGCCACAGTCACGGCTGAGTGTGCACACAAACACACACACACAAACCTCTGCGTTTTTCCCACTGCGCTCACCTGTTTGTTCAGAGGACGTCTCCCCATCTCCACATCGACTTAAACACTGCTCCTGTGTTTCCACGCTACCTGTTTGAACAGCTGAGTGAAGCGTTGACTTTAGCACTTTGCACAATAGCACGGGATTGGTTTGGAGACACACACACACACACACCTCCTCCTCATGTGAGCCTTGTTGTCTCTTGATGCATTGACCCCCCCCCCCCTATTTAAAATGGCTGTAAAATATGAATCTTGTTTTAAGAATCTAGTTTTAAGTGCAAGTGCATGCTTGTGGTCTGCATTGCTTACTATATATGGGCCCAGCCTCCCAGTCCAACATCTAATTATGTGTTGAGTGTTGATGGGAAAGGATCACACACACACACACATCCAGCAGGAATCTGTAATTGTGTAAATGGACTCTGTGGATGTTGGAGTGGATGTGAAGTATTTGAAGCTATTGAAGGAATGCCCTGGTGCCACTGAGACTGGAGAGCAGAGGCGAGCTGTGGTGAGGCAAACACATGCAGGGGAGGTGGCAGGGTTTATGTCACTGAGCTGCATGCCTCTCTGATCTATAGGGAGGACATTGTGTGCATTTGGAGGCGCCCATACGCACGCTTGCAAACAACACGCACGTGTAAATCAAAAGAGGCAGAAGCGTATGCATGGAAAATGGTGGTAACTCGTAAAACCTGGACCTCTCTATCTCATATAGGCAGCGAGGGAGACTATTACAGGCGTAATGCGGCACAGCGGGCTCGTCGGCGTCCGTCTGTCGCTGGCCAGCCCGTTTTGGGGGTCCGGGCGGAGGGGTTTTGCGGCTGCGGTGCTGCCTGAGGCCTGGCTGGGCTGATTTACAGGCGGCGTGGGGACATGTGCTGAGGATACTCCCAGAGCAGCCTGGTGGGGGCCAAAACAGCCACACTGCTGCTGCCTGCACATCTGGAGTCTAGACTGAGTGGCTCTGCCGAGCGCCTCGCTCCCTCCCTTCTTCCCTCTCCACATCCACATCCATCCATCCATCCCTCTTGCCTCAGCTGCTGTGCCCCCCCCCTCTCCCTCCCATCTTCATCCCCTGTTTGTGTAGCTGCCGGAGCTCAGTTGAAATTTAAGATCAGCTCTCACTTTTTCCTCTCTCCCACTCACTTTCCTTCACCCTTCTCTCTCTCTCTCCCCCTCGCTCTCTTTCTTACCCAGCACATCTGATGAAGGGCAAAATTGTCAGAAAAAAAAAAATGAGAGCACGTCATGGAGCGCATGTGGAAGACATCATAGAGGGGATTGTTATTCCTGTCCCACTGAAAGCCGGCGCCTAAGTGTTCACAGGGGGACCCTTCAGTGATCTTTCAAGTAATCGAGGCTCAAGCTCTTAAGCCAGAGAGCGGTCATATAAACAGATTGGCTTTGACATACATAATAAACAGCAGTGTGATAAACATGATACTCACACTCGGCCTTGTTTTAACAGAGGCTCCTGGTGGTTCCTGTCAGGACAAATGTTGCCCTGTGCCCTGCTGAAGACCTTGTGAAGGTGAAGACTAGTTGTCTGATCTGACACCCCTACGCCTCATCCTCCTTTACCTCCCTGTCTCCAGCTCAAAGGAACACAAACACATGTATCTTTCATTTGACCGTCTCTCTCTCTCTGTCTCGTCACTGCTCACACACAGACTTACACTGCTGTTTGTTTTAGTTTAACACATCACATTATGGAGCACTCATTGGCTCTTTATCGGAGCCAAAGAGTTATAGAGTACGTGTGTGTGATTGCTGCATGGAGCTCTCAGCTTCATATGTTATTGTCGATGGGCCTGGGTGGCAGTTAGGTACTTCTGTTTTCTGGCAGTGTGATAATGCAAATTTTCTCGCGTGCCTGACGACATGTGGTTTTGTATGTTATAACTGTTGCGTGAGCACAATCACTACAGTGTCTCGAATTTAAATGGTGGAAAGTTGCAGAAGAAAACAACTTGTGTCTGTGGATCCAGTCATTTACTGCAGCGACCTCCCTATCTTTCCAACGTCGCCTGATTTCCTGAACGTTGGCTTTTATTTTTTACTGCCATGCTCACTCGATCGCGTTCACACCGTGTCAGACACTGCAGGAGAAATGGCTGCGTTCAACTCTGTGGTGTTAAACAGGTCATAAAAACAGCTACGTGATACTCTCCAACAAGGCCTGAACCTGTGCGGCTGCTCGCCTGACTGTCGCCTGCCTGCCGCCCCACCCCACCCCTCTCACCCTCAAATGGAACAAATTATCCCGCTACTTGGGTGAAATAAGGGAATATTCCTATTTGAAACAAGTAAAGAAAGCAAGAAAACATCTGGATAGCGGTGGTTGGTGTTTGCCTTCTCTGGAAGTCATTAGAACAAACAGTGTTCTTACTCTTAAGTGGTCTTCTCACTCTCACGTTTCACTCGGGTTGAACCTTGCACATCCTCTCACCACCTGTGTCAGCTCTGGTTCCCACCCCAGTGTTTTGTCACAGGACAGACACGGACGGTGAGAAAGGGGAGGCAGACATCAGATATACAAAGGGAGGGAGTTGGCACGAAAGACAAAGACAACAAGTAGTCCCAAGAGCGAGAGGTGACCTCAGATCTTTGGATTACAGGTGGAAACCATCCGCTGATCTCACCTGTGTGAGCGCCACAAGGCTAGAGCGTGAAGTATCAACACCACAAAGGTCGAGGAAGATCTGCTTCAAGTGCCGAGTTGACCCTGACTCATGTGAGACAGAAAAGGTGCTCTCCATCCAACGATAGAGTCATGAAATACATGTAATGATGTTAGGTGATTTAATGACAAAAATGTACTTAATTGTAATCCGTTACATTACTGGGAGAAAATATGTAATTAAATTACAGCTGCTATTGGAAATTTCCATGATTACAATTTAGTTAGATTTGAAAAATCCCTGCAGAAGCTTGGATTTATCAAATCATTTTTTTCACATCAACATTCTAAAGCCGACGCTTGTGATTGGCTCTCGCTTGTCATGTGGCACTCTGCCGCTAGACTTTGATAAAGTAATTGAAATAGTTACCCTGCTATTACCACTATTTTCATCAGGGCAACTTGTAACTGTACCCAACTATTTAATCTTCCTAACACTGCCTAAACTGACTGATGATAAATAAAATCTGAATTCAGTCACATTTTTAAAATCCCACCAGAAAACACAGAAATGATAAATAAATATGCTGTTGATGGTCCCACTTTTACCATGCTGACCACAGATAGACCATCACGCCAAGTCATTCAACCACATGGAGCAGCGGCGGAATGGATGTTGTTATTTCAATACTAAGTGCTGAATCATGATGTCCTTGTGAGACCCGCACGTTGCACAATGATGGTTTGAGCATCCAAGACAGTGACGGAGAGAGTGTGTTGCACTCATGTCTGCACAGCTACACAAAGCTCCCCATTGCACAATAAGGTGTGTGCACTGTGGGTGTTTGTTTGGACTCGTCAATACGCCCATTGGCATCAAACCGTTTGTGAATCATCAGGCCACTGTCGAACCAGGCCTGGGAGAGGCTCAGCAGCAGTGGCGGTGCACCCAAAACTGGCATGAGCTGCGTTTTTACTCAGTCTAAGGTAAACACTAAAGGCTTAGCGTGTTATCCAGCAGCTTCGAAGACATTCGGCCCGCTGATAATGTGAGGCATGAAGAAAAGCAATGGAGCGGCTGCAGTAGGTGAGAAGTGCTGTGTATATGACCCCACTGTTGATAACAGTGTGATAAAGTTATACATGAGAAGTATGAACAGAGACAATTACACAGAAATAGTGGGTGTGAATTGCTGTTTGTAACCTGCCTAGGATCTTTACACTCCTCATGTTCCACCACCCGGGGCTCACATCTATTATTTGGTTTTCAGAGGGATGCAGTTCCTATTCCACTGTGTCCTCAGGTCTTTAAAGGTGCGAGATTTTTAACCATTGCTTCATAGGGAACTATGCAACATTAATATAAAAGTTGCAGGAGCAGAGTGTTGCTATCCCTTACTGCCTGTTCCAGTGACACCTTATTGTTCATCTCAGAAAATAAATCCTTGTGTTATTTTCACCATGTCTTTCTTTGCCCTGTATTCTAACATTAGGCCTCTGACTGCAGAGTAGAGAATCTGCTCCCTGTTTAGACCAGTGCATGCATGACCAGTGTGTGGAGAATGGTCATGTGATACGCATTTTCAGGTCTGTTAGTATGGGTGGGTAACAGCCCCAGCCTTTCGTGTCTTCCTTGTTGAGTAAAAGTTTGGGATCAGGATCATTTTAATACCAAAAATAATTAATTAATAATTTGCCATGACAGGTTGAACCCAATCAGAACAGTCTTGATGACAGGTGACAGAAAAGTTGTTATTCTTTGTCTAATTCAGTGCGCCAGAACTTTCTACAGCTTAACAAAAAATAAAATAATTGTTTACGTCTCCAAAAGAAGACAGATTAAAAGTTACTGCTCATCTTGAATTCATCACATTAACAACTTCAGATCAAGGCACAAATCGATGCAGTTGGTGTAGTAAATGACTCTGACCTACATTTCATCAGCCAGATACAACCTTGAATACACAGCAAGAATTAAGAGATTCAATCCAAACGAGGTGCATAAAAATGTGTCCCGGTTTTTACAATAAACTCTAAAAAAAATAAATAAAAATCTGTCAGACAGCTGCAGATCAACAAGAATGCCAGACTCCTCACAAACACCAGGAAAGTGGAGCACATCACACGGGTCCTTAAATCACAGCTCCGGCTTCCTGCGTGTCAAAGGACAGACTGTGAAATCCTATTACTTTTCTATAAAGCCCTAAATGGTCTCGGGCCAAAATAAATCTCTGATTTACTTTCATGCAATGAAGCATCCAGGCCCCTCAGATCAGAGGAGACAGTTTAACTCAGTGTTCAGAGAATCGAAATCAAACTGAGTGAAGCAGCACAGATGGATGACATGGATCTCCCCTTCCTCCTGCTATCCAGAAATTAAGGTTAAACACCACTGTCCATGCAGCAGCCTTTGGTGAATGGAGACGAGTCTCACCAGTTCATATACTCAACCACCTGCACGTCAGTCTCTGTCTGTCATGTTTCCACCTGTTTTTATATATTTTGTGTAAACCTGACTACGACAGTTTCATGTTAATGGAATGACTGTGACATAAGGAGTATTTCCTGTTGCCAGTACTTGGTGCTATGACCAAAAGTTGGTGATTTGGAGTCCTGTATGTTTGGCCATTTTCAATCAGAACTCATGTTACACAAACACGTACAGAAACACACGCATTGCAATAAAAACAAGATAGACTTGGTAGTTGGTCCATAGAGGAGGCAGCAGCCAGCATCAAGCCTCTTTGGCTTCAGTTTCACGCCAACTTGTCTCCATCATTTAATTCAGTGTTTGGTTCACGCCCACCTGTGGCACAGACTTCCTGAATACCTGAGGTCTACAAAAACTCTTGGTTCATCATGGCCTAAACATGTATTGTCTGCTGCAGCTTCCCAACAAATTACACGTGTAACCTCTTTTGCATTGGAGCTATGTATTTATCTTGTTTTGCTTCATTTGCAGTCTTTTAATTAGAGTTTTAAAGAGTTCGCTGGGTTTGATTTGAAATGTTTTTAGATATGTATACCTCTGTAATGCACTTTGAATGGTGCTATATAAATAAAGCTGCCTTGCCTCGGATTATCATAGCACGCGCTCAGCTGGATCATGTCAAAATAAGGACCCTTGTTACAAACTGTGCGTGTGCACGTGACTGACTCAACCAGTCCATCACTGTGACTGTGTAAATGCTTTACTGCGCACCAGCCCCACTTGTAAACCGCTGCACTGTGTTAACCTGGTTTGTAACCAGTTTTTTACGGCGGTGTTATGACGTCCTGCAGGTGGTACTTAAACTTTAGTTCAACCTTCCTCCCTCTCTCCCCTCAAACAATGGTGGGTCTCATCTTACCTTTGATTCGCTCAAATTCAACACATGAACTAAAACAACACATCTTTCTACACGTATCTCCTCTGTGGAATCCCATGTGGGATCTTACTGGGCCTGCGACAGTGAACCAAATGTTCGTCTGGAGACACTTGTCAAACTCCTGGTAATGCCTGTAATAACAGCTCTACTGGTCATTACAACCACAACAACAACAACTGTCAGAGACATATTTAAAAAAGATTACGTGTTTGCCTCCCTGGGTGCGGTCTGTTGTTTCACATGTACACGTGAGGGGGAAGCTGTCATTTTGTCCTCATGGTAACAATATTGTTTTCAGGACCAAAAAACAAACAGATAAAAAAAAAAACTGCTGCAAGGGTAGAGCACTGTGAGATGTTTGAGGCCCCTCTCCCAGGAGCTCAGTGCCTTTGGGAAATAATGAAAAATAAACAGAGGGCCTTGATGTTGACTCAAAGATAAGTGATCCACACGTTATTACTGCACTCCCCTCTCTCTCTCTCTCTCTCTCTCCCTCCCTCTCTCCTGCTGTCCCATGGCTCTTGAATTACGTTACCCGATTTATTGCCTGAATGTTCCTCTTCACGTTTGTATCTATGTAAACCGTGTTTGTGAGGGAATCTAAACACAAAAAAAAAAACGACAGTTAAAGACTGTTTCTATGCAGAACACCCACCCCCTTCCTCCACATATAAGTGGCCTCCAGGGAAAAGGATGTCAGACGCTACTGTCGCGTCTCATTTATGCACATTTCCCTGCTGCTGTGATGGATGTGTGGGGGGTGTTTATTCTACTAATCTTATTGAGTTGAGGTTTCTCAGCCACAGTTGGACTGGTAATCTGAGCAACACAAATCATAATCATTTGAATTGATTCTCCAATGATGCCGCATCCATTATCTTGTGGTCATAGAGTGACTATTTGGACCAGCCGCTATAATGAACAGTCCTCCCCCAGGTTTGTCTAAATGTTGTGTTTCAGTCATTCGCACAGACACGGTGCATAAAGGGATTTAGGGAAAATCTGCTAATGCTATTACCTGAAAAGCCCCTGAAGTTTTGGCACCAAGTAATACTCCTCAGTCTGCTGTTATACTCGAGGTGTTAAACCACTTACTTCAGAGGATATTTTCACGTCCTGTTCCCCGCAATACAAAAGGTAGCTGGAGACATTAGTGCCACTGATTTACCAGAGTTTGTATAGGCATAAGTGTCTGCCGAGTGAGGAATTATACAGTCATTTTAATAATGTTTGTGGAGGATATCCGTCCCCAGCGAACTGAAACCATACATAATTTTATGGACAGGCCTTTCCATAATAAAACATAGATATCTTACATTAATCTAGCAATGTGACATTTTAAATGTGGGATGTGACCATTAAGAGTTGATGTCAAGGGATGAAGTTACTCTGGTACATTAGCCCACGTGCCTAAACTCTCCCATGTTCCTGTGGGCTGTCAGCTGGAGTCCATGAGTCCTGTCTGCCGGCACTGACACGGCCTGTTAAAATCAGCCAGGCCGGTGGCGCCCTCTGTTGCTTTTATTTGGTCAGTGTAAAAAAAAATCCAAGCTTTATTTCAATTTAAATACACACATTTTAATCAGCAGATCACATCAGGAGACTGCATGTCTCACTGAATAAATTGTGGCTGCTGTTCATTGAGGAGTTGATGTCTCCCACTGGAACATCTGGAACATCTGGAGTCATCGCTCATGTTGTGATCCGCGACAGAAACTGATGTCTGAAGGAGCCATCGGCACTAATTAACTGTGTTGTAATACCACCACTCAAAGTCGTGCACCTGTAGCCGAATGACACCTCAGGTATTACTCCGCTCCGCTCTAATCGAGAGCCCGCTCCTCTGAAATCAGCAGATTAATGACTTTTACTCAGCTTTGATTTAGTTTAATTCAGGAATAATCATCGTTAACCCGCTCATGTTGTTTTATCAACGCATGAGAGTCGAGGACGACGCCCGGAACTGACGGTAGAGGTCGCTGTGAAGCAGGACGGAAGAGATTCGATGACCCACACGGAAACAGGTGTGTAGAGCAGCAGGCGAAGCCAAATACAGTGTTGTGTTTCAAAGGCTAAAAACAGATTTAAAAACATCCTACGACAAATGTAAATTACATAGGACGTTTTGTGCAGGCTTAGTTGTTTTGGTGTGTGTGTGTCGTTCTACTCTGGGTGAACTCACGTGAACTCGTGTGTTTGCAGATGTGCCATGAACACAGAGGAAGACTCTCCATCAGCCTGTGAGTCTGTGAGTTTGATATTAATAGACCGTGAGTGATGTTTGGCGATTCAATAGACTGAATGAATTATAGATGATGTGTCCTGGAAAATATTACTCTGATCTCTGAGCAAAACATGAGAGACCTCAGAAAACTGCCTTGGTCTCCTTCTTCCAGTCTGCTTCAAGACATCCAGACTCTGGTGTCACGAAATACTCCCTGTGTGTGTGTGTGTGTGTGTTATCAGGTCGTCTGTGTGTTATCAGGTTGTCTGTGTTCCTGTAAGGTCATCCACTCTGCATCATAGGATTTTCTTCCTCCCTAGTGAAGAAGCTCTGTGTGATGCATGCGTCAGTCAAACAGTGCCTGAGCTGAGCTGGTGGAGTCCTGCAGCCAGAGGTAGGCTCACTGACATCACTGCTCAGATCTGTCTGTAGACAGCACCTTTCTAGTCTTGATGAACAGTCAAGGGCCCATCCACACACACATTCATCATACTCTATGTGCGGCTATGACACATCACTCACACCCATGGCTCACTTACCACAATATGGGGTTCAGTATTGACCAAGGACACTTCAGCACAAGAAATCAGGCAGACTGGGATCTGATGACCAGCCATCTGGATAATGCATGACCCACTCTATTGAGCTGCAGCTGGAGCAACTCCACAATACATTTTTCAAATGTTCCAGTGCTGTTCCTTGCATCATGATTATTATTATTATTATATTATTATTTATCCACATTTTATCCACAGTCTTTATCTCCTAACTCACCTGTAAACACAGCAGTAAGATAAATGTCTAAAAAGAAATTAAGCTAAAATGTTAAGATCCACAAGCACAAACTCAGGTAATATACACCTCACACGTGTAATTACATACAGAACCCCTGTGACTGCAGACAGTTAATACCCAGTTTTTCTGATACTTGCGTAAAATTAGAATGTGAAAACTCTTCACTTACACACTGCCAGTTGCCTTCACGCTCAAGATGACAGAACCCCAGATGTATCTATAAGTTCTGTGCCCTACATCCAGCATCTGAATCTGTCACCATGTTTTTCCATTTTTAGATGAACAGGAAATATTGTTGAATTGAATTTAAAATAATGTATAAGGGCACAGTCATATTGGTGTACGTGAACAGTGTTTCTCCTGCTATGATAGGACATTGTTTGCTATAAAAATATGCCAGTATCATTATGTTGTAGATTTACAGTATCAATATAATACAATATAATAATCAACAATTGTATTTTAAAAAGTGCTAATATGATTATTCATGTCTAGTAAAAGGACACAGTGTATTATTGCAGGTATTACAAATTACAGTGAGCGTTCCCTAATCTAATTGTGTGTAACGAATTGCTCCTCTGCATCTTCGTGGCCAGGATTGTTTTGAATTCACCTCCTCTCAGCGGTACGTTTCTCTTGTGCTCCCTCAGCTCGCTGCGTGTTGAGCACAAGGTTGGTGCTTCTCCTGTGTTGGCGTGGCACACACACACACACGCACACACACACACACACACACACACACACAGTCACAGTCCCTCCTATCCATCCATCTGTGCTCCTCACTCCCTGACTTTGTCTCTCCTCTGAGTGTGTTCCAGCCATATTGTGGATTGAAGTGTTTCTGCTTCTAATGAGCCAATTGTTCTTGTGTTTTGTTCCCCTCGGGGAGCGTTGTGTAGCTAACAACATTCTGTTCACAACCATTTTAAAACATATTCACTGCACCGGGGAGGGATCGAGGCCAACAAAACAATAATGCCTGGGAGCCATGTCGAAAAAAAAACAAAAAAAAAACGTGTTAATGACAGTCGCAGTAGCAAAGTGACAGGCCATTCTTTTCCTGTCAATTAGACCTTGGTTATTCAAAAGCAATTTGCAGATCCCCGCAGAGTAAAATGTGTGCCATCTCCTAGGCCCTACTCAGTGATTGTGTAAGTGATATATTCATTCCATTTCTCTGTGTGCGTCCTAGTTCCAGACAGAAATAATATTAAAGTCAGACACAAGCCGCAGCTCTCTGTCAGCACACCGTTGTTCCCATGATAACAGAAGTCTATTTTAGGCGTGTGCACGTGAATGATTCTTGCTGTGTGCACCCATGACCGTGTGCAAGGGGTATTGATACAGCTGGCATTCAAAGCCCTGATTAATTGCCATGGCATTTGGCTGTTCTCTGTAAATGCCATATCGCATGCCGAGCGCTTGGTTAATGGATGTCTGCCCATTGCAGCCCCAGCATAGGTCCTTCCAGTCTTTCCACTCCTCTCCCCTCCACCCTCTGCTCCTCTGTCCTCCGCTGCCTCCTGCTGCTCGTCTTCATGAAAGGTTAGCTTTGCTACATCAGCACAAACGCACGCAGGTCCGAGCTCCTGACGGTTTGTCCGGAGTGGCCACTGCGTACAATTTCGATTTCTGACAGCCCCAGTTCAAAGGTAGCTTGAGGTTGCGCCCTCTCCCTTCTCTTTAATCTACAGGGAATTGTGTACTGATAAGAGCTGGGGGAGAGCTCTACCTTGAAGTGCGTATACCCCTAAGACCCAATTTCAGTTTGTCTTTATATCTCTAAGAAGAAAAAAGGATATGAAGAATTAGCTTTCGTCCTCAAGTGAATTAGTTTGCTCTATCTTAATGAGGTTTGCCATGTCAGAGGGAAGAGTTCAGACCCTGCATGCTAAACAGACTGAAATTGGAATAGAGTATTAGCTCCTTAACTGTGAAAATACCTTCTCTCTCCAGCTCTAATTCCAACAGCGCCACGCAATTACGCTTATATACAATATTATCTTGTCACTTCCAAATAGGAATAGAAGACCAAGCGGTGGAATTTTTTTTTCCCCTTTTTTTCGTTTTAGAAAACTAATTCCAAAAATCTAATTAACCGTAGAAAAACATGTCACCATTTGGCTGGAAACAGCGAACGTAGTTATGCAAATGGACCCAAGGATTGTAGGACGTGATTTGACAGAATCTCATTCTAGATGGTGCAAGTCGAGATAGAAAGATTACTCAGCCGTATCTGAGTGGAGGCAAACAGGAAACGATGAGCCTGGTAATTTATTGTGCTGGTATTTCTCCTGTTTGACTTCAGACGACTCATTAAGGGGCGAGGTGTCACCCAGATGGACAGAAAGACAGACAGGAGCTTTTCTCTGATGGGGCCCTCCTCTGCTCCGTCTGCATCAGCTCTTTCCCTCCTTTTGCGTTGCTGGCGTAATCTCAGACTTTTTTAATATGAGGTGCCAAATAAGATTTTACACAATTCATCATTTTGCTGCTCACGGGGGAGAGGGAGATGCTATCTCATCCTCCCACTTGTCTTCAGTTTGCTTACGGAGCTGTTTCAGGGCAGCCATTGAGAGATGGCCAGAAGGCTGAGATGAAGAGCGGTGGGTCTGGCTTATTTCTTTTTTATGACACGATGGAAAGACAATGAATCGTGCAGCTGTGTGACAGTCTGCTGTGTAGGTGCTGAAGCTGGCTGCTGATGCTGGTGGCAGGAAGTGGTCCATTAGCTGGGGAAAAAAACTTAATAAAGCCAGAGGGGGACACACACACACACGCACACTCCATAACTAACCTAAATCTAATTATCTCAAACCTGAGGTCACATCGAAACATCCTGAAGAAGGGAAGACAACTGGACCTCAGGTTTTTTTGTTTGTGACCACATTCTGACCTGGTGTTAGCGCTCGGTTCAGGTCTGAACACACTGAAATGTGTCAAGCGACAGTCAGAGGTATTCTGGCACAGGGTCACATTGTTTTTGCTGTGTCAGCAGAACTGTGCCCTGGGCCACATATGAAGGATGATGTACTGTCAGCTGACATCCTCTATATTTTTATGCTTCTCGGGACCCACACATTGATTTGTTGTGCCTGTTTGTTCACTGCATATTGATTTATACTTTTTCTTAAGGGTGACAAATCTTTCGTCATAGCTGCACACATTCATTCATTAAGTCAGCCCCTCCTGACTCCACTCTCTTTCTCTCTCTGTCTCACTCTTGGCAAATACACAACCACACACACAAACACAGTCTCAGGACACATCTCTACAAACTGCGCTGTGTATGTGTGAAAAGCTCCTCTGGGGAAACTATGCACGCAATTCCCTGTGTTCCTCTGGATGTCATGTCTGAAAACGGCTCGTGAGAATTTCCCCCCTGGGGCGGTGACCTTTGGCTGTTATGTCATTTATAACACTGGGTTCTCAGGAACCCTCCTTACATCTACAGTTTGTGATTAGATGCCAATGGCTCTGTTCAGACTTGATCCGCCTTCAGTAATCCCACCACAAGCATCGAACGCAGCCAAGATCTGATCACTACATTTATTCTTAGCTGTGTGAACGCAAATGCAACCTGGGCCACAGCCTCAGCTGATGTCCTCTGTCCTGCTGTCGTTTAATAACGAACCAAAAGCATTATTGCGCTTCTGTGTTTCTCTTTATTGATTTGTTTGTGGCGGCCCAACACATTATCAACACAGATTGCAACATATTGATTTTTCAAAAATATTTTCATTGAATAACATGTCCTTGTCGATGCACCCACAGCGACAACAGAGCCTTCTCACATAGTTGACAAGTTCAGAACAACTTTGTAAACTGCATCGATGTAGCCACATGCTAAAATGGAAATCCAGTTACAAGTGGTCACTTGGGATGCATGTGGGCACGCATGATAATCCTAGGTACGAACAAGGCCAGTGAGTGCTTGTTTGCAGACACAGAGAGCCATACAAAAAAACCAGGCGAGGCCCACTCCGGTACAAACAAGTAATTAATTATTGAGGACACCAAACACGACAGCACGCTAATCTACAAAGCTGTTTAAAGCCCCTTGATTTATAATTCAGGCGCCATTCTCACCCCAGTGAGTTCTGAGATTGAAAGGCTGCGTTGGAGGGCGATTTAAACTTCACTGGGGCAAGGCATGTCTTTTCAAAAGGCTCCTGTGTGACTGTGCATGCAAGCTGAGTGCTGTGCGCACGCAGGAAAGCGTGCACGGATCAGTATTAGAATAAAAAGTTGAGCGTGCGCGCTAAGCAAATTCGCACAAATGTTCTTTTAATCATTCTCTTACCCCCCCTGCATCTTTCTAAATAACTACTGTGTTTCTGCCCTCACAATGTTTAAAAGTGCTTACAAATGTATTTGTGCTCAAAACACTAGGGTGCCTTGTTAGACAAACCCACAAGCACTTCTTATTTAATATGTGTGGCAGATATTACAGGGTTGCACATTAGGAATGCAAACAACATGGCGTTAAAGGGGTTTTAGTTAATTAGCTGGAGATATGGTGCTGGCTCTGGCCCATAGCGGCTTGTGTTCCTTGGGACCGCAGCCCTCAACGGGGGGCCACTCTTTGATCTGTGGATCCCACGGTCTGCTTGCTGTTCCCCAACCTCTGAAACGTTGGTGCACATGGACAGATGGGAAGGAGATGTGGGTGTGCAAGTTAGTGCCACGACTGATGCAATCTATTCTGGTCGTTTTTCCCCCTCTACTGTGTCTTGCTGTGCTTTGATATATCATATTAAACTGAGTAAACTTTCAAGTTTGACCAGTGATAGTTCAGATTCTTCTCCTTGTCACCACACACAGAGCTAGAATTACTGCCCTAGAGTCGTGTGTCTCTTCCTGTGCTGCCCCACTCTCAGTGCTTATGTTTGCAGACTCTTTTGGGCGAACGGTGACCTTGAACCTTCTACCGTTGACAACCCAAATCTAATCAAAGCACAAATCCAAGTGAACATCTGTGTGAAATTGAAAAGCATGGAGTCCAGGTGTTATAAAGATAACAAGATAACGTGCGAGAGAGAGAGAGATTTTCAAGGACACAGGGACTTTGACATTTGACGTCTTAATTTGAATCAGGTCATCCTTGAGTTTGTGGCTGATATAACGAAGTTCATGTGGGTTGTTGCTGATTTATCACTGGTTGCTTTGAGTCCAACTGAACAGTGATTCCTTCGAGGCGCGCCTGAGATGTTGTGTTCCTAAAACCATGATTTGCGAGATTAATCGCCTCACCTTTGAATTTTGACCACCAAATGGTGACTAATAGAATAGGATGGAGGTGTGAGTTATGAGATATTGTGCTCACTAGATGAAATTATGTTTTGGGGTGAGGGTGGCAGGGTCACAGTGAGTTTGACCTTTAGCCTTCAACCACTAAAAACAAATGCATTCATCTTTGAGCCAAACTGAACATTTGTACCAAATTTGAAGAAATGCCCCCCAAGGAAGTCTTGACATATTGTGTTCTCAGGGACAAACGGACGGACAACCCAAAAACATAATGCCTCCGGCAACTGGCTGCTGCCTGCATGGAGGGATAAATGCATGAGCTCTATACGAGAAGGAATCCATCAGCATTTCAGCTTGGTTTGGTTTGGTTCAGCAAATGATCAATTTAAAATGTCCCATGCTGCTCATGGATTCAACACAATTTTCAGTTTTTACTTCTAATAATGTAAATTGTTCAATGAACAGATTCTTTCAACAATAAAATGTAATCACCAGAAAACGATTTCAAGAGCTCACATTTATTCCCCAGGCACGGCTTCAGAACTCCACTGCTCAGTGCACGAGTCTGGATGAGGGAACAGAACAGTGCACAGTGGGGATCATTGTTTCAGTCGGAATCAGATATTAATCAACTTTTCAAATGGCTGCAGTTTGTGTCTTCAACCTCAAAGTGATGTATGGTTATTATTTCACAATCCTGATGCACAGTGGGAGGTTTATTTTTATCAGACCTGAGTGCAGCTTCTCCTGCTGGCTGATGATCAAACGACGTGCGCTCCCTAAGTGAGACTGGCAGGGCGTCCCAATTTTCATCACGATGTGCTAATACACCATGTACTAATGTTGACAGCACACTGTTTTGTTAAATAGAGAACACAACAAGTCCATGTTTTGTACTAACTAATGAACGATACAAGCTGAGGTGCATGTCTGTCAAGCTGCAGCTTCAGAAGAAAACAATAATACAACTGCAAACGTGCACTTTTAATGAAACCGTTGTTTCCATCAGTTTCAAACTGTGAGAATCAGAGCTGGGGCTTCCACTCAGATACACATACACACACACACATCTCCCTGATCACTGTGTATCTGTTCACACCTTGCTTCAATATCTTATCACCAGTGCTCTGATGGAGAGCTTTAAGTACAAGGATGCACTGAGAATGGTGTGGAGACTCAAGGAGACCACATCCAGAGGTGCTCTGGGATACAGATGCATCCTGGACCGCTCCTCTGATGTCAGCTACAGCTTCATAATGAACCAATAGTATTTTTTACCTCTCAGTATTTCATATACATCCTTTTACTCGTGGCCACCAACACAGTATTGACACTAACCTCCACATATTGACTTTCTGCTTTTTCAAATAAGTAAAATCTTACTCCTTGGCAGAGCTGTTCCCAGTGCATTGATTCATTCAGCTGCTCCTGGCTCCACTTTCTGTCTCGTCCGTCTCTCCCCTCATAACTACGCACACACACACACACACACACACACACTGACAACACTCGTGTGTGTAGACAGACTGGCTCAAACTAGCTAATAATTTGTCTTGGTAAACTGAAACATATATGATTGTGTGTTTGCAGTCAGATGTTAACACCAGGAATAAACAGGACCCTTGTCTGACTGACTGAAGACACTGATGGGTATCTTAACTCTCAGACCCCCCCCCCCATACTATAAATCAAAATCTGGTTCTTTTCTCTTACATGCCACCCTCTGCATGGCTACAGAGGCTTCAGGCTTTTATTCCTTGCTGTCCCTGTTATGAAATCCAAACATATGATTGATCAAACTTTCTCACTTCCTAGCCCAGAATGAAGAAAAGTCATGAATTGATAATTCATTGCTACTACTATTTCTGAAGCAAACTTAAATATAGAAGGGTTAAAGAGATGAAATATAACATTGACTCAAGCACTGCAGGTCCAGTTAAATGCAGTGTATCTATCTGTTGTGCACTGTATTGTGGGAAGCCAGTACCCAGCATCGTCACACTTACATTTTAGTATGCATGGAGGTATTTTTAGGTTTACATAAGTTTGGTCCTTTCTTGTGCGAATGCTCTACTTAGTTTCTCAAAGTGCTGTATACGATGTGGAATAAGCGGATATAGCAACTGGGGCACCATATTGGTTTTTCTAATTTCTCCCTCAGCTTTGTGCTGGTCTGCATATTGGTCTTTGTTTTATCTGTTCTTGTCAATTCCAGCATTCCTGTGAATGAGCAAGGAAAACACACACACACACACACACACACATACACTCTTACACTCTGGAACCTATAGCTCATGAGAGGCCTGGACTAAAACAGCTGTAGTACAATTAAAGAAGATGAAGGCTCCCTCTTTCTTTTATATTTCACTGCGAAGTTTTCACTGGAGTGTTGTTCTGACTTTCTTCAGTTTGAAAAATGTCTCAGACCAAAAGCTTAACAATTAAATTTGAAATCTGCGATGGGGGAAAAGCTTGCTGAGGCCTCTATTCTTTTTAATTGTACCATTCAGAGTTGTGGGACACTAATGAATAAATTATAACATCACCTCAGGATATGGAACCAACTGCTGAAAAATGGTGGTAGCTCGTAACTCGACTTATTAACTATTTATATTTTCAATGGGACTGTGTGAAATGACAGTGACAGGAAGGATGAAATAAATAAAAGCAGAATACATTAGACCTGACAGGACAGTGTGCAACACGCATCGTTTGGCAGGATGTAGTGATGTAAGGGAATACAGCTAATTCACGACCTCTGTGGAATGGGATCTCCAGCGTCGGGAACATGCAAGCTGCGATGAGCACAGCTGCGAACAGGAACTGATTCAACCATTTGCATATGTAATCTGGCAGCAAAGTTGTCCTCTGGACATGTTTACTCCACTGATGTTTGTGTGTTGTTTGTGTGCATGCATTTTATTTCATCACACCCTGCAGGCGTGTTTGCAGCATGTGGCCGTAATGTGCTGTATTGCCTACGGAGACGTGCTCAGAGGTTAGATGGAGAATTGTTTCAACACACCGGGACTCCTCTCATCCTCTGCTCTGTCAGTCTTGTGTCCTTGAGTCTCCCACTTTCAGCTCCTGGGTTCTTGTCCTCTCTTCTCTCTCTCTCTCTCTCTCTCTCTCTCGCTGTCCTTCATAATGTAGCCATGGTGACGTTGAGCTGTCTCAATGCATGTGCACAAAGAGATACATATATATTTCACTGATTCAGTGGGTAGTGCGTAGTGAGTGCACGCGCGTGCATGTGCGGCCACAGCAAAGGAGTGTCAGCCCTTGAACCAACTTGCCAAAACCGAGAATAATAGGAGGAGTGCTCTCAGCGATAGAGAGAGCTCGCCGCGAGGAGGCAAAGACAGTGAGGGGGTCTGCCTCATTTGCACTGAGTCGTCCCCTCTTCACGCAGCCAGCTGACAGGGGATATTTTTATCAGCCTGGCACACACAGTGCAGAAAAGGAACAAATTCATTTGTAACAGCACACTCCCAGCCAAGGACAAGATCTCAGCGGGATAGAACACAACTGTCTTCCTGTGCTATTGGAATAGAAATCATTCATTCTTATTAATCCACCTGCCTCTGCACTATCACACACAAGGTGGTGCACAAGGCCATGCCCGTTTTGTGTCCAGTGAAGCAGAAAACAAAAAAAAAGCAAAATGTGCTCTCCAAGGTCTGGAACATTACTTTGGCTTTAAACTGCTGTTATTTCTCTCTGCTGAGACACACACACATCATTTGTATTTTTTTTCCTTTTCATATCTCTCTGTGACTTTTATTCCTGACCTTCTGTGGTAATCTCACTGCCCTGTTGAGTTGGAAGAAGTCACCCTGTATTTTACCTAAAAAGGATGGACCCTGTTAATACACTGGATTGTTGGAGAAGGCATCTGTTGATGTACAGCCAATTAGGAGTCAGTGGGATGACACAGCTGAAGTGTGCGTGAGAGGGAGCAAGGGAGAGAGAGAAAGAGAGAGAGAGGGAGTGGGAACATTAATAAACCATGTGCTAAAGTGGTGTCACTGGGCTGCTGTGTTGGCATGTCGGCACTGCTCAGGAAAAACATGTCCGTCTCTGGGGCATTGTCTGTAATCCAGCATGTTAGAGCGGCGAGATGGTCCCTTTATGTAAGCAGGCCCAGTCTCAGACATCATCTGATATGCATACAGAAATAAATAATCATTTCCACTTTTTGTTTTGAGATGAATATGAATTCTATCAGCCTAATCCACTCTTACAAACGGCTCATGGTACCAATTGGCATGATTGACAATGCTTCCCTGGATTAGCATTGAATTCAGCTGAAGTTAAAGCGGGAAATATTCATATTCTTTTATCCTCAAATGCCATGCAAAGCCTCCGCTCTGAATAGTTTGTTTTGGATCTGCAAGGATACAGTCACGGACAGAAAAATAATATTTGATTTTCTCAAAGCAGCAAGGTTCCATCTCTTGTGCAGTGACACAAATACCGTAGAGTGCCAAGCTGACAGATAGATGATCCATTGCAGGCGTTGTAATTGAAAACATTGGAGGGGGGGGGTGGACAATTAATCTCTGCTTTCTCCCCGCTTCAAATTTCCATGAAGAAATACCTTGAAATGCAGATAATAGATAAGAGTGTTATTGATTGGGTGGGGTGTAAGGAGAGGCGAGTAGGTGCAGAGGTTCTCCATCACTAATCTCTCTGGCTGTGACTGCATCTAAATAACCTGCAGAGAGGGATAAACAGGCACATCCATCATGGGACTGCTGGGGCAGACAGTGATGGATGCCTCCGCCCTCCTCTACCCTCTGCCGCACCTCTCCCCCCTGGTCAGGGATAGGAAGTGACACCAGCACTCAGGAGAAATACCTGGCTTTAACCAGGCAGGAAAATGTCTGCTTTAGCTCTGCTGTGATCGAGGGATTCGGGGCAGGCTTTGTGTGTGCGCGTCTGCGAGTGCTGCGAGTTTGTCGAATTGTCCCCCTGTCCCCTATCACCTAGTCTCTTTGAGTTTGTAGGATTATCTGTCTTGATGGATCCTGTTTATTTTGCCAGTGAGGAAATTGCTTTCTGTGAGAGAGTGGGCCGTGAAGTCACCTGCATGTGCCTTAGTGAGCATGTGTATGCACATCGATTTAGGTGTGCGTTTCTCTTCTATCTGCATGCCCGTGCACTAGGAGCCAAATCCCCTGTGCTGCTTGAACCCAGTGAGCAGACATGCCCACGCCAGCTCGCCCCAGAGGTGCCAGCCTGATAGATATGGTGTGTGTGCCAGCCTGTGCCTTCTCTCCCCACCCCTGCAGCATTAAGATTGATCCCTCATTCCCTCCCATTCCTTTCTCCCTCACTCCTCTGTGTGCCTCTGCCTTTATGAGACTGTGAATAGGTGAAGCTCACAGGCTCCAACAGATGGCCGGAGCTGCCCTGTTTCACTGTCTCTCACACACACACACAAACAATATACTGCTCCATGAAAAAGAGCCTATAGAAAGCGAAAGGAAGAGCCCGAGGAAAATGTGACAAGTCAAAATGGAAGAAACAGGAAGAAGAGCAGCTGAAAGTAATGGAAACAGAGCGACCCAGCGAGAAGCAGCCCACCGGGGGGAGGATGGAAACGAGAGCAGAGGATAGAATAACAGCAAGAACATGTTTAAAAGAAGAGGAGTAGAAGAGGAGGAATGGAGAAACACTGGTGAAAAAGGGAGTGAGGGCAAAATTGAATTGTAGATTGAGGGAGCCTCTCTCCTCCCTCTTTTCCTCCCTCTTTTATTTATCTCATGTGAAACCACGCCTCCCTCCTTTCACTTGTCAGTGCATCTATAACAGTGAGCTGTCTGCACCGGGCTGTGTGGGGGGTGAGACGAGCTCCTCACTCTGCCGGCACAGCGGACCGGATCTGAACGCACCAGACAGGACTGGATGGTATTGGACTGACCGGAGCAGGTGTGTGTATTTGGGAGCATGCGGGTCTGCATTGGGTGACAGAGGGAAGCATGTGTTTTCTTTTTTTGTGTCTGTGTGATCGCTTGTTCCTCCACAGGAGTTGGTGCCAGAGAAGCGTATGTAGAAGGTACAGTGCTGGAGCTTTGCCCTAGTTTACACTTGAATGCTCTCAGCCATTCTATTTACCTCTGAGATTTATGCATGGAGTCGCTAACAGCACTCATCGCCAGGGTAAGCGAGACGAGACCCGCGCCGGACTCAGAGTGTCTGGCTCTGAATCAGGGCACTGTGGAGAGGAGCTGCTGTTATCTGGTGGAACTAGTTTGCTGCTTTCAGGCTGGATGGACTTATGTGACGTGTGTGATTCCATGAGGTTTTGAAGCGACTGTGGTGGAAGCATTCTCTTTTCTATATTCTTTTTAATTATATAGTGTTGTGGGAAAATTAATTCACTAACTCTATTTTGAGAATCAGTTTTTATTCAGTATAACAAGTCTCCACAACCTTCGCTGCTCTTGGATCCAATTTGTGATTAGTTGTCTCTGTCCTCCTGTTTCACAGCGTGTGGTATTTTGAAATATGGAGCAGTCATTGTTCCAGTGTCGCTTTGTATTTACTCAACCTTATAAAATTCTGACTGTTGCCGAGTCGTCTGCGGCGTTTCGATATATTAAAAAACGACAGTGAAAATATTACTTTTTCCAAAAGTAAACTTGGCGATTTTTGGATTGTTTACCTTACAGGGACGTTCATTTTTAAATACAAAAAGCTGCGCGGATATACGCCCCTCACCATTCATCCAAGAGTCGCCATCTCTAGATTTGCAGCTGCTGCCACTCCTATAGACGCCTGTGCCATTTTGCTCTGAGTCCCAGTGAATATACTCACTATCACTGTTTTGTCAATAATCTTTATGGGTCAAAAGGCTGTGTCATCACCAAGTGGTGTCGGTTAAGAGCAGTGGAGCGGTGTGTGTGCGTGTGTATGTGTGTGTGGCTGTGGGGGGGGGGTGCACTGACCTAGAGGCTGAAATATTTATGATAGAGACAGCTGAACGCCTCATGCTGTTTGTTGTGGGTGGAAGTTTGAACGGACGCAATGATGGAGGGATGGATGGAGGGTAAAGAAGCTTCAGAGATCTGTTCTTTAAGCATTCATTATTTATCGCAACGCACTCTGCCATGGAAGCTCTAACCCCCACATCAACTGGCCTCTTTTCTCACTGAGATGCCAGTGGACTGAAGGAGGATGCTCCTGCTCAGATCTACCTGTCATCTCATCCCCAGGCATCCACGTGCCACACACGCACACGTACATTTTGCTGTGATTCATTTTCAGACACCAAGCAGTAATTGCATGGTTACACTGACTGCCCACACAATCACAGTCACTTACTTAGCCAGTGCAAGTGATATGAATCTATATGACAGGTCTCTCATCTTATTGACCACTCCAAGACAAGAAGGCACGCAAGCATTTGTACTGGCTTCATTTTTCTATTACACATCATTCAAATCCTCCGGATCGAGCTACCCAGCTGTCAGGGGCAGTTTTGGGGTCAGTGCGTTGCCCAGGCACACTTCATCATGCAGTGTTCTGGATGAGCTGGGGCTCAAACCTCCAACCTCCTGTACAGGTGCAAACTGGCCAAGCCAGAGTATAGTTCGTACTCACTGACACTCACCATTATATTTATATTTTTATTTTCTTTAGTTGACACAAACAGAATCAGTGGGAGTGATGACCTTGAGACCTGCTAATGTTGTCGTCTGTGACCGTGCGGTCAATACATGAAAGGCCGCCTTGGGCTCTTGGCCAGGGGGATGCGCTTGACATGCCGTTTTTTAAAAAAATGTCTGAAAAATGTGCAGCAGGGCTGGCAATGCAGTCGAGGGGAGACGCCAGTATGAATATGTATAGTATGTTAATGCCGAGCACAAAGCTGTTGACTCAAGCTGTTGATGAAAGCAGAGGACGCGTTCCCCCACGGCCACTCTTGGGAGGAAGCGCTATCGACAAACCCATTGTCGACGCAGCCGCATCCCTGGCCACAGGGGCGGCGCGGTGACAGGTGGCAGATATCAGTGACAGCGGCCAAGGTGACACCACTCGATGGTCTCTGCAGACCCGAGCCAGCGCCGCTTATCAGGTCATTTTTCCGCCGCTGTGAACCGTATCTGTGGTTAGACACGCGGAGGTTAGATTAGAGGGTCCGAGAGCCAGTGTCTCTCTTATTAGCTTCAGTCATTGTTCTCAGAGCTTCAGTGCCTTTCATCTGTGCCGCTCTCTGGCTCTCTACAGGTTACAGGAACATGTCTATAGCTACGTTAGTTATTGCAAAACAGAAGGAGATGGAAGAGTTGATATCTTGTAGAGGAGGTGGTCCCAACAGGCATTTTCAATACAGGATGATGTTACTATATACTTTCATTCTTAGATGGTCTCAGATGGTCCCAGTACACGAGCTGTGAACTAGACTTCAGTGTGTTCCTGTGATTATGTCAGAATTTGGAAAAAAAACAAGACATTTCAAACAAAAGATGATGTATTTAAGTTTGGAGCATTAAACACATAAATGTATGACGGTACATTAATCGATGAATGAATTAATGGTAAAAGCTAATTAGCATTAGACGCTCGGCACATGTTCTCAAGTCTCCCAGTTGGAAACACGTTTATCTGATTATTCTGACATGGATGTACAAATTGTGCATTCTCACGATGGCTTAACCAGAAAGAAAAGATTAAAAAAAAGACAAAGAGCTGAGTTTCACAGCTATACATAGCAGCAATAAAATTACACGGTATATAATTACCATTGCTTAATTAATGATGTAATGGTTCCGCTCGAATAGATGGTTATCTGCATCGACTGTATTGAAATATATTCGCATACCTCCACTCAGGAAACATAGCTAATGTTTCATTAAGCCAGCTTCGTTAGAATACATTAAAAGTATCCTAACAGTAAGTAGCACTCGTGTGTTCCCGTTCTGGCTCCCCGTTCATCTCTTATGTATGAGTTGCTGTTAACAGGTCCTGCGAGCAGGCGGCATCAGGAGATCAGTGTGTAAATCTTGGTGCTGTCGTTCCTCTCAGCTCTAATGATAGAGAGGCAGAGGGCCTCTTTGACAACGCCTCTCAAACACTCCACTCAACTCTGACTAGGGAGCGACGAGCAGTCTATAGCTGATAGGAGCAAATCAGGAGAAGCACGTTGGCGTGTGTTTTTTTGTGCATGTGACTCTAAGCATTTGGTTTCTATGTTTCTTGTTGCCGTCGCCGTCAGCCCAGCACGTCTCCGTGTGCACGTGCGATTTCCACGCACGAGGACAGCAATCTGACCAGTGTGTGCCAACGCAATCAGATTTCAATCCCTCTCTCTCTCCTCTATATGGCTGAGCTGCCGTGGCGGAGGTGTACCATGGGGAAATGTAATTACACCCTGCTGGCCACAGAGTACAGGCTTCACCACCCTATCTGTCTCAGGAGACAGCAGCTAGAGGCCCCTTCTCACTTCAATATCAAACAGCAGAGATGTCACTGGAGGCCTGCTGCACCTCTGAATTTCATATTAAAGCCCTGCTCCAATCTTCCCCTGTAATCCGCACTCAGATCCCGGGGTTATCGGTGGCCTTTTGCTACAGTTTTGTTACAGTTGTGAATAATTTATGACCAAATTAACTGCAGTTGCTAAGAGCAGTGATTGGGAGGTTTTGGAGCACAGCCAAAATGTGGCTCCAGTTCAAAGCCATGTCTCTTAACGGTTTTTCTGTCCGATAAGCAAAATCTCACCAGTGCGGTCATGATTATTATCGAAGACACTTTCATCTACATTTCCACCACCTGGGGACCCTCCTTCGTGGATTTGAAGAATTTCCATTGAACAACATGCTGAATATTTCACTTGACTCCTCTACTGCTCCCAGTACTTTCAGTTCTCACTGAGTCTATATTCACATTAATACATTACTTCAAGCAGAAATAAAAGATCATCAAATAAATATCTGGCTGTTATGAGCATCTAAAAACTATTACATTCAATTCCTGTGCGCTACACTCGCACATGTCTGCTCTGCATGGCACAAAATTCTAGGATGGGAAATGGAGAAAAATAAAACCAAGGATTTTTTTTTCTGTAACTGACAGTAAGCAATGCTCGCAATTCATTATCAATGTTGCATTCACAACTGGTATTCAAGGCTGTTGAGGTTCAAAAAACAAGCAGAAAAGATGCTGCATTTTACAGTGTCTTTGTGTGACTGTTGACTACGTGTGAGATGGCATCCATTAGCAAGGTAAAACATAACAGCCCTCACTCTCGTGGATTCAGGTAAACAATCAATGATAGCACTCATAACAGCAGCCTAAGTGGCCCATTGATGTTACAATTAAATTAATACAGGATGCATCGGTGATTGTTGGACACGCTAAACCACACCACACTGTGACTCTCTGTTTTGAAATTCCCAACCATCCTCTACAAGCCACTCTCTTTCAAACAAAGGCAGGATTATGTAGTGAATGAAATAAATAAAAGAAATGAAACAAAAAGAGAGGAGCTGTGACAAATTTAGGACATCGCCACCAAACATGAGGCTGGGGTGACACAAGGACAGTGACTTCAACAGCTGAGAGGACAAATTGGCGAGCTGAACGTTTTACCCTGCGAATCCCGTGTGTTTCATCATTTGGTCCCGAGTCATGGTAACTTACTAGATGTGGCACCGTGTCACAGTGCCTCTGTCTTTTCCATTCCCTTAATTTGTTACACTGCGACTCTCTACCTTAATCTCCATTGCTGTGTTCATCACCCTCCCTTGTCCCCGTGTTTAGCCTGGTCACAACTCCAGCTACACACCCGCCTTCAACACCCTCGGCCCTCCCTCATGGCTCTCCCTTAGTGTCACCGCCATTGTTGGGCCTAATAAGGTTTATGGAATTACAGATCTCTGAAATTGGATTTTCTCACTCCACCAAAGCAGCGGGATTACGGCTTTAGGGCTGGGAGCATCGGGGCACAACTGACCTGTGACTGAACTGCTTTTCTGACTGCACCCGCGAGGTGGGCAGATCAGTGGACCGTTGTTCCAGCAGCTCTGGAGAAAGACCGAACAGCAGCCGGATTCCCTTGAATCTTTATGTGCCTGACAATTAAAACGGATTCTGTGTCAGGCAGGTTCTTGGCTCCTCCGCCTGGATTCTCCCATCCTTCATTCCGACCACTCTCCCTCTCACACACTCCTCCTCATCCACCTCAGTCTGCCCTCACAACTTTTCACTGTGTTTGATCTAAATCTAATCTAATGAATCTTTTGATCTTCTTCGTCTGGCAGCCAGACACCTCCCAGATTTCTACATCCAAACTAGCTCAATTTGCTCTAATCCTTAAAATCTGACTGCAGCTAAGGCAATTGATTTCCAGAGATGCGGTGCACCGAGATTTGAACAGAATTCTTATGTATAATGAACTGTGGGACCCCTTTACTCACCTCGATCCCACCGCCCAATGTGAGCTACCTCATCACAAATCCAGATCAATTCCTCACTCATTGTCTAGACGTGGCTGAGCTCAAGAGGATGGGTAGCAGACAAACGTGAGAAATGAAGTGAGAAAGCACCAGAGACGTGGCGGCAGCAGCAGAGTGAGTGCAGCATTGAGATGTTGGCAGGAAGGTGGTGTTCATTCAGGAGAGGTCCGTCGTGGCGGCCCCGTGAACTCTTAATTGGACAAGAGACAGAGATGGGCATGAGGGATCAATACGGGCAGAACAGGGGTTCCAGCCCACTGAAATCAATCAGCCTACGGCTCAACAGCGAGAATGCGGTGAATCAAAGCAAATGCAGGCACGGTCTCCCCCTCATTAACTCCTGCGGTCAAACTTCATCAGGATGAGCCTGAATTGACAGACAGCTCAGTTGCTTTTATTTCTCACATTGGGCATTTGATTTTGTGGAATGCTGCAGTTGTTCGACCCGTTTCGTTAGATACGATTCTCAAAATATTTCTTTTTTAAATTTGTGCTATTGTTTTATTTACAGTAAATTTGTATTTATAGTTGCTTATTTCTGTAAATTTAATCCAAATATTTATAGACTTCTTCCGCTGCCCAACTGTTGGTTATGGTTATCTTACAATATTCACATGTACCAGTGTGTTTGCTAAGACTAAGCACACAAATAAGACTTACTGTATTTTTTATGTGTATTTCTATATTTTGTCAGACCCGAAATTTAAGTGAATAAATACACAAATGCAGCACTTTAGGGGTATTTTGTATTTGGTATGATGATGTTTTTTGATGAAGTATTATCATTATTGGCCCTCATTAGGAACGCTGCATGGGAAGGTATATTAAATGAAACCCTGGCATATTTTTTTAGTCCACTGCTAAAAATAGTGTCTTTCTCCTCTTCTTCCTCTTCCTCTTTGCCTGGGTAATAGCCATCTTTCTGCCCTGTCACTTTTTGATGTATCATCCTCTTATTCACATCAAGGACAAGGCCAGGTGCTGAATTTTCTCTCAGTTGCCACGCTTGTCACACTGCCTTGTCACCCGCAGCCTGTTTCCAATCCCCCCACCTCCTCCCGTCCTCCCCCTCTCTGTTTACTTATATTAAATCTGTCAATCCTTTATTTTAGCACGAGAGAGAAAAGAAAGTAAATCACTCCTGCCATTTGCAACCCGCACTGTCTGCTGAATGCTGCGAGTTTATTTGGATGTCATCTTTGGCCAAATGCAATGCTGTCAAAATAAACAATGTCTCTGCTGTATTGTCTTCTTGTTTTTTTCTCTCCAGGGCTTCAAATGTCCGTCAGTTACATGGTTGACTATCTAGGAATATGCATCACTGTAAGAAGTAAAGCCTTGACAGACTTCTGCTTTTTTTTTTTTTTATTGCTCCAGATGGATGGACACGGGTGTCCAGTCTCACCTCTCTTTGATGCCCATGAGTGGCTGCCTGTGCAGGCTCAGGCAGAGAGCAGCTGGGGTCAGAGCCGCGCCTTGGCACTGAGATATTTGTGGGCTTATAAGGTTCTGTGGTGTATTCTTAGCTTTAGCGCACACCCAAAGGGGTGTGTGGGTGTGTGTGTGTTCCTGTACTTAAATATTTGTGAGCACCATTTTAACCATAGTCCCTACAGTATGATGAATTTTGCAAAGTGAGGGCACTCATTGTCGAAAATAAAAGTGTATGTGTGTGTGAGCATTGTTTTTGAACAAAGCATTGCACCCAAGATTACACCTGAAACATGAGATGCTCCAACAGTTTATAGAGATTAAGGCCTAAGATCCCCCAGTGTGGTTATGGAGCGCTCGGCTGGTCAGACCCCCCTCAGATGTTAACATGCTGGACGCTTGCACCTGTCCAATCAGAGCGCAGATCACACCGCTCCCATTCCTGTCAACATGTCTTTGCAGGCAGACACAAAACAAGGCCTTGTAGCAATGCAAGATCACAACTAGCTGCTGTTGGGAGACGAAGAGACAGCGTTAGACGGCATCGTGATGGAACAAGCTGTGTGAAAAACAGCTATTTTTCTGTACCTCAGCTGGGTTTGACACTCACTTTAAAGCATGCGGATTTACTCGTCTGCGTGACTGAAAGTGAGCAATGTTTACATGGCATTACAAACAAGCTGACTATTATCACAATTGCAAAAAAAAATGTCCTGCAGGGTGAGAGGTAATTATGTTAAAAATGAGACCATTTCTGCTCTATTTCTGGCAGAGGCTAATTAACCCCCCCCCCAAAACTACTGCCTGCTCCCTCAGGCATCACAACATCAGTCAATATGGATCTTATCTTGTGTGAATGAGACATGCAAATATAAAGCATGTAGACTGCCATGCCATGTGTGGCTGTTTATCTCCGTATCCTACTGTTTGTCAGTGTTTTGGTCCGGAGCAGATGTGTCTCCATCCTCGGGGTATGTGTGAGGGAGGAGTGCTGGGACTGGGAACGGCATCTGGACTCAGAATGACTTAGTGCATGTGGTGGGGAGGAAAGAGACAACACAGGCATGGATAAATCAGAATGTCTGCATTATTTAGAATATTTCTTTTTAATATATGTATTTTTTAAAGCAACCCTGAATTCCTCAGACATGAGATGAGGCTGGCTCTGTTTGAGCTGCTAACTGATCATCCGCTGTGGACTTTGTGTTTTCATACAGAACTTGGCAGTCAGGCCGAATTCAGTGGGAGAAGAGAACATTAGAGACAGCTTGTTCGAGAAGGAAGGTAAGGCTGTTCACGCACTTACTCACAGTGAGAGGGACATCTCCTTCTGGCCTCCTCTCTATGTATGAGGGTTTTATCTTATTGCTACTGCATGGTTCTGTATATATTTTTAACCATGTCTATTCTCTGATATATCAGTGCATGCAAAGTAATTTTTTTCCCAGCTATTTTATAAATATTCATCTCTCCCATCATTCCTCCATCTGACAAGAAATAAATCAGGTTCTGATTATCGCTCCTGTTACCATGGATTCCACAGACATCTGAGGAAACAAACAACACAGTATGCCCACTGTTAGCTGCAACACTTTATTTACTGTGGGGGGGGTTGGAAACATTACCTCCAGAGGCGACTTCAATCACACAGCTTTGGTCCATCTCACGTCAACTCATTTGATCTTCCTGCCAGCGATTAGCATTTCATTCTGCACAACTAAGAGGACGGTTATTGTCAGCCCCACTGAGACAGAATCTGTTATCAAAGCCAGCTGTGGGTTGTGTTGTGGTCACAGCAGACACCCCCACCACCCCCACCCCCCAGTGGCCATCAGTTCAAATGGTAACTTTGAAATATACATTTGAGGGGTGAGGTGAGGCTGCGGGAAAATTGTCCTGAGAATTAACGAGCATGCTCAAAATTATTAAATCAATAGCTGAAAAAAACTGGCTTGCACCCCCTGTGGTTTCAGGCTATAAACAAGCTTCATGTCTTTACTAAACAAGCAGCGATAACTGGGCCCAATTTTCTCTCTTGAATCACTTTTAAGAGGCACTGAATGTTCAAATAACAGAAATATTTAATCGCGACTCATCGGGACCTCAGGGCTACACTGTCCTGTTGGCTGTTTAGCAGTGACATGCTTGTGCTGCTGCCGTGATCAGAGTCCTCCTGCGTGAACAGTTGGGGACCAGCAGCAGCAGCGGAAGAAGCAGCTCTCAGCACATGTGGCCATAACACATGCACAGCTGTGCACAGCTGACTCATTATCACTCGCGAAAACATCAGTATCAGTGCAACTGTAATTAGTTCTCCTTCTTGAATAACAAATGAGTCGCTACACGCGGCGCCTTGTGTAGCTGCGATTGTTTTTCTTTTTTGTTAGTGGGTAAATTTGCCCTGGCTCTCTAACTTTTCAAGCCGGAACCCTCTGAGGCACCTCTCTTGATTTTCTCCTCTCGTGTCTGTGACACTAGCAAGAGCCGACAGGTGAATGATGTACCTTTGGTAAGGTATTCTGTTTGAGGACTGATCTCCACTTCAAAACCGCAGCATGAGGACACCATTCACCTCTCCTTTTCTTCCTCCCCATCTTACTGGCAGTCGGGGCCTTCGGCAGTGCGGGATAAAAACCAAAAGTCTCCAAGAGAAACTCTTCAAAGGCTCAGCTCATCTGCTGGGTGAAGACTTCGTCAATTCAGTTTTCTTCTCTTTAAACCACTGTCCCTTCTACAGAGCTCTGGTTGTTTACCAAATGTGATACTTCTCATCCACTCCTTGCAGTTGGTTGCATAAGGTGCCTTTGATATCTTGTGAGTGATGAAGGAATATCTCCCCTTTAACTCTTTGGGGGGATTAGCCTGTTGTTGGCAGCAGCCTCAGACTGATTCCTCCTGGGGGTGTGTGATGCACATGTTCGGGCTCTGGGAGCATTTTCCTGACCCTTATTTTCCACATCAGCAAAACAGAAACTGCCAGCTTGCTTCCGTGCCTTCTGCCCGCTGATTAAAAGTCAAATATTAAAGTGCTCCGTTGTGAGCCCGGCCTAATTGATTCTTTCCGCCGGGTGCACACAGAATGGGCTGACAGCAGGCGATACCATGCTTTGTCAACATTGGGCACGCTGCCTGACGCTCAGGATGGCACCCCCAATACGGCCCCCTGTGAGCGTGCCAACCTACGGCACCACACGCAGAGGGGGCAGCTCGGCACACGGGCCAAGCTTCATTGTAACAACACAGGAGCAGCTCATTCTTTTGCTGTGCTCTCGTCAGAAGGCTGGGAATCGGTTCTGTACTCAGAAGGATGTGAAGTGTGTGTGGGTGTGTATGTGTGTCTGCGCTTAGGAAAACATGTCTTCTGCACACTTGCATAACCACTCAGTTAACTTAAGCTATCTGGGGCGATGGCACTGAAAGGAGGTTTCATCTTACCACAAAAGCCCCTTTTCTTTCTCATCTGATCTTCAGCTCTCCTGCCGTTACCATAATTGCTCTAATAGCTCTTAATCATAGCTATGTTTAACAAGGGGATTACCAAACACAGGATGACACCAACTATATCATCACAGCCCACCCTGTGGAAAATGCAGGAAGCCTCACATCTTTTGCTTTTGAGTCCAACCATCCCTTAAACTACAATGGAGAGATAATTAATTGATTCTTTACAGCCGTAAAATATTACCTCTCCGTCCTCCTCAGACCAGGGCACTGTCCCTCTCTCGTCTGCTTACCCTATGAATTTACAGGATATTTTATGTGAGTGTTGAATTGTCTTTGCTCCCCATTTATATTTAATGCCTTTTACTTCACCTATAGGAGAGTGCAACAGCAGTCTCGCTGCTATACAACGCTCATTAAGTGCGGACATTCATCCACAACGCTTTTCTCATGAATCTGATTGACCTTTCTCGCTCACTGTGATCCACAGTAAAAGGTTATGGGCGCCTATTAATCCCCCCGTGCTTGAAAAGCAGGGCATATCTGCTGTCCTGTCTGATGCTTTATGTTCCGTCTGAGCCAACAGGGCGGTGCGGTAGAAAGGTCTGAAGGTGTACGTGGGGGCTGAGGGCAGGGAGCTGGCTGATGGTGCTGTAATGACTCTATTAGTGAAATGGGGCCACTCCAAGCTCTGACACCACACTAATTACAACACAAGGGTGATGAACTTGATCAGGCCCTTGCTAATTCATGTTTAATAGAAGAGAGGGACTAAACTGAAGGACAAGGCGACAGGCGGGGCCGGCAGGTCGCCATCAGGTGCGAGTGAGGAGCGTGTTCCTTTTTCCACCTTTCTCAAATCAACGTATTTGATATTAGAATGTTTTCTCATCACATTTTAGTGTGACTGGTCGCCAGCCGTGTCATGGTCTCCTGACTGCTCCGGTAGCAAAGGCCGCAGAAAAGTAATCACAAGGTCCTCTCCCCTGAGCAGTGAGCAGGGATTTCATTTCCACCTCCATCCTCTTACTTACATGCTGCCGATCCCCGGGGGGATCCGAAGTCTGAGTGGGGGTCATGATCACAACCACAGGGGGGGCTGACAGATGGCTGCCTCGCTGACAGGCACCTAATAGAAGGCTAATAGGAGAGAATGGCCTCCCCGAGACCACTGCTGTGACCTTGATGTGAGCCTGTGGAGGCCGGCAGGTGGAGGAGGAGGAGGAGTAGGGATAGAAGAGGTGAAGTGCCTCTATAGAGGATGACAGACAGGTGGTGTTAATATTTATTTCTATGACTCTCCATCAGTTTATCTGAACTCTGTTCACTGCTATTGTCCTGTTAGTGACCCTGCTAGAACATCAGTATAAAAGAAAGTGATGGCTGGTGGGTGGACCAGTCACTGTGTGTGCTTCAGTATAAATGTTCTAGACTTTTTAAAACCTTTTTGACAGTTAGTTGTGAAGTTGACTGAATTTTTTAGGTGCTGATAAATTATTCAGTTTGGAATAACAACAAATGTATCTTCTAATTTACAGTGTAGAGGCACAAACTAAGTTTCTGGAGGAAAGCTATATTTCTCCAAATTTTGCCAATTTAGAATGAGAATAATACATGTCCATGCAAGTCCATGCAAGTCCATGCAATCTTCAGTTGTGTTCATAAATGGGCTCACTTTGACATTATCCAAAGCATTTAGTATTATTAACTGTCCGTTCGTCTGTCTAGCTGCGAGCATATTTGTCTCCTTGTTCAGTGTCAGTGATACAGAGCAGTGGGAGGTCAGGCCTGCAGGGAGAGCCAATAAGCATCACCCTCAGTAAAGGGAGCGCCACTGCTGCCTGATCAATCTGAGCTCTCATTAAAAGGCTGCCAAGCCCTTTGCAACCTGATACAATATCAATACTCCATCACCACAGAGAGACCTCAAAAGTCGTCAGGCAAGCCACTCGCAGCTCAGTTGTCATTACCGGGCAGGCAACGTGCCAGAGAACCCCTTTGTCGGCCACTTAGGTTCCCCCCATGGTTTCAAACACAGGTCAGGACAGACAGATGGGCCGTCTGGGCAGCTGTCCCAGGGACAGGGCAGAGAGAGAGGTAGATACCGGACCTGTAGATGAGGAGACAGCTTGCGAGCTCTCACAAAATGAAGGGAGGAGGATGTGGGCTGTGTGTTTGTCGACTGTGCGCAGCTACACACCGCTGTGGTTTTACCTCAGGGTTGGTGTTTGTCATTGCTAATTTCTGAATCAGTCATTTACCGAGAATGAGACATCGCAGATCTGTTCACGTTTAAAAACTTTGGCCAAAGGTACACAGTGAACTCTCGCTCATCAGAATGTGTTGTTTAAATTAAAAAAAAATGTCCTGAGTTTCAAATAGCTCAAAGTTCCTGCTGGGAAAAACCACAAGCTATGAATGGATCTCCGCGGTGTTTTTGGAGAAGAGCAAATGGGGGTAATTTAAGTGCCCATACATAGAAAGCCTCTGTAATTCAGATCATTGTGTGGAGGTCCCCCTTCTGTGCCCTAATCTTAAACCCCTGTGTGGTTGTGAGAGGGGAGGGAAGTATCGGTGTGTGCGTCTCTAAACCCCCAGTAATCCACCGACAAATGGGCCTGGAGAAAGCCAGCGAGTGATGACGGGGGGTTAGGACAGAGAAAAGGAGGAGTGAAGAGGTGGTCGTCACCTCTCCAACCCCCAGGGGTGTGCTTAACTCCAGATAAGATGGCCCCCGCGCCACATGGAGAAACATTCCGCTGCTGTGTGGGGCCTCTCGGAGTCGTCATTGTTCGTCAGGCCAAGTGTTCACATCTGCAGCAGCTGAACTGAAACTCTCAGACAGAGCATTGATTTCTCTGTAATTTATTCAACACACAGACGGTAGTTGTTTACCTAAAGTTGCAACTGTTACTCTCTGCAATCATCATTACGTTGGGGCCATTAGGAGCAGTCCCCACCGCAGGTGCTAATTTGATGAAGGGAGAGAAATGGCATGTAATTAAAACAACAAATGATGGCTTCAAATCTGCAATGTGAGAAAGGTGCTCTAATTTTACTAGCATGTGCAATTTATAAACCAGAGGCAAACAAGATTTTGGTTGTTAAATTTCACTTGCTGCGCTCAGCATGCTTTTCCAGTATTATAGAGTACTTGCAGATCATATTTTGACTGATGCCCAGCCCCTCAACGGTGCAGCAGTTATGCAATGTCATGCAGAAGTCACTTGGCTGCACCGAGGTCTCAGAGAGGTAGTTAGGTCTGTGGAACAATGGCTCCCGGCTGATTTGTCTGTAATCCATTTAGCTGAGATGTGACACACTGTAGGGGGGCTTTTTCCTCTGGTCAATATGTGCCAATAAGAAACAGCCATCACTCAGCGGGCTGCCATGTCCACCAGCATGCTCACTTGTTTCTGCTGTCAACCCCTGTGTCAAAGGAGCTGGCGATTGCGTCGCTCATTCAGATGAACCACAAATGGCTTTCCCATACAAATCTCAATAGGACAGGAAAAGGCAAGGACACATGCGGACTGCCAAGCAGGCCGCATTTCCCCTCGACGTCTGAATAAACCCATCTTAAGTGAAAACAGCCACGTATTTACAAAACACCATTGACAGTTGCTCATTCTCTGAGTCTTAAACCCCTGGAGGTTGGGCTGTGGGGTCGGGTGGGGGGCTTTGGGGACAATCAGAGCTCTGTTTGTATTTTCTCTCTTTGGGGTCTCATGGAGCATACTGCAGGGGTGCAGTGGAGGAGGGGTAAATGCCATGACCCTGCTGTCGACCCTGACTGAAGCCCCCTCAGTTTAAAAACCTGCGGACCACCACGCTAGCCCCCACATGCCAACCAGTTGCTGCGGGAAACGGAGAGCGAGGCGGATGTTTGTGAATGACGACTGAATCCACCAAATCGTTCTCTGGCTGCTGCAGGTTTTGACGTTGTTATTTGTGTCGTGGCTGCATCCAAGCTCATTATGAGGAATATCTTCACTGGGGTAGTTTGTTCAACCTGGAGGAGACAAACGGGCAGACAGTAGCTGTGGGATGCCCGTCTAATGCTGCCAGGGCCAAATCATTTGCGAACAGCACAACAATACAATGCTGCTCATCTGCTTCAGCTACACAGATAATTAGTCCAACTGTTCTCACTTCTCTGCTTTTCGTCCGCTCGCCAGAGACTAAAATTTGAGGTCTGATACACCGAGTGTGGGCGTGTTTGTTTCTGTCTGCTGCTCGAACTGTCTGTCTGTCTGTCTGCGAGTGTGTGTCAGGTTTACATTTTTAGTCAACAGAGAGGAACGAGGGAGTCTGTCAGAGCTCTTTGTTCTCCAGCGAGAACACATCATGACTGGGCCTTTTGTCTGAACTGACACCATCATACAGTCACTTTATTTTCCATCCCCTCTCTGCCTCTCCCTCTCTCCCTCTTCCTAACCATCTTATTATTTCCCACAACAAACTATTTTCCAAGCATCCTATTACTCTCTTGCTCTCTCTCTTCTTGGGTGGAAACCATTTAAGCGATAATGGGCCCTGTGGATTTCGGAGTTGCAGAGATGGAGATGATTTTGCCTCTGGTGTGGACAAAGCTCTAACTCAGTGGTGACGTCTTCCAGACGATGACTTCTGAGGACAGTTTCTCAGAGTTTGTGTCTGCATTTATAATTCATCAGTTTGTTTATTACGCCACTTAACTCACTTATAACTGCATGAATATTATTTGCACCATAAATCAAATGGCGAAAACGACATCCTGAAAAACATGCTGTCCTAAATATGACAGATACGTGTAATTTGTTTTCTGAAACTGTTATTATTATTAAAAGAGCTTCCAGCGATCTGGGGAGGTTGATACAATATTTTGGATCCATTGCTTCAGAGATGTGACCTCATTCAGTCACAACTGCGTAAGTGAGGTCGGACGCTGACGTGGCTGATTGAGCCTGATTCACTGTCGCTGCTCCAGTTACTCCCAAAGGCTTCAGATAGTGTAAGATGAGGTCAGGGACATGCAGGGCGTAATGAGAAAATCATTTCTGTGTGGACCTGGCTAAAATCTTATATTCTGTAGCACTACTGGGAACTAAGGTGTCTTGGCCAAATCATGAAATCATTAAAAAGGTATGACTGGGGAGATCAGTTCTTTCATTGTTGGGGGGAAAAGAAAATATACGGACAAATGTAATATAAATGTAAGTAATGATGCGTGTGTGTGAGTGTTCCTTCCAGCTCTCCAGCAAGAACACATCACAGCCTCACTCCTTTTTTCAGGGCAACAGATTCACTGCAGGATTAATGATGTGTTAAGTGCTAAAATTACACTCATTCATATTTCACTGTCGAGGCAGCACATTCCACACGGTATTTAAGGTTACGGAAGAATATTGTGTATAAACAAGAGAAGAAACGTCGAGGCAAATCGTTTAACTGCAGAAACAAATATTTCACGCGATTGGTTCCTCATGGCAGCAGAAAGCTCATTTTGTCACTCTGAAAGTCCAACCATTGCTCCTTTGTGCCTGCGCATTCAAACTGAAAATTGCTGTTCAGGTTCTGTCTGTCGTCTCAGAATGTCTGCCGAGTGCCAAGCATATCAGAACCTGAGGGAAATCTAAATTAAATCTTCCCGGTAAATGGGATCAGCCCACGCTTTATCTCTTGTCATTCACAACTATTAAAGTGTGTGATGAGGAAGTTAGCATGTGTGAAAAGAATTTTAAAACAAAGAGCAGTTGGAGAATCATTGGATGTGACTCCAGGGTTATCAGTGGGGCACAGGGAGTTTGGGCCGACTCTGCTGCCATTGTTTTAGAGAGAGTTTAGAGAGAGCTGTTAGTTTAGAGGTCAGTGGTAAAACTGGATGATGGCTGCACTCAAGATTCAAGAGTCTTTGTTGTCTTTATACAAGATACAAGATCACGAAATTTTTAAAAGACTATTTTTAGAAAAGGTACACAAAATAAAATAAAGAGGCATACTATGTAAAATATTGAATAGAAAGGCAGAGACGGAACCAGCAAAAAGATTATTTACAGTATAGTGGAAATGTGATAAACGTAAGGAGAAATAAAAATTATTATTATTATTATTAATTCCTCATAATAAATTATGAGGAAAAAAATGCTAGGCTAGTACGTGTAGCAGAATTTAAATAATAAATAGTAAACGTGAAAGAAATGCATAGCGGAATAATAAATGGACATTATATATCCAATAACATGACAGTGTTAGTGACAGTGACTCTCTGAGGAGTGATGCCAGTGCTCACTGGTAGAAACAGCTTAATTCTACTTATATTTCCTCAAAATAGGGACATGGACAGAGGATGAGACAGAACTGTAAGTGTTCACTGCGTAACAATGATAGAAAACCGACCAGAAAACAACCACAGTTTCTTTGTGATTGTTTCCACATGCCTCAGTGTTTGTCTGTGTTCAAAATAATATCAGAACAGCCACATTGCTTGAAAACTCCAGAGCACTGTGGCCGGCAGTAATGCATTTTGTGGTTGTGGATGCAGCCTGAGACGTGGCCTAACACAAGTGACCGATCAGATTGGCAGAGAAATAAATGTGCGGGCTCTAAATCGATAGCTTTACTTTCAAAAATTGCAAATAAAAATGATGCAACATTTGTATTGGTTTTAGATAATAATAGTTTCTACAAACCAGAAAGACTGCTGCTAAGTGTGTGATGAGTTCACATGAGTAGTTATGGTGAAAGTCTCCCTCCTGGTGTTAGAGTGTTTTAGGCCACTGAATGATGCCCTGTCAGGGAACATGCAGCATTTTGCCATGTGGGTGTGAGATTGACGAGCCTGATTGAAAGTAATGATTTTGCTGTTTTCCAGGTGCTGGTGGCACAGATTTTCAAGCTGAGAGAGATGGATGAAGGATGGCAGCAAACCATGGCTTCTTATTATCATGAAAAAAGCATTCCATACTGTATTGAGAACTCCTCCTTGCACTGACACACACACACGAATACTCTCTGAGGGAAAGTTACTTTCAAATAGATGTGTGTCGTTGCAGAATTTGCATCTGAATACCAACTTTTGTTGGTAAATTCAAGGGTCCTTGGAGGTTTTGCACATTCTGTTCAAAGCGAGGCAGGCCAGTGGGAACAAAGTCACACATTAGCAAAGCCCTGCCAGCCTCAATTATGACCAAAGGCATCGGCTTGATACTGTTGCATCAGGCCTCATTCAGAGCTGGATGTGTCTATTTAAACTTTCTGGCCACTTCCTTTATGTTTCCCAGCACAAGAGTGTGGAGATTTGGATGTTCCTGGCTTGCATATTCGGTTTTATTTTATACAGAAAGTCTTGGTCTGTGAACCTCTTCTTCTCGTTTGGGAAAGAAATCCATCTGCAATGGCAGTGCTCGAGCTTTGTTCTCTCCTGACTGTATGCCTAAATGTTTTTTTTCCCTTTCTCACACTCTCTCCGTCTCTCTGTGTCAGAACATCCGTGATAGAGAATGGTAGAGTTTGGCTTCAAGTTTGTGGGCCTTTGCCTCTGTATTTCATACGCATTACGAGATGCAGCTGATTAAATTGCGAGTGTACTCCATGACTCTTCCTCTTTCAATATGTAATAAATGTCTATTTTTTCCTGAGGTTTTCTCATATTCTGTCTGTGGTTCGGGCCTTTCTCAGTGGGCTGTAGATTGTATGAATCAGACTTTATGCCTGTTTCAAAGCCCAAGGTGTATTATTTATGGGGGGAAAGTACATTAACACTTCGGCGAAGTCTCTGGAAGATTTATAAAGCACTCTCTTTGCTTCCTCACTCCCTCACTTGAACTATTATAGCACAGATGTGTGTTAGTGGTGTCATATACCTGTCTCTGGAACTGGTGTATATTTTCATCTCTCAACTCGTGCCACCTTTCCTACCATCAGGCCCGTGCTGTGACATGGCTAGCTGGGTTGTCACAGCATTTATAATTCAGTCTTATCAATAAGTGATGGCCGTCATTAAGTTTTTATCCGGCGATGCTGTGCTGCTGTCTCTTAGAGCGTCTCTACAAGCAAATGACTGAAGTGCAAAACTTTTCCCCTCTGTTCTGACTTCCAGGCATCACTTGGCATTAGTGTAACCTCAGATGATCCTTGGCCCTCAAACATTTTTTAGAAGTCCATTTCTTATGATCTCATATTCTGCAAGCTTACTCCCTCAGCCCTTCCTCTCAAAGCCCCCAATCTTTAATGAGTTTTGCTGAGAGTCTTATTTACTCATGTTGTCTTGTATTTCTGTCTAAGTGGCAAAAAAAAAAATCCTCTTTCATTCCATGTCATCCGGCTGAATCAGCATTGCCGTTTCCCAGTTCAGTCAAAGTGTAAAAAGCTGATTTGGCCGGAGCTCTTTCAGGAAAGCAATCTTTCTGTCATCAGAGTAGTTTACAGAAACAACAGCCTGCTCTTTCATTATGGATGTGTACTAACCATCACACCGGTCACGTTATTGGACACTGATAACAGCTCTGTTTTAAGTTTCCCTATACAGTTGTCCATGTCTTTTTTCTTCAAGGTTCCCTCAACAGCCTTTGTCTGTTTTGGACATTATTCCTTCCTCTGCATCGCCTTTGTGGTTTCATGTAGCGTCTGCCACCCACAGAGATAAACAATACCGGTGGATGAAAGAGAGAGAGGGATGCAGAGCGCTGAAAAGGAAAGGACCGTATGTGTCAGTTAGAACTGATAAAAGCCTGAAAATCCAATTAGTCCTCAGTTTACTGAGGGAAGGGCAAGGGCCTCATGGGAGTGAAGTCAGGAAATAATCACCGCCGTAGCTTGTCAATAACACAGCATTTACATACTCGGCTGCAGATAGCTCACTGTATATAACTGAGCTGCTAAATCTGTTTGGAATCCATGACAGGTTTTGTCCGCATCAGCTTTTTCAACAGATGCACAACATCAAAGGGAACTGCATCATTTTCAACACCATAAAAACACTCTCTAAAGGGATAGTTCACCCAAAAATGAAAATTCACACATTATATGCTCACCACGATGGGTGCAGGGAGTATCTGAGTCCACATAACAGTGTAGTAGTTTCAGGGGTTATCACTGCAGCCAAATCCAATACAATTCAAGTGACTAGGGGCCATTTATTTAAATGTAAAAAAAACCCAACAGAATACGAAATGAAAAGCGTCCATACTTTGAAAAGAAACCAGGAACAACTCAGAAGTAGCCAAAAGACATGGGGTTAATGGTTTGTTTGGTTGACACCACAGGAGCAGTTTAAGATCATTTCTGTTGTTGTTATTATTATTATTTTTTACATTTGACACATTGATCACCATTTACTTCAATTGTATGGGATTTTGCTGCAACACTGTTTAACCCTGAAACTCCAGAAGCGTTTCAAAGATTTAATTCACCCACCCCTACATCAGCAAAGAGCAGAGTAGATAATGAGTGAATTTTCATTTTTGGGTGAACTGTCCCTTTGAAGGGGCTCGTAGCAGAGGTGTAGCTCTGAACACACTGAATTTATTCTCTGTTCACTCTTGATGTCTTGGAATCCATTTAGCTGGCAGAATTATAACTGATGAAAACAGACAATGTTAGTTACGTCTGTGTTGTTCATGCATCTCTTTGTAGTCTCTGTCTTCTTTTCATCCAGTGCGAGATATGAAAGAAGGGATCCAGGCAGGAAGAGAGAAGGAGATAGGAGCAGGAATGATTTCAAAACACATAGTGCCTTGGGTCAGAGCGCATGTGCTCCTGCGGGGAAGAACCACATGCCCTGGAGTAAGAAACCAGAGCAACCCCAGCAGCTGCTGTACATTTTGTGTGTGTGTGTGTGTGCATGTTTTGAGCAAAGTAAGACCATGGAGGAGGATGGAGGACGCGTGTGGGTGCTGGTGCGATAGGAAAGATCTTATTAATGAGCACAGTGTGGACACCAGTGTAGACCAGACAGGAACACAGAGTTTTATGTTAGAGGGGACATCTAGTGCAACACTTCTCTGCTGTGACTGCGTGAGGATTGTACCTCCTGTAATCATCTTTCCTCTTTCCTGTGTTTTGCCTTTTAGATTTGTGCAGCCAGGCATCGTTGAACCCGTGCAACTATTTTCCACTCAGGTTGTCGTTAAGGAGGAGCAGTCCCAGCAGAGAAAGACTGCACTTGTGTTTTTGTTATTGTCTTCATCTTCACGCAAAGATTGCTCCGACCACTTGCACCTCGTGGACTCACAAACACGCACACACCGACCCAAACCCCCACCGTTGTGTGACAGTGTCGGCGGGTTATTCACGGCCTCCTGTAAACCATGTTTATGGATGTGGTCACTAGGGCATGTGGCTGCTGTGATTATGTGTCATCGTAAAACGGGCATGCGTGTTCAGTATTTCGCTCGAATAAACGTGTGCCATTTTATAGCTCAGTGAAAAGAATGTGATGTAAAATACATTTATTTAATCAGGACCTCCTTTGTTTTAAAAGTTAATATGATTAAAAATAAATTGTTCCTGATGTTTTGTCATTGTCCTAGCAATTAAAACTTCTATTTGCGAGACTGTTTTTTTCTCCAGCGTGGCTGAACAGCAGCTTTCTAAGGTAAATAATGCTGTGTATTTTCAGGGGAAAGAAAAGCAGTTGTGGATTGTTGTGGAGTCTGGGGATATTCTGTTAATGAGGAAGACTTATTAGAGAGCTAACAGGATTGCAGTATAATTTGAGCGAACCACATGTAGAGATTAATTAAGAAAAAGCTCTATTTAACACTTATTTGACTCTAATTGTCATGTTAAACTTTCACAGCAAGCAGAATTTATAATTTTCCGCACATCTTGAGGCACTTTTCTTTTATTGACCTTGGTGATATTGCTGCAGTTCTTTTCTCTGCTCTCATTTTTCACTGGCACTTTAGTATTTTCTGTTCCACTCTGTGGATCATGTGAAGTTGATGTTCTTCCTCTCCTTTCCTCTCTTTACATTGTCACCCTGCTCATTGACCCCTGTCTTCCCTTTTCTTCCTCTCGTCTCTTCTTCTGTCTTTCCCCTTAACCTCTGCATCATACCCCTCCTCCCACCCTACACCAACTCCCCTCATCCCTCATATCCATCCTAACCCTCTCCTGGGGAGGTGAGGCCTGAGCTGGCCCCAGGCCCAGGCCCATTAGCCCCAGCCTGGCAGCCATGTGCTCATCACCAGAGATCATTACACCCAGCCAATGACACCACTCTAATGCATCATTAATGATTGATTAACGAGCTGAGCTCAGCCTAAACGGGAGCATTTGTAAGGAAGAGCACCCAGTAATGGCTGTGCAAGGCTTCCATCTGCTATTTTTGTGTGTGTGTGTGTGAATTTTATTTTTATCAGCCTCTCTGTCTGTGTATCTTCTCAGGTTCAGAGAACTGAGGGTTGAGGAGGTGACTGCAGGGTAACGAGATGGCGGGGCGGGTGCTCTCAGCCTCGCTCCCTCTTCTTCTCCTCTTCGTGATGCTGGAGGTGCTTCCTGTAGTCCACGGCTCCGGCCACCTGTCTGGATACCGACTCAGGTCTCGTCTGCAGAGGGACCGCCACTTTCGCAACGTCCGACCCAACATCATCCTGATCCTCACCGACGATCAGGACATCGAACTGGGTTAGACGATTTCCTCGGTTAATCCCTTCTTCTGTGTGTGTTGACTGGATGTTTGTGCATCTGTCTCTCTGTTTGCTTGTGTCGATGTCCCATGGGTATGGATATTCTCTCCATGTGTATCCAACAGCATCGGCAAGGGAAAGTCAGCCTAATGCTGCCTCTTGGCACCATAACAACTGGCCCACTCAAAGTCATGTGCTCCATTTGCCAGCCCCTCCATTGCTGGCATGAAACGAGGGCGGCCTATGGCTTCCATTGTCTGGGTGCCAAACCCTGGCCATCTCCCTACCCGCTTAAGTCCTTTAGCGGCGTATTGGACTGGAGTGGCTGCATAATGGCCCTGGTGACATCCTTTGTCCTCCTGTGATCGCTAGTGAGAAGACTCCCATTGAAAAGCAGGAATTTATGGTCAAGCATCTGTTTCCCCAAACAATCACCATCAGCCTGAAAAGCTTTTGGTACACAGGCACTGTGTGGGTTACACTTTACCAAAAAGATTTATCCCCTCATTTACTTTTCCCCGTATTTTTCCTCTCACCACGTCCATAATGGTTTTTGGTTTTCCCCCCTCATGCCCCATGTTTATATTTTTCACTGTTTACCCTCTCTGGTTTCCTTGATCTCACTCACGCCCCCCCCCCCCCCCCCCAACTGCTTTCCTTTCCTCTGCCTCCCTTGCCTTTCAATCTGTGGCCTCTGAATCGCCTCTCGCTCTCCCGTCCCCCTTCGCTCAACCTCCCCCCACCCATTTCTCCCTCCAACTCCTCTCTCCCAGGCTCAATGCAGGCCATGAACAAAACTCGAAACATCATGGAGAAAGGCGGCACACATTTTTCCAACGCTTTCTCCACCACGCCCATGTGCTGCCCGTCCCGCTCCTCCATCCTGACGGGGAAATACGTGCACAACCACCACACCTATACCAACAACGAGAACTGCTCCTCGCCGTCGTGGCAGGCCCACCACGAGCCGCACACCTTTGCCGTGCACCTCAACAACACCGGCTACAGGACAGGTGAAGACTGACAGTCCGACCCATGTAGCATTGCACACGTAATTTCAGTTGAGAGCTCCACAGATTCTTTGGGGCTTGATGACAGTATTAACATAATCCTGTTCCTCACTCAGCTTTTTTTGGAAAGTATCTGAATGAGTACAATGGCTCCTATGTGCCCCCTGGCTGGAGGGAATGGGTAGCACTGGTGAAGAATTCACGCTTCTACAACTACACCCTCTGCAGGAACGGAGTGCGAGAGAAACACAGCAGCAACTACTCAAAGGTATTAGTGGTGTTAATTCCCTGGCCTAAATTTACAGAGTCATTCCCAGCAGTTCAATTCAAAGGAAATATTTCTAGGTTACGTCTTAAGCTTTGCGTGTGTTGTTTTTGCTTTATAATTTATTGCTTTATAATTAACTAAAAACACATGTTTTTAGTTCAATGGTCAAGATGCGATGACCAAGACATTTAAAACATTTTAATTTGATTTAATGGAAGGCTGAATTCCCCCAACCTGACATACTCTGAAAAGAAATACCTTTTCCTAACTCTAACTTTATGTAGATTCAGATTAAATCAGAATTACCAACCCTGGCTTTAATAGATGTTAACGTCAGTAATGGGCACTGACCCGGCAAAGCTTAACATCTGCTCTTTTCCTCTCCCCTGTCACTCACTGAGTGTCTGATGGACAATGTCTCCCCGCTCCGCAGGACTACCTGACAGACATCATTACCAATGACAGCATCAACTACTTCCGTATGTCCAAGAAGATGTACCCTCATCGTCCTGTCATGATGGTACTGAGCCATGTTGCTCCCCACGGCCCGGAGGACTCTGCCCCGCAGTACAGTTCTGCTTTCCCCAACGCATCACAGCACATGTGAGAACATTTGCCTCGAGGGGCCAGAAGCAACATTACACTGATATTATTACCAAGCTGGGAGCCCTCAGTTATTTGTATTCCTGATAATAATCTAACCTGCACAAAACAAGGAGGAACGTGTTGAAGAGGATTGCATTTACTTACTTGATGTAAACCGATTTGGTTAATTTGGGACAAAGCCGACAAGCAAAAGGTGGAATTTTTCCATTTTCACTTTCACAGCTATTTGCCGCAGATGAGTCATCCTCACATTCACGCTCCCTTTCATTTCATTTGACCCAGAATGACACAAATTCTATAATCTCAGCTCGATCTTATCTCCCCCTGCCTGCAGTACGCTGTTGGCATCTGAGCCCTCTCCCCTCTCTCCCTCTCTCCCTCACCGTCTGCCAGTGTTTCGCTCCCGTTTATTTGGTTCATGTGTTGTTCACATTAGCTTTACTGCCGTAATGAGCTCGGCTAATTTGTCCCATTTTGTCAGCCATGATTGGAAATGCATGATTGATAATGCATAGGTAATCACAGGCACGCACACACACGCACACACACACACACACACACACACACACACACACACACACACACACACACACAGACACATAAAACATTTAAGACTTTGTCTTTCTGGCCATCCGTGCTAGTGACTGGCTATATAGTGCTGCTGGCTAATGGCAGACCTGCTATTGGCCTCAAGAGATAGATCCAAGGCCAGTAATGAGACTACAGTTTCTGCCCCCTCGCTCCAGCCCCCTCACGCCCTCACCCTGCCTCATCTAATCCCTCCAGCATCATTAACCTGTGCCACAAAGGCTTTACACAAAGAATATTCTGAAAATTCCGCCCCAGTGTCTTTGTACAAACTTTTAATTGCTCTTTCTCCATAAATTTGCTATCCCTGGGGTGATGTTTTCCGAGCACGCCTGCACTAGCTATTTTTCTCACTCCATCTCCCTCTGCCGTTATCATCCACATGAAGAGAGAGAGAGAGAGAGAGAGAGACAGTAAAAGTCCGGCACTTCTCGGGTGATTAAGCTTCTTCCCACCTTGGCACCTTGCAGACGCTTCTTCACACTACATTAGAGCTGCCACTGTGAACCAGGCTGCACGACGCATTAGCATTTCTTAAAAGTCAAATCGATCCACTTTAAGCATTAAATATGTTTCCTTCAAAGATCTCATTAGCTATTTAAGCTGTGTTTATTCTCAAATAATTAAAGTTCCACATGGCTCTGAGTTAAATATTGATCGAACTGTGCCCACAGTGTTCGGACCTATCGATTGCAGCGCTTTGCATTTTACATGATTTATGTAACTTCGAGTTTAGCACTGTATAAACAGTTTTCTGGCTACTTTGGAAAGAAAGGATAAGCGCTTGCAGATAATAATGCTGCAACGCAGCACACAATGGCTGCACATTTTCTATAATCCAATTTACAGCATTAGAATATAGAAACTCCATCCTAATATATGCAGACAGGGAAAATAGCTGAGTACAAATGTATGGTGAAATACAATGTCGTGCTGTGCTTTTGCTGTAATCCTGATTTTTAGTTTGTGAAAGAAGCAACAAAAAAGTTAATTTGTCCATCTTCAGAACGCCCAGCTACAACTACGCTCCTAACCTCGACAAGCACTGGATCCTGCGCTACACGGGGCCCATGAAGCCTGTGCACATGCAGTTCACCAACATGCTGCAGCGCAGGAGGATGCAGACCCTGCTCTCTGTGGACGACAGTGTGGAGAAGGTAGGACGGACTAGCAGCCACATAGAGATACGCTTATACACAGAAGTACACACACACACACACACACACAAACCAGACACACTCACACTCTGTCTGACACCCTCAAGTCCTGAGAGATCTGTGCTTGTTCTGACTGGGACTGTGTAATGTATTCACTGACACACTTGGTAAATTGTTCAATCCCGTTTTCCTTGAAACTGGCACAGGAGACTTGAGCTATCAAACGTGTAGTAAAACTTTCTTCCACTGTGTGGGTGTTTGATGAGTCGTATCTTCTGAAGGTGTATAACATGCTGGTGGAGACGGGGGAGCTGGATAACACCTACATCATTTACACCTCCGATCACGGCTACCATATAGGCCAGTTTGGTCTGGTCAAGGGCAAGTCCATGCCTTATGAGTTCGACATCCGCGTCCCCTTCTATGTACGAGGACCTAATGTGGAGCATGGGGCAGTGTGAGTAACTTCTCTGGTATCTAAATGCTGTATTACGCTGCTTTCAGATAAAACTGCAGATTATATCCTTACATCCTTCTCTAGAGGGGCTGTGTGTGAGAACACAAATCATAGAGTCTCAGGCTCCAGACTTTCTGTAGAGGTTCTTCTGCCAGGGAGAACCTGGCATCAGGATTCACCATGAAGGATTGCTCATCATTGACAATGTTCCTAAAATGGGAAAGGAGTTTAAAGATAAAGAAGGATCATGCACATTGAAGGGGGTCACCTTTCAGTGACAGCAAGATTCAAGAACTTCTCAGTCGCAGCTGTCAATGTATTGTACAAAATGGAAAAATAAAATATGATCTCCTGAAAGGCAGCCTGGACCCATTCTCCCGAGTTCATGGCTGAACATTTCTGTGTATATGTGAAATGAATGAGCATTTGATCACTGTTGTGTTCACTGCCCTCCTGTTTCCCCGCAGTAATCCTCATATAGTGTTGAATGTTGACTTGGCACCTTCAATGCTGGACATGGCTGGTGTTGATATTCCGGCAGAAATGGACGGCAAGTCCATCCTCAAGCTGCTGGACGCCGACAAACCAGTCAATAGGTGAGCACATCAGCAATTTCACTCACTAGCTTGGCCTTTAGCAAACTGAAGAATGACATTTAAAAAGCTGCAGATTTGTGGCTATGTGCCAGGAAGTGATTCACCTGAACTTCACAAAGTTTTGACTCAATCTCTGTTGGTGTTTTCTTGCGCATAATGAAATCAGCAATCCAAATATAAACGTATAACGCCTTTTCAGTGGTGTACAAGGCTGGCATTTAGAAAAGGACGGCTTTGTTTATTCAGTGCAAATATCGCAGAGTGGTTGGACAGGAGTTTTCTTTTCTGTCTTTTTTTCCAGATTCCAGTTAAGCAGGAAGGGTAAAACCTGGAGAGACTCCTTCCTGGTGGAGAGGGGGTATGTTTTATAGATTGACATTTCATGGAGCACGTTCTCACTCCAGGCATTGTCTTGTGGTGACACCAGACTCTCTGCCTTTGCTCGGGTCAAGGAAACTTCACATGCTTTCCTGTCCTTTCAGGAAGCCTCCACACAAGAGGGCTGATGGGAAGGAAATGGCCCAGGAGGAGAACTTCCTGCCCAAATACCAGCGTGTGATGGACCTGTGCCAGAAAGCGGAGTACCAGACGTCCTGCCAGCAGCCGGGACAGGTATCTGTCCTTCAGTTTAAGGGAACAACATGAAGGGTTGCCTATGCAGAGTAATCATTTGCTGTCATTGTGCTCTCAGAGCTCTAGTAACATCAAAGCCTCTTTTTTAATCCTTCTAAATAAGTGTTTGAATATGTGTATAAAGAACCCTGTTTTAAATGAATGGATATGGGTATGAAATATTTGCTTGATTCAAGTTCTCCTGATCTCCATTTCTTTGAGGATAATGCCATAAAGGCGGATGCTTTAATCAAAAGCTGTTTGTGGATTACCATAATTTTCTCCCTCTGTGTTGTTTTAGAAATGGCAGTGTGTGGAGGAACCGACTGGCAAGCTGAGGCTGTATAAGTGCAAGGGCATGGCGAGTCTCTTTGCCCCACGTATGCAGGCTCTGATGGCCAGCGATGCCTCCCAGCTGTCTCTCACGCCCAACGCAGACAGCTGCAACTGCGCTGACGTGAGCGTCAAAACATCCATCCTGAAGAGGAAGAGGCTGCTCACCAAGAAGAGTGCGTTCCTCCCATCACTCACAGGCACCATTGTTCTGCTGGTTATTAATAGATGTGATTTTGAGCCGAAAGATTTCCTTTGAAATGTCCTTGCAGCAGTCTACAAAGCCTCGCCAAACAGGGACATTAATCTCAGGCTAAAATAGCCTGCTTTTGAAGTATTCATGAGACAAGGAGTGTGTGTGTCTGTGCTGCCATCATGTGGCGGGCGTCATTGACAGAGCCATGAGAGAAGTCAATTATATCCACGTCTTTAGTCCCATGCTGGTCTTCACCTGTCTCCATCCTCACAGATCCTCATTTGCAGTATCAAAAACACCACCCTCTGTTTCCGTCTCATTCAGATTCTTCTGTCTCGTCTCATTCAGAGATGAAATCCAGTAAGACCGTCTCGAGGAAGCGCTGGGCTCGCTCTGTATCATTTGAGCTGGATGGAGATCTGTACGCCGTGGACCTGGAGGACGGCTACCGGCCACTGGGATCCAATAACGGCAGCTGGACCAGAGGCAGGAACACCGGAGCGGAGAATGATGAGGACAATGAGGAGTTCAGTGGAATGGGAGTCACAGCCAAACCAACCAGCAGCAGCAGACTCACACCACCCGCTGCTCTTAAAGTCACCTACAGGTGTGTGTGAGATCCCAGTAATGTCATTTCTGACATCCTGGTCAGAGGTAACATGACGATTAGGGTGTGTCTGAAGAAGGAGTTGGTTTTTGATAAGTTGTTTATTTGTATTAATTTTATTTTCTGGCTCCTGCAGATGCTCTATTCTTATGAATGACACAGTCAAATGTGATGGAGGGCTCTACAAGTCCCTCCAAGCATGGAAAGACCATAAACTACACATTGAGCATGAGGTACTGACACCTTTCCTTCCTTGTTTAATCCTGCCTGTAAAAAACTTGTTGTTCATTAATATCTTGTGGTGCCTAATGAGGTTTTGGTGGCTGTGTGTGTTCTTGGCGAGTGTAGATTGAAACACTGCAGACCAAAATCAAAAACCTGCGTGAGATCAAAGGTCACCTTAAAAAGGTGCGGCCAGAGGAATGCCAGTGTGACCCCCCCAGGTGAGAGTTCATCTGGACACTGTCCCCAGCAGCAGCACGGTGTGGACTCATACATTTAAACTGTCCTCCTTTGTCTTTTCAGTTATCCCCTGAAGAATAAAGACATGTTCAGGCTAAATACAGGGCGCGTGAACTCACTCAGGTAAAAATGTACATTTTATGAAACTAAATAACTGAGTCATTTCTGTTTATTGCTGCAGTCATATAAAATGTCTGTTCTCATCAGGATGCCACCCAAGCAAAAGAGTCAGTGGCTGCAGAAGGAGCAGAAGCGCAGAAAGAAAATACGGAAATTCCTCAAAAGGCTCCAGAACAACGACACCTGCAGCATGCCCGGTCTGACCTGCTTCACCCATGACAACCACCACTGGCAGACTGCCCCCTTCTGGACAAGTGAGGAACAACGTGTTTTTTTCTTGTTTTCCAGAGCAGAAATGATGAAACAAATATTTTTGAAATCCTGGTGTAATATCTATTGTTTTCTACGCTCACTCCTCCCTTCCCTGCCCACGCCCTCTTCCTGTCTCTCTCTCTCTCTCTCTCTCAGTGGGGCCATTCTGTGCATGCACCAGTGCCAACAACAACACCTACTGGTGCCTCAGGACCATCAATGACACGCACAACTTCCTGTTCTGCGAGTTTGCCACTGGTTTCCTTGAGTATTTTGACATCAACACCGACCCATACCAGGCACGTCATTTGGGCAGACACAGGCATGATGGCAGCAACCTGTGAATAATCACTTCAAAATGAACAAAATGAACCAACAAGCTCGGTTCCCAAAGCCCTCACTGACACTGTGTCCTTATTATTCCTTTAGCTGATAAATGCTGTCAGCACCCTCGACCGCAACGCTCTGAATGCACTGCATCAACAGCTCATGGAACTACGAGGCTGTAAAGGGCACAAGCAATGCAACCCAGAGAAGGGTGAGGAAAACTCCTCTGAATGATTAATATGCTTTGATTCAGACTGAGACTAATTGAAACTTTTTCTTCCTTTTAGGAGGGAAGGAGCGAAACTACTTCAGCGAATACAGGTAATTATTTGTCTTCCTCTTACAGCCCTGCTTATTACCTTGATAATGATTCATGTTACAAAATAAAATCAGAAAGGTAACAGCCTCCCCAGCACTCCTTATATTTTTGCTCAGTGAATAATCCTGGGAGTTTAGGAAAAAAACACAGTGTTTTTGGTGCCTAAGTTGATCCTCTTTAAACTTGAGTGATTCCTTGCCGTTGTGATCAAAGTAATTCAGCAAGCAGAGGCAATAAAGGGCCGAACATAAGCCTGCATTTCAAATTTTTGCTCTTCGCTTTTAATGTAATGAAGCCTAATTGCTTGTCTCTGCTGTGCGTGTGGGTGTGTGTGGGTGTGTGTGTGTGTGTGTCTGTGCGCATGCATGTATGTATGTGTGTGCACACTTGTGTGTGTGCGTGCGTGTGTGTTTTGTGTGTTTATACCTGTGTGTTCGTCTACATGCATTTGCCCTGCGCGTGTTTACGTGCTGTGCATGCTTCAGGCCAGTTCATCGTCGAAAGAGGCCAAAAGTGAAGAAGCCTTCGTCCAAATCGCTGTGAGTTTGTCATAACCCATCTGTTCCTCCGTCGTCAGCCAAGCTCTCCCCCTCTCTCTGTCCAGATTTCCCTTTACCTTGGTCAGATGACCCAGCGACACGCTGCCCTCACTTCTCCTCACTGCAGTCCTGTACTCCTCTAATTACAATAACTCATCTACCTGCATTGCAGAGCTGCCCCATCCACCTTCTTTTCCATTCACCCATTCACATGAGTCAGATTCTGTGTAGCAATGCAGCTGTGTCTCATTCTGTTGCGTTCTCAGTCCTGTTCTTGTCATTCGTTACTTTTCCTCGCAGTGTTGATAGGAACAGCCCACAACTGGAGCCACGGTTTCCAGTGAACACCCGCCCCCCCTTTCCCAAGCAGCACATGTAACTCACGGTTCTGTTTTCCCCCTACACAGAGGGCAGATTTGGGAAGGGTGGGTTGGTTAACCGCCCGCATCCCACAACTGAGCACATCAGCCTCCTCCAGTGAAGGAAGGAGAAGGGAGGGAGTGCAGGCAAAAACCCAAGGACCTTGACCACACTTCGATGGACCATAACCTGAGATACCACTTTTCTCTACTCTGGGTTTTCACTCTTGAGCGAGCTGCTGTTTGTAGCCGTCACCCAGACAGAGGAGCCACTGAGACTGAGGGGAGGTTTAAAGACTCCTCCCCCACCGTCAGTTCCACCTGCCGCGCACATTTCATACGCCATTTGCATCCTCTGTTAACCCCCCAGCTGTCAGGACTGTTAACATCACCACGATGCTGTGAATCAGCCGGGGGCAGTTTGGTATCCACAAGCCATTCAGTCTAACGGTACTGCTTGTAGATAAATATATATCAGCTTTAATCAGTTTTTTTTTCCTTCCTGTCATGAGATGTAAGGCGGCAACGAGGCGATACGTGTCAACACTGCTGCTACACAATGATGCCATGGCCTCGTGATGTCTCCGTGACACGCTGAATCATTAGTGCTTGGACATATTTCTTTGTCTTCTCTCTGCACCGACGTGTCTGCACAAGGAGGCGGCGCAGACTTTCTCCAGCAGCCGACAGTAACAGACTCTTCTAATCTTTTTTTGTATCATAGCAGATCTTAACGCCGATGAATGTCCTGTAAAATCGTCATCTTCCTCAAAGCTGTGAGACGCCGCAGCGTGTACAGCCCAACACTAACCACCGTCTCACAGTACTACAACCCAAACCTCCAGAGTATTTTGCCCACCGGCAGGAAGCGTCGTCACTAGTGAATGCCGGTCTACTCCTTTGCGTCGTCAGTACCACACTGTAGAAGTATCCAAAAAGTTTGTTCAGCTTGCTATACATGGTGCTACAGAATAACAACACAGATACAAAACCTTGCTGTACAGTACAGTATGTATTTGAATGTATGTTGTGCAATTAATATAAATGTTTACAATATTTTTTATAATACTGAAGGGGCAGACCTCATTGTATGATATGAGCTGACAAAATGAACTTTTAGGGAGAAATATAGCTTGTGAATGTCATTGCCCTCAATTTGTATGTTAGTTCTTTCCTTATTCACATGGGAAAAGCACTTAAGGGGTTCACTGTGAAGAGAAGCGCCATGTACATTTCAGTGGATGTTAAGTTTACTCTGTGCTGGAGGAAAAACACAACAGTTGTAATACTTATTGATGTGAATTTTAGCTAGCTGCCTTTGTTAGCTTCTGTGACTTTTTTAGCAACTATTTCCATAGACCTGAGTGCTGATAGTGATTGTGAATAAAGTGTTGTTTGACCATAACAACGGCTCAGCCATTACTCTGTCCAGCAGGTGTCTCTGTCTGCATGTCCTACACACCACTCGCATCACTACACTGGAGAGACAAGTACTTATCACCATGAGAGGGATAGTTTAGGTCCTTGAGGTTTAACTGAATGAGTCAAGAGAGAGTGTGTATGAAAATCAGAATATTTTATCTCTGATATTCATCCAGGTGTATTGCCTAGCAACTTCTTTCCAAAAAAAGTTGAACAACTACAGAAGCAAGTGTGCCTAGTTAAATAAACTTTACTGACCCCACTAGTTACAGCAACAGACAGCCAGAATGTGGTATACACATAAAAATGCAATTAATATACACCTATTACTGCAAACAAATACTTAATGTGTATTTTATGTCACTTTCAGAAGGATGTGCACTGAAATATTCAAAGTTACAAGATAAGACTTTTTAATCCTGAAGGAAATTGTTGTACCAGATTGCACCGGCGAGTGGCGATAATTCAAAAAAAGAGGTATTTATTTTCATCTGACACATAGATGAACAAACAAGCAGTAAAATCAAACCCGTGCCCTCGTGGATCCGCAGAGAGAAGCCCCTCATTGTTGCTCCAGCTGCTGCAGGGGGACAGATGAGGTGGCCTCTGAAAAACAAATGTCTGATTTGACAGGAGACCGTTGAAAACATCTGATATCCCGTCACGTGTTCTGACTGGTTAACTTCATGATGTGGGTGAAGCTTCGCTCCCACCCTGCAGACAGCATGGGGGGGGGCAGACTGCTGTGTGACCCCCTCACACCATGGCTATGACTCACGTGCAGAGGCGGAGACCCATGTGGGACTCACCGGGAACACACACACACACACACACACACACACACACACAGCGAGAGAGAGAGAGAGAGAGAGAGAGAGAGAGAGAGAGTCACAGAGACAGAAAGAGAAAGAGAGGGAGACACAGAGAGAGGGTGAGACAGAGGAAGACAGGCACACGAAGATAGGAAGAGCAAGACAGAGACACACACACACACACACAGCTAGAGAGAGAGAGAGAGAGTCACAGAAAGAGAAAGACAGAGACACACACACACACACACACACACACAGAGCGCGAGTCTCGTGCGGCTCACCTCACACACGGAGCGGAGCCCTCGCGCGCGAACAGCTCCAAACTTCACCCAAACTCCGGCTTCTCCTTCTTCTCCTTCTTCATGTGCGGCTCGTGTATCATGTGAACAAAAATGGCCGGGACAAGGTAAGACGCCGCTCACCTACGTTGGCTTCAGACCGATAACAGAAGAGGTTGAACCGGGGGGGGAAAGTTGAGCAGCGAAACGCCGCCGAACAGCTCCGCGGGGGCAGCTATCGCGGGGCAGCTATCGCGGGGCAGCCAGCTCCCTGCAGCGGCGGCGGCGGGTGTTCCCCACGCAGGGGAGCGTTAGCCCAAAGTTGTTAAAGTGCAGGAGGAACAGAAATCAGCACTGGGCTGAGTTGTGTGAAATCCCCACTGTGGTGTTTCTGTTAGGGTTTCCACTTTGCTAACTGTATGACCGCCGGGCTGGCTGGTGTTTCGCTAGCATGTAGCCGAGGAGCGGGTCACTGAAGTGGGGCTTCACTGTCCGTCTGCAGCAGGGTGACATCAGCTGAAGCTTATGGTGGATCTTAAACCTGCTTTCCTAGAGTCCCTCTCATCTTTTAAAAGTCTTCTTCAACTGGTCCACACTTTGGTGAAAGTCTTTGCTGTGGTCTGCTCACCAATAACCCAAACGGAAGGCAAATGTCCCACATCCCATTTGTTCCACTCTTGTTTTTTTTTACTGGGTGAAGGTACCAGTGCTGGTAAAGATGGAGCTACTGGTTTGATCTGCACATGCTGGACCTCCACAGCAGCTGCTCGGGCTGCAGATGTGCATTAGAACTTTGTTTGGCTTTAATCTGTAGCCTGAGACAGATGGTTTGCTTTAGTCTATTTAAAGCTCCCGTGCTGTATGGAACAAGCTTCCTCAGTTCCCCTCAGACTGTTTCCCCCCACACTCTTCAGATGGAGGCTGCTGAGTGCCTGTGGCTTCAGGTATGGAGAGGACTTACAAACTGAGGACACTTGGGGGGGCTTCAGCTGCACCTCCTCCTCCTCTGGGTTGATTCTGTTCAATGTGTAATCTGAAGAACAAGCTGCTGGTTGGATTTCATTTGTATAGCCTGAAGCTGTTAGTTTGCCACACATCGCCAACCTGTCTGACTGGGTGCGGCGCCCTCACTGTCTGCCGGGCCAGCTGGTGCTCATCCGGCGAATGCTGGCAGCATTCACCGAGTGTTGCTTTGTCAGCTGCCTTTACATGTTCAAGTCTCTATCTGTTCCCTCTCACATCTTTCTCTTTCACAACCTCCTCATCTGTCCAGGCTCTGCTACATCACAGACAGAGGAGATGACGTTGGTTCATTTGGAGTTTCTGTGTCCTCAAACTCCCTTGATGAATTGACTGTGTGTCTCTGAGTTGCTGTTTGTCATGCTCCCTCACAACAACACAAAGAGGACAAACAATGCATCCCTGTAACAAGGTGAATCAAAATGGGGTCTTTTGACAAAGACGTGGCAGGATGTCCATCCTACCAAGGATTCGACAATAGGCTTGTTTGTTTGCCCATTGGGAGGAAGCAACTTTGAAGTGTGTGTGTGTGATTCCTTTACAGAGTCTAATTATGGGTTGTGATGTGTTAATATTATAAATACTGTGGTTGGACTCTTTTAGTTTCAGTTTGAATCCTCTTCAGTCCAGTTTTCTGTCCTCCTCACCTTCATGTCGGTCAGAGCCGTTAACGTGCGACAAGCTTGTTTCACCTGATGGCCACGATGACATAATGAGGTTAATTCACTGTACCTGTACAGCCCTGACATTCTGAACCTTCTGCCTGTGGGGATTAATGGATAGTTAAAGCACACTAGTTGGAACAAGATGCTCAGAGTGCTGATCATCACTCACTAGCATTACAGAGGATAATAACTTGTAAGCTGTAAGGGAGAATGAGCCATCTGCTTAAAGAGTTCAACATGTCAACGTAATTGTTATGAGCTGCCTGTAAGTCTAAAAAAGTGAAAAAAAGGCTCTATTATTATTCGGAAAATATCCATCTCTACATGTTGATCCACATTCCACTAACTTCTCCCCTCGGGCCTGCACAGACCCAGTGTTAACGTCTCCACCAGGCTGCTCTGTATTTCTAATCCCGGACAGCCTGCCGTCTCCACCTTCATATCCTCTAGAGAACAATCCGGACAAGTCCTTCCTGTGTGGCTCTTCGACCAGCCTTTGACCCCCCCACCTCACCCCGTAACTCTGCCCTGGGATTAGACCCTGGCCTCGTTTGTCACGTCAGCAGTGGAGGATTTGGGAGGTGGGGGCTTTGTGGTCCCACTCAAAACAAGGTACTAACGCTACTGGCGGTAGGCAAGCAGGTCTGATCCTGATGGAAACTGTTGTTTTGGCAGCAAATAGAAGGCAGAGATTGATTGCTTGAGTTAATTTGTTAAAGGCTTTTCCTGAGCAGGTCGCCGTTTATAACATGGATAAGCTTAAGCAATACAATAAAATCAAGTTTTGACAATGAACGCTGTGGGTTATTAAGCACAATTACGCCCTAATAGTTTCATTCATTTCCCTTGTTTGGACAAGTGACCCCATTGTTCCTGCTCTGACAGCTGGTGTCCTGGACAGAAAGACCGGCCTGTATGTAGTAAACACCCTGATTCCCTCATCAGCCTGTCCTGCATATGTTCGCTCTCGTCGCAAGTCTCTTTTGACCTGAAAAGTCCACACATGCTCCTCAACTACGAGCAAGGGGTGGATTTTTGTGAAGGACGGGAGCTTCTGTTTGGTCAGGCTCACTCCTATAAAAGGCAATTTATTGACCCTGTCGCTGAGTAGCGAGGCAGACTGTGGCTGTTCAGCTGAGCAGCTACAGGGCCGGAAGTTCCCAGCAGAAAGCTTCAGAATTTGTGGGATAAGGCAGGAGGGTAGGACAAGACAAAACTCTCCATACAGAAATCACTGGACGCTGCTTCTCTGAGCTTGGTTTGTAGGCGGATTACAGGGACTCGGATCTGAAGTATCATTCAGGACGGCCAAGACAAAAATGTTCTCCTGGAACCGGCTCCGAGGTACGAGCTATTATCTTAACATCTCATGAAGAATCAGTTTGTTGCAGTGGGGGTGAAGATTTTGGCAGCTATGGGGAATGAATTCACTTGGGCCATGTAAAATCGCTAGTTGGAAAGCAGCATGGGAAAGACTGGCCGTGCTGAAGGTGGCAGGGCGACCTTGCGGGATCCTGCCTAATCCAGCGTCCACGGAGAGGAGAAACTGTCTCCAGTTCTGGATTAGGGCAGCTGTTGAAGGAGGTCACGGCAGACCTCGTATACATATGCCCAGCTCTGATTGGCTGAGCCCGCCTGTGTCGAGGCAACACAGAGAGTTCTCGTTGAGTGAAGTCTGCCTGTTGATCAATAGTCTGCATTGTTCAGTGCCATCACAGGCTTTAGAATAGGGTGCCTTTCACAGCCTTTGTAATGCATATAACTGTGAGTCATCACGGGACATTCTTGTCAACTAGGTAACCATTTTTTTCCCCCTGTTCCCACAAAACGCACAGACTTAAGTATAAGAAGCTAGTGTTGGCTAGTGTGAGTGTTTTTCTGACTTCCACATGTGTGTTCCCGTGCAGGGCAGTTCAACTCAGTCCTTTGTGTCCTCGCTCAAGTCACAGAACGTGCAGAGAAAAATGCAGATATTCCACTTTGCATTTTTTTTTTTTGGCCAGACCACAGTTTTAAAATAGAGCTCATGTCCAGCAGTGGCACACACTGCTACAGGCCTTACATATAGAGCGCAGAACAAACCAGACCAGCAGGTTCTTGCAGTTTAAAGGTGTGTGTACGCTCACTCTAGTGACTCAGAATTGCTGTTCTCAGGTGAAACTAGACTGGAGAGGAATATTTAGTCATCTTCACTTAGCAATGATAAGATTGATACTGAGACACACAGATTTTCCTGGTGCAGAATTATTGGGTGTGGGTTCACATAAACTGCCAGAGAAGCAGTTCAGACTTCAGAGGTGGTAAATCTGTTGCTCTTTCCCAAACCACTGCAGGAAGAGAGCCAAACCTTCTGGAGATTTTAATTGAAAGTTTGACATATGAGCACATCAGTCTCATCCACGCTGGTGCTCTGGAGACGAGCTCCCATGAGTCTATTGATCTTTATTCTCCCATCCTAGTCTTGCGCTCTGTGCCAGGCATGTGGCCGCCCGGCTGTTTGGTCTTAAAGTGCTTTACTTCTCTTCCGCTCCTTGGCAGTCTGCCGCCCTGTTGCCTGGGTCAGCTCACATGAGTCCGGCTCTGTCATGTCTTACATATCTCGCAGTGTAAGACGAACCCCGGACCCGTTCGCCCATGTCAGCATGCAGTGAGTGAGAATGGACACTGACAACTGCTGCTGGGGGGGGGTTAGAGAGGGAAAAGGAATGGCACAGCGAAGAGGAAAGGTATGCCCCTCTTTGAGGCCATGTCCACTGTGATGTGGTTCATTCTGAAAAGTGGTTAATGATTCTTACATGTGCAACACATGTCAAAAAGAAATACTCTCTCATCTTTAATTTTTCCACATCTTAATTTTTTATATAAATTAAAGTCAACAAAATGTGTTTAAAATCAAGACAATATCAAACAGAATTAAATATTCAGGTGGAAGTTTTTCTGCTCAAAAAATCTGGCATGTTTTGTTGGTTCGTTAATATTGTAAAATAAATGTTTATCTGCACAAATCAACAAATATAAATGCAGATTTTTTTTTTATCAGTCAGCCTCGCTTATAGAAGAGACACTCTGCAGCTCCCTGGGTTGGTTTACACAACACAGAGAACAAGATAAGTGCACGCCATCCAAACCCCGAGCATTAACTTTATGAGGGTTGCTGTGGGGACAAAGGCCAAAATGCCTCTTAGAAGAGAAGTCCATGACTGTATAACAGACTCAATAGTCTTTACTCTGGTTTGTTTACTGTTAAATTCAATTCAACACACACATGCACCAATTGTGGAGGGAGTGACCTCTGGCCTTGGTGACAGGGCAGGAATGGGAGGTGTTGAACAAAGGGACCAAAGAATGTGTGTATGGCAGGTGCAGGGTATCTGTCATCTGAAACATGTGCACTCTCCCCTCTCCCCCTGATTGCTCTGGAAGCCTGGGCGGAGCGTAGAAACCTTCACAGAGACGACCCATGCACACCTCGTCCCCGCTCTGATTCGAATAGAAACACAAAAGTGGAGGCTTCCGGAAAACAAACTTGGTCCTCTTGTAAATGATGAATTATAGTTCTGATAAGGACGAGCGCCTCCTTTTAGACATTGTATACATGTCTTTCCTATAAACAGGTACTGGCCATGGAAAAATGCAGCCTGAGCAGTCCCATCAATTATTTTTATGTTCCATCACCCCAGTTAATTTCAACTTTGTTGGGCTAAATGTCAGCAATGTCAGGACCTTATTGTAGCTGTGAACCACCTGAACTCCCACAGTAAAATTCACCATGGTGCATCAGTCAAATATCCTGAGTGAAACACTGAATGTAGGGGGAACATCGATTGAAAACACCTTGCATTAAAGTGGAAATTAAATCCATAAATAGTTCTTGTGTCTTGGAGTTTATTTAACTTACAGTCCTACGCTACTGATGGTGTTACACAAGTTTTATACTTCAGTTAAGGCTATCAGGGCCACAGTGGTCAACGTGCCAGGTTTACAGCGACACTCTGCGTTAGTCACAGCTACTGGATACACTGCCAAGCACTCAACAGTCACGCCGTGTCCCAGCTCTTGTTTTACAATATTTAGATAAGCAGGTTGCCTAGCAGCAATGCTGAATAGACTTTGTACATGGTTTCTGCATAATCAAACAGGAGACTTCTTTTGGCACTCCTCTATACAGTGGAGTTCAGGCTTATGCTTGTCTCTGTTTTCTGATTGTTAGAATGGTTTCATATGTGTGAGTAAAAAAATCAAGATGACTTATTTTGAGGTAGTATCGGAGGAAGAAAGGTTGAATTATGTCTCTAAATTAAAGCAGTTCTGTAAATATACAGGCCGGGGTGGACCTTGGCACTTGTTGCTGTGCCTGGTGAACAGAGAGCTAAGGTTTCCGAGATGAATGGCAGGCCCTGTGTGAGAACTTAGCCTGCCTCTGTCCACAAGGGACAGGCACAAGCAACAGCTCAGAATAGTCTGTTGTTGGAAAAGGTTAAGGGTGATATTACAGGAGCACTATATGGGAAAGGGAGCTTAAAACGTCTCTGTCCATAATTCTCACCCTAACACACTTATAGACAATTTAATGCAATAATGCTGCCACACAGTTTTGGATGGCCAGAAATGCCACAATGGTACTGAAGCATAAAGCTGTAGATCAGCCATAACCAGATAATCTGATGAAAGACTGCTTCCATAGAGTCAAAACGCTTCTATACAGAGAAAACAATCTTTTCTCTCTCTGTATGGTTTATCTTTTTGGATGAAATAAACAACCACATTTGGTATATAAGTTTCTGTGGAAATCCAAAGTTGGACAATGACACAAGACTTCATGTGGCCTATTTCTAGTAGCTGTATTGTCCAGTTCTCTATGTTTACTGTTGCTGGGAAATGTGCCATTTACGCTCTGGCGTTGGCTTCGAACAATAGGGCAGATTCCATGAGCTATATTCTGTTGTTTCCCTCACTCTGGGAAACCGCTCTGGGTTCCAGTTATTTTTGGAGCCGATTGTGGATGATAGATGAAGTATTTCTCCTTCAGAAGGAGACCACTGACTGATGGGATTGGGAGAAACAAGTTGGTTAGAAGGTGTGCTTGCGTGCATGGTTGCACGTTGTGTTTATGTGTGTACGTGATTCTGGTTTGGCCACTACTTCTCTATGGTTTTAAAGAATTTGGCAGGTTTTATTTTTAGTCTTTGTGGATTAACCATAGTTTGATACAAATGGAAGACCCGGAAATACAAATGGGAGAACAAAGAGGGCCATTACACATGAGCAGGTTTTTAGTTTAGTTTTAAAAAATTTTGATTGCTTAATTCCAGGGGAATAACACGTGTTGTGCTCACAAGAATTCAATAATTAAGGTGAGTTGAATTTATATCAAGTTGAAAAATTAAAAGACATGCTCAGCAAAAGTTTCTGCTGGAAAAGTACAATGTATACTCAATATATTTATATATAACTCTATTTTCATGTGGTTATAGAAGAGAGTGATCACACAAACCAGTTAATTTGATTAAAGGTAAATCCTTTGCTGTCCTACAGTCAGGAATATGTGTGTTCATTTTAGATCAATATAAAATGTTTCTGCTGGAAGGAAGCATCGCTGAGCCGGTGCAGACTGCATTCCAAACCATTTATGAACATTTGTGGCATGGGGCAGACTGCCTTAGCTGTTTGCAGTGCTACACTAAAGCTGCTTTCATGCACTGGGACTAGAGATGTCACAATACCATCACAATTCCAAGATTTTCAATACCCATTTCGATACCAAAACAGACTAAATGAAATCAATCCTATTCACCGCAAAACACACTCCTCAAATATTTGAAAGTACACCGTGACTATAAGTACATCATGTCTGAAAAACTGTTTTGCCATGTCTGGGGATCATTAAAAATCAGCTTAAGAATTGATTGAAGTTTATTAACAAGCTGTTAGCGACAGTCGAATAGCACTGTATAGCATCTGGGATCCTGCTCATTGAACATTAAGTTGAGCTCATCTAATTTTGATAGTGAATTCAGTGTAGTACTTAGTCCTGGTAAATCCTGCTGTTGTGAAATTCCTTTGCATCAGACAAACTAACGGTGACGGTCATCCCTCACATTTGTTTGAGTTCCAAAAGTTATGTTCCAGGAATTTTAGAACCTGAATCCCGGTCCGTCCTTCCTGCTTATCTTGGTCGTGTCAACAGACCCCAGCAGGCTGGCTCTCAGCTCTAACTGCTGTATATTTACCCAGAGGGAACACTCCTTATGCAACCACAACACCCCGTGCTGCTAAACCCGTCAGCCTTGGCCTCCACAGTTGACCCTCAAACCCTGTTTTCCTGTTGGGCCGTACAAGACACCATACAGCATGCTGAAGTCTGTGCAGGTTGGAGAGGGAGACACAGCCTGAACTTTCTTTCACTCTGTGTTTGTAAGGGACTGGTTTATTTGGATTCAAACACTGCATTTATAGAATGCAAGTGGAGAACAAGGAAGGGAGCATGAGGAGATCCGTTTCTCAGTGTGGGAAGGCCTCTTCTGGAGGCCAGGGGCAGTAAAGGATGAAGGCTCTGGTATGTGTGGGGTGGTATTGACTGTTTGGCCTCTGTTCTGAATGCCCCATTATCTGCATGGCTTCCCGCCCATTAACTGCGGCTCTTATCAGTCTGGAAGACATCTTCCGATAGTTGAGCCACATTGTACAACCTCTGTCTTTCACTCTATAAACACAACGCTACTTTACTTGACATAACCCCAGCAGTCAGTCATTCACAATTGACATTATTTGATTAAGTTTCTCCTAATTTCCCTTCTCATCTTCTTGACATCCCAGATGGGTTAAAACACACAGTATAAACACTCTATATGTTCTCTGAGGTCAGGGCTGCATGCCTGGTGCGAGGGACTGGACCAGATGGCCTCCCAGCATAGGGCAGTGGAACACATGGGTAGACAGCATGTGAAAAGTTCCTATGTCCTCTCCCCATGCCTTTTCTATGTTTGCCTGGCTGCTAATTCTACCTATGGGGAGCCCGTGGCTGTTGCTGGCATCACATGAAAGAGAGATCGATACTCTCGGCTCGCTTGATGAGCAGGTACATATAAAGGCTTTGCAGTTGAAATGAAGAACAGCTGATGTTCCTTGTGAGTTGAAGCCAACAGAGTGACATTGTAACCCTGCCAGATCTGACTGGCACCAGGCTTCTCTGTGTCTATTTCTGAGCCTGGGGGTGCACACACGGTTGGTCTGGAAGTCACATGCAAAACGAATGTTGGTATTTGTTGGGACACTGTAGGCACTGTTACACGTGCTAGGCTTCATATCCCTCTGATCATCACAGGTAGTCTGGACTCCAGGCGCACAAAACAAACAACCATGACGCAGAGAAGAAAAGCGTTTCTGTCCTGAGAAAGCTGGGAAAAGATCCAAAGCCAGAGCAGATTCTTGTGACACTAATTCCTCCCCACTACACTTTTTTTTTTTTCTCACAACAGCCTCTTTTACACAGCCTGTTCAAGGCAGAGGAGCTGCACATTCATTCCAACTCAGTGTCATGAGCAAAGAATAAGAACGTAGATTCTGGTGCCTATTTCTTCTGCCCTAATGACGGCGGCTGAGGGAGTCAGAGAATCGCATCAGTGATTTCTAAAAGAGAAAGCTGTAGATGTGGGCCATAAGAACAGGTTTTCTTCCAGATTAAGTGCTATGTGTAGATATGATATATGCATTTTGCACGTGAAGTAGACCACAGGTTTGTGGTTTAGAAAGTTTAACTTTCTGCCTATAAAGAAATGCTTGTTGGCACTGCTTTAACTTTCACTCAGTTGAAAAAAAAAACTTTTATAAAACTAAAATCTTTTGACATTAATACTGATAAAAGACAGCCAGTATGGCAGAACAGGCTTCTAATGCTGTTATGTTAAGTCCATGGAGCTGCAAGGGTCTTCTAAAGTCTGCATGATGTAATTTGTTGATCAGATTGTGTATGTATTGCTCTGTGTAGATGTCTGTCTTTGTCCACTATTTGATTCTGGTACCATTTGTTTGTGGAAGTTGTAAAATACAAAACAACATAGGATAGATATAGAGATAGAGATATAGGTACCAATCTACTGCATATGTAGCAGAGTGTATTACAACAAACAAATACTCATCTGTCGTGACATCAGCTGTTTACATCAGCAGTGATGTTTGAGTGGAGCCTTTCAAGTCTCGCCTCTGTTTCTGGGAAGACACAATTGACCTGCTCTGTTTGGTTCATTGTAAACAACGAATGTTGGAAAAACAATTGGTTACAACCGCATCGCTTGAGCGCTGTAGGTGTTAAGCTTGAATTCACTGTAACTGAGGAAGAGTATGGACTTTGTCAGGAACATCCAATGTTGGGGTGAGAGAAATGGAGGAGTATTGGGATTGTTGACTATTTTGAGTCCTTCCTCTGTTTCAGAACTAGTGTCTTTCTAGTGTTCCCACGTGCTGTCACAGTTAAGGCCTAAGAGACATAATTGAGCATGACCGGATAACAGGGTAACATGACCTAGATATATCAGCAGCTTATTTGTCAGGCCCTTATTTTATATATGCAGCTACAGGACAAACGTTTTACAGTTATATAATTCAGTTAGAATATAATTCAGTTAGAATATGCCTCACGCTTTTTTGTAATTATAGGTCAGTCAACCAACCCATAATTTCCCTTCTATTCACTTCATTCTTCAGCTGTGTTCAAGCGGTCGTCCCTCTTATCTGTGCCCTTTTGCCGTTGGACTGTCAACTGGTTCTCCCTCACACTCTCAGCCTCGGCCTCTTTTTTATTGTCTTTGTGTGTTGTGCTGAGCTGGCTGCTGTCACCCTGTGATTGTAGTTAAGCTCTGTGGGTTTTTTCCGCGTTAGTGACACTGCGACCGTATGGTTCTCTTTGGGCTCTGCTGAGACCGTGCCTGGTGTCTCACTGAGTGTGTCCACCTGTCTCCTTGTTCACGAAACACACATACATGCCATCAAGAGATGACATCACTTCTAACACACACACTCAGAGACAGATACATTTACGGGACACCACACGCTCTCCATACGATCATGTGGATATTATGTGAGTGTGAGTCAGTTTCTGCTTGTCAGGTTGAGTATTAGTCAGACATGACTGTGGCCTCCAGTGCATCATTGTCTTCTGTCAGAGTATGATGTGTTGCCAATTTTAACTGTAAACATCACTTAACCCTTTGTTTTGTTTTTTCTGATTCAGCTCTGATTGGGTGGAAATCCTGGAGCCACGCTCCCGCGAGCGCATGTATGTGAACTTGACAACCGGTGAGTGCGGATGGGATTCTCCTCAAGGCGTCCCTGTCCGTCAGGCAGACGGTAACCAGTGGTGGGAGCTGTTTGACCCTCACAGTGGCCGCTTCTACTACTACAACTCAACTGGCCGCCGCACAGTCTGGCATCGACCCCAGGGAGCTGACATAGTGCCGCTCTCCCAACTTCAGGCCATGAAGCGTTGTAGTGAGTCCAAGCGTGCCGGAGGGAGCATGGACCGGCACAACCACGGAACCACAGGCAGTATCAGCAGTGTGAGCAGCCATGGGCGGTCCACCCCTCTGCCCGAGCGTGATGTAGATGACCCTATCCCCAGAGCCTCGGAGACCAGCGTGGAGACAACCAACCCTCAGATGGACCCAGCAGTGGATAGTAGGTCACAAGGAGACGGAAGCAGCAGTGAGCTCAGCACAGATGGCAGCAAAGACCCCCAGAGGTAAGCGTGACCGGACCTTCAGTAACTTCTGCAGTAGGTCTGGAAAGAGAATCATTACTTGAAGAAAAGTGGGGAAACACGATAGTCATCACACCATGTGGTATAGTGAGTTGTAATGACTTTTTAATGCTTGTGCTATGAGAACGCTCAGGATTATTTTGACTTTTGACCACTCGAGCCAAACTCAAACAGTTTTTTTTTCTATTTTAATTCTCACTTATCTGAACATTCCATATGTCCCATGTTTCCATACTGATGTCTGTGAACCGTGCTCAGCCATTTCAGCAAATTGCTTCCAAATGGGGAAAGTGGTCAGTTATATTACAGAGCACGACATTTCCCCCTCCCTTGTGCTAGGGTTACTGATGCAGAACGGCCCCTAACAGTAACTCATTCAAAGACCCTATCATGTGCTTGGCATTGTGGCCTCGTCCAAACCACCGACTCTTCCCTCCAAGTCAGATTCCAGACATGCCACTTCTGTTTCCCCTGGCGCTGGGCCACCAAGGCCGTCTAAGTGTCCTTCTGTGCGCTCACCATCGCAGTGCTCCGCTGTGCTCCAAAACTCATTTCATTTTCCTAAAACAAATCTCAGCCCCAGGCCACCAAAGACTGCAACCTCTCTAATTGGTGAGAGATTAAATGCATACACGAGATGCATGTGAGAGCACGTTGTCTGTGGTTAATAACAAGCAGAGCCTTTGCATTCCAGCTGACTATAAAAAACACGAAACCCTACTGGGTTATCAAGGCTCTGTCATGGTGACTCCAGGTTCTTTCCAGCTCTTCTTGTAACTCACCTTGACCATTTGGAGATCTCCTATTTGACCTGCCTGTTCCCTTGGGATTCTGCAGTGGTGGAGGGAGAACTAATTGGTATGCCATGGCTGTTGACTGAAGCCCTGTTGCATTCCCTTTGGTGTGTGATGGGAGTGGTATAACTCCCCACACACAGGGTCCCACTCTGCCCCAGTGAGTCAACCTTTCCCAGAATCTAGTCTGTCTTTCTTCAAAACAATGGCCAGCTGTGTTTCCCCAAGAAACGTCGAGGACTTTTAGATCCACTGATGCTTGATACTCTTCTTAGCCATAAGGCCCTCCACATGTTCATCGGCAGGTAATTGGAAACCACCACAAGATGCACAAAGTGGTTGAAAACAAACTCAGAGATATGCTTTCCTTTGCGTAGTGCCACATTTTACTGATACTGAAATTAATGGTGGGCAAGAGCAGGGGAGAATGTATATATGATTAGTTTGCCTAAGTTATGTTCTGTCCCATGCAGGGCACGCAAATGTGGTGTTGGAGGTATTCCCTTATTTTTTGTTAGTAGTACTGGTGTCCTTCATTGTTTCTTGCTTTGAGTGTCTCAGCTATTTTAGACATGTCCTTACATGTTTCTTTTCTCTCGTATGAAATTTCAGCGGAAATGAAATGTTGTTGACTTATGACCTTTTGAAAAACAATACTGTTCTTTGTGGAAATGGCACAGTCCCGATTCTTCCAACACCAGTTTCCTTTTGTTTTCTGTGCTATTTATATATCTGTTCGTAATAGATAAAAAATTTTCCAAGGTTTTCACATCACACGCCCTTTTTGTTATTCTAAGCACTGATTGGATGAGGCAGCCTCCTTTCTCTATCTGGCTCTCCCTCCTTTTTTTTTAAAGCTTTTCTTTGTATATGCACATTAGTTGTAGGTCTGGGTAGATGAGCACACACGCATGTCGACTTGATTGCCAAATCTGTTACTCATTGGCCAAGTCTTATCACATGTCCTGGGAATTCCTGGGTACTTTGTGCCTGTGGAGCTCATCAAGGAAGTACTGCACTCCCCAGAGGTAAACATAGCCGTCACATGTGGTTACTGAGTGCTATTCATGTTGTCGGAACTGAAGGTGTTTCAGATCACCTAACTTATAACATCTGCATCAAATTTCATCCACCTTTCAGAGTCTGTCAGTGTCTCTGTATTGCTGTCATTAACCAGGTAAAGTCTGAAGGATGGTGTCTGATTTACGTCTTCACCGTGTGTGGGCTCCTTTCCACGGAGCTTTTAAGTTACAGGAAACCTGCTGAGTTTGAGTGGATGTTGAAAGTCTACTGAGGACGTCTGACAGCATGTAGTAAGGGAACCCAGAAATGACCAAAGGAGGTTCATTTCTGGGTCAAATTACTCTTTTGTCTTATGATCTGGCCTCTGCCCTGGGGTGTATAATGGACCACTAAAAACAACAAAGGTCCTCACTCGAAGCGAGTTGCCCCCCCCATGGTCAATGGATGGCTTTCTCTAGGCAGGAAGTCTGGGTGTACTGAACGGAGAAGAACGCCATATGACTTGGATGTGCCCTCTCATTTTGGCCTGTAATGACATAGTGGTGCAGTTTTCAGTTGAAGACAGTCACGCTGACATTAGACACTTTCAACTTGCCTTTCCTGAATATTGGCGTACTTTGGATTCTTTAAAAAACACAAATTGTGGTATGTATTAAAGCAGGTTGATGGGAAATTAGTACTTTAAACCTCCACAAAAGTTTCAAGAAAAACAAAAGCATGGTATTTTTCATTTCTATTTCTGTTACATTTGTGAGTTATTGGGAGTAATCCAGCCACATGAAGGCAAAAGCACATAAAAAAGCCAAAGCAAACTTCCCCCTATAGTGGCTGTCGCCCCTGTGGCCTTCTCGCTGTGACTCATATAGGAGAAATCACCACCGGGTTTATTTTGAAAAGCAGGGGGCGTCTTATGGGTAGATAAAGTTGTAACTTTCTAATGAGTCACACATTGTCAGAATGTTTACTGCAAGAGCACCAGCCTCATGTTTTTCATCTCCTGCCACTTTGAAGACATAGTCACATACTGGGAAACTTGTTTTCCCTACTCTTCTGGTGTGGTAAGCTAATTTTTCTGCTTTTCTTTATAGTGTTCTCATATAGTTTTTCTTTTTTTGATGCTGCACTTTGACCTCTTGATGCTGACATGTGCCTGAGTACATTGGTCTGCTTAGTTTTCTCCCTACATGCGCCTTGTTTCACTCTTGTCTTTCTCGTAAATGTAAAGTTTATGGCATTCTCAGAGCAAGATTACAGAGCTTCAGTTTTATGTGACTCTCTGAAGCAGTGGATCCAAACTTCTTCTGTTTTTTGTGTTTTAGATGTTGCACTGCTTTTACAGTTATCGTCTCTCTGGTGTCGTGCTGTAGAAGAATATCTCCTGTGTTTTTCATGAAGCACCAATGGCACCACATTGAATTTGCCTGGGGCGTGACTGCTTCAGCTGACTCGTAGCATGAAAATATGGCACTTCAGTATACATTTCAAGGCTTCTGCTCCCGTCCAGTTCTCATGGGACGTTATTGGTGGTTTTCTGCTTCTCTGTGTTCCTGATCATATCTCTAAAACACAAGACTGATTGGAACAGATGTTTTGGTATGTGTGTGTATGTGTTTGAGAGTCTGTCTTTTTGTGCATCTGTCTGAAAGGGGGACACGGAAAGTGGAGAGGATTTCTAATTATGTCATCCAAACAGTGTGCTGTAGTGCGGTGACTTTCAGATGCACTTTAAAATTCCAGAGGCGGGTCCCTCTCAAATCTAGTTGGGTTTGGCTTCATCCTGTCCCTTCAAAATAATTTTAGTGGCTGTGCTCTGACCCACCACAGCCCTCCTCAGAGGGTCGGGCTGCTGGAGCCACAGACATGCACAGCTGGTAGACATCTTGGCTCATGGAGGGAGGTGCGTCAGTTCAGCTGTTGTGGGACAGCTGACTCTCTGGAGGTGTCTTTATCAGAACTACAGGGCTCCCGGCTTTACCCCACATCCAAAGATATGATTTGATAATTCTGGTTGATATTTTTTATGGCTGATTGTTTAAAAGTGAGAGGAAAAACCAGCTATGAACATTGTCCTTAGTGAATCCTCTTTGTCTTTTAAGTTTCCTTCCTGTACGCAAATCGCAGTGATCCCATTGCTCTGTGCTCTGAGGTGTTTGCTTGGCCTGTGCGACCTCATATCCTCTTCCTGTACTGCCACTGTTAATAATAACCGCTGTTTTTCAAGCCCCACTTTTCCCAGGGGGTAAATTTAAGAACTTTCAAATCCATATCCCTGTCCGCCAAACTGACTCAGCTGATGGCTTTTCCAACAACAGCTATTCCAGGCAGGAAAGAAAGAAGACACAGAACATCTGCTGACAGCACAGTCCCCACGGTGCATTTAGTCGGTTATTGAAACCACAGGAATATTTAGCGCAGTGATAGAGCTATCTTGGAGTGTGTTTGTTGGACTGTGTTTGTGAGAGTGAGACACCAGCACAGCCGAGGCTAAATGAATTTGCAGATCGTTAAGTTGATTTGCTGTCCCAGAGGCCGATCAGTTTATCCCATTGGTGTCCAAAGGGCCTCTAACTTCATTTGATCTTACTTTTTTCCTGTCTTCCGAAACGTCTTGCACGCAAACTCTAAAAGACGTGTTTGTGTTTGCATTTGTGGGCGTATCACATGCGTGTGCACATGCGCTGTGTGTGTCAAATCAAGCGTGCTTGAGAAAAGTTAAAGTAGAGAGAATCTCTCAAGCGAAAACAGATTGAGAAAAAGGAGAAAGTTCTTATTGACACTGTGAATATTATCATGTCTTTTTCTACCACTCTGATAAACTGCTGTATAATCCCCCTCGTCAGCTCCCACTGAACACCTTCCACGCCCTTTCTAACTTTTATTACACTTAGGAACTTAGTCCAGGCCTGTTCAGTGTTAAGTAAGAGCCTATTCGTTTTCCTGACTGTATCTGAAAGTTGAAGATGGCTCTTTCAGGTTCACCCCCTCACCCCTCCTTGCAATCCATTGTGGGAGGCGTCTCCGTGACGATGGCCTAGCCATGCATTGTAAGAAGCTCCCCACACAGCCAGAGAGGCCTTTTGAATGGGTTCTGAGGAATGCCAGCCTTCCCGCTCAATCTCTCGGTGCACTCTCCCACGACTAATCCCCACCCCGTCTCATTTACACATGCTCACACCCTTCTCTCTAGCTCTGTTCTCCTTCACCAACACCACCCCCCACCAACCAAATGTGTCCCCACTCTACGCCAGTTTTAGTCTCACTATTGTACTGTCTTTGTTGCTCTTTTCATCCAGAGTATTTAATCATATATTATTTGGTTGGTTTGGGTTTTACTGATATGCAAGTTGTTCTTGTGGTGTAATGGGATTAGAAGCTTTGGACGGAGATCGAAGACACTATACACAGCCCTGTTATTTGAATTGGCTGGTGGCCCCCGTGCGTTGGTGAGGATCATCGCACCAAGTTCCCTGCTGATGTCTAACATGTGCCAATGCTGGAGGGGGCGAACATGCTAGACCTTTGCTTAGCCTGACTGGAACAATGGCAGGCAAACAACAGAGACAAAGACAAAATCCCTCTGTCCCAGTAATGTGAGCTGAACTCCTCGCAGGTCTGGGAATGAATTCAGTTTAAGTCCCTGAAGAATATTGTGTGTGAAGCTGCTTCTGAAATTATATGATATAATTTAGGTTTTGTATAGACAGGGTGGAGCCATATAAAACAGTGTTTTTTGCATGATAATGCATCTCAGGGTTTTCCAAGGATATGGAATTATAAATGTATTCATTCAAAATATTTACATATAATCCCTTATAATTAACACTGAGCCCGTACTTCCGCCCTGGCTCAGTGTGTGAACATCACGTTGGCCATTTCCTGTTTGTGCTACATATGTGGAAGCCCTCTCTCAAACCATGTGTGGGACCTCCTCTGACAGGAAGTGATGGTCTCTACAAGTTCAGGGTCAGTCCTCATGAAGTACATCGACCATCCACGAACAGCATATTTGTTTGTTTTTTACATACACTTATTACTTGAGAGTAATAACCATGATATAGTGAGTGTTCCTTGTTTGAGCGACATGGTTTGTTTTGTTTGCAGATAATGAAAGAAGAATTTGTTTATTGTGGTTTGGTGTGTGAGGTCTGCTGTGTTCTGCCCAATCCTGTGTGAGACGCTCCTGCTGTAGCAAACCAGTGCTAAACGGTCAGCTGCGTGTCAGCTGCTGAGGTGGGAATGATTTTGTCTCATTTGTATCACCTCCTCCTGCTCAACGAGGCCGCGGTGAGAAAACATACACTGTTTCAAAGAGAACAAACAGAGGCTTCTCACGTTTACAGCTGTCACCCATCAACCCCCTCCTCTTCATCCTGTAACTTTACACACTCGCGCCTGCTTGTAACAACCAAACAGTGGTGGTTTGGGATGAATCCCATCCACCAGAATGTCTTGTCTTCACACGTGTCTGTCTGTGTGTTATGTGTTATTTAGGAAATAAACCCAGTGAGGTGGGGGACTTGGAGCTTTTCCCAACAACAGTGGTTGTGGCAGTGCTGTCCTGGAGCGATGCCAGGTGGCTGAGATCCAGCTGTAAACAGGCCCCGCTTGGATTGTGAATCTATGGGACCATTTGAAGATGAGAGCCTGTTTACATTCAAACCACAGAGGTGGTGTGACTCACTCTGTAGACGGGGGTGGCACAGGGTCCTGAGAGAGAGAGGGACAGAGGGAGAGGGAGAGGTAGAGGGAGCTAGAGGGACTAAAGGAAGTTTGCCGTTGGCTTGAGAACCTCAGGGGAATTGTTTCAGCATTGTTCCAAAGACATGTGGGGTGGAGAAAGGGGTCACTCAGCCTCCGCCTCCTTCTCTCCTCCCTCTGCCTCCTCTTCCTGCCGTTACAGTTCAACCCTCAACTGAGCTGTGGTGCTCTTGGAATAGCGAGACTTTGATCAGCAGCTCGGGTTCTACACTGATCTGTGTGTTTGTCTGGATTTACAAGGACAGACGGTGATCAGCTTTGATCTAATTATCCCACTGAATGTTAAGTAGAGGTTGGATTGAAGGAAGGTAAGTCTCCTCTGCCTTCCTTCAAATTAATTTACCGGTGTGACCGTTGATTAATGGAGAATGCGTTTTCAACTTGATTATTCTGTGCGGTGTCACATGTATTTCTCTGGTGAGCTGCCAACTGCAGCCATGTGCTAATGTGTAATAACTCCCGCTTTAGACAACACCCATTGGTTTAAAAGGGCAAGTTTTTTGATTGGTCAGGGACTGAAAACTCCTGATTGCAGAGGAAGATTACGAGAGAAGTGGACGACCGCATACCATAGCAGCGTCACCCGACTGATGGCAGATACTTGTATGTTGCTGGGATTAGCAGTGGGCCACTGGGTTTGAAGTTAGCCCAGCTGCTCAGCCAAAAGGAGAAGTATTAACCTTTGGACCTGAGTGGAGATCTTCTCAGCTCTGAACTACTGCAATCCTGACTTCTCTCACATCAAACGCTTTTCATGTAGCCTGGGTGTTCAGACACTGATTCATATAGGATGGCACATGACCCAATGGTAACTACAGCACAACACATATAACATTATATATATTTATCAGCTAGAGATTAAGTCACACTGTTAGGAGGAAGTGTGGCTGGGATTTAGTGACGTGCTGTGATAAATCACACAGTATTTTTAGGCTCTTGGTTCTGACTGCCTGTCTTTGAAGGACAGTAAAATGTTATGCAAAAATATTTGTGGATTGCTTTCCCAGCCTCATCGGCCTTGGATTTTCTAAAAAAAAAAAAAGTTGAATGTTATGACTGCCTGTGTGTGAATATGATGATGGTCCTACCAATGTATTGTACGTTTCTTTTTTTCTTGTTTATTCTTATTTCAAGTAATGTTTAAATTACTCTTCTTCTCATTTTCAGGGATGCCTCTCAAAGATGGCAGCCTGCTCCTGGTTCAAAGGCATCCATGTTGGTGAAGGTAAACAGCATGAGCCGTAACCAGCCCAGCCCAGCCCTGCAGCAGCAGAACCTCCAGCACAGTGTGCACAACAAAGCCAACACCTTCACCATGCATCCCTCCACCAACAAGCCCCAAGGAGGACACATAAGCACCACCCAGGGATATAAAACTGCTCCCTCTGGCAAAATGGCAGCTGACACACGTCAGGCCCATCACCTGAGAAAAGCCAGCAATGGTAGCTTCTGTTTAGTGACCTCAGAAAGTAGTCACCCCAGTCCAATCCTTCATAGGTCACAAACCAGCACACCACGTCCTATCTCTCCCCAGTATGGTTGCACTGTTCCAATCTATGATGAGCCAGTTACAGAGTGTCCCATATATGATGAACCCCCAGTAGACATGGAGGTAGAGGGGGCGCACATGTACAATGGACAACCTCTGTCTCGCCTAACACCTACCCATAGCCTTCAGAAGCCAAGACAACTCCAGCACCCTCATCCAGGGTCCAGGCACAGAAGGAATCCTTCTTCCTCTGACTATAGTCCAGCTGGTCTGGAGTGCATCAAGCACATGGTGAATGTGGATCCCAAACAGGGGCTCCTATCTGGCTCTCCTGTACCCACACGCTCCCCTTCCCCTTCATCTAGACAGGATAGTGTCTTGACCCAGCCTCAGCAACACCCTCAGACACAACCTCAGCCACAGGCCCACTCTTTGCCCCAACCTCGAGGGCAGTTAAAGGACAGAGAACCAGGGACCCCGGGTCCAAGCACACTGGACAAGAAACAAAACTGGCGTGTCCTGGAAGCCACTGTCCAGCGTGCCATGGAGGCACGGCACAGCAGGCAGAGCAGCCAAGCCTCGCAGGACTTCCCCCCCTCGACCCCGCAGGCTACAGCCAACTATCAAGACTCTGGGTACTCCACTGGCCCCTCCCCAAGTCTGAGGAGAAAGAGCAGGAGGAGGGTTGGAGCTGGAGGTGGCGTAGGTGGCAGGCCGGGGTCAGTCGGCAGCAGCGGGGAGCTGTGCGCCCTCAATGAGAGGCTGATGGCTGAGATGAGGGAAGTGGTGAGTCGCTCTAACACCATGAGGGAAGTGAGAGCGGGGATGGACCCGGACATTGGAGAGAGGGTTGTCGTACCTCGAACGCGCTCCCCTGCAGATTCACTCAGGTGGTACACGGGAGGGTCAACAGGCACATGCGCATCTCGAGAAGACCTGTCTGGGGCCCCCCGGTCACTGAATAGGGCGGGTAACCATGGCAACCCTGCCCTGACACCTGTGGAGATACCAGGGAGGCAAAAAAGGACATATGAAAAGGTGGACACCCTGGAGCTGAGTGTGACTAGCCAAGCTAGTCTTTCCTCACCAGAGACCCCAGGACCACCCTCTCAGGTAACTACACCACTGTGTGTGCACATGAGCGTATGTGCATGTGCGTATTTATGTTTGTGGGAGACAGACAAACACAGAAAGTTAAGTTGGCGTTCATAATAAAAAGCTGCATGGTTACATTGTAGGCAAATTTAGTGCTTTGATACTTAGCTGTCTAATGAACAGCTCGTCTGTCTGCTGTTGTGTGGTCTGTTGAACCTCAGCAGGTTTGCTTAGATTCAGCTCTATTTGGTTTAGGGAAGCTCTGATTACTGATGTCTCTCCAGATTCTCGATCAGATTAGAGGAGAATTCTGTTGCATTTTGTCAAACAAGGCCAAGTCGAGCCTGAAAAAAAAGCATCTGTGTGTCATGGGAAATTTGACGTTCTCTGTTTGTGTTATCGAGTGTGCCCAGTCCTAAGAGATCTGTGAGTGGATGAATGGACATGTCTACTTCAGAGGACACAAATATTGTTTGGCTGAGCAGAAATATTCCTCTCGACTATTTGGGCAGACATTTTTAAAAGTCCAAGATGGCACAATAGATTTGTTTAGATTTTGAACAGAGCACTAAAATTCATGGAGACACATGTGGGGTGGACCATGAACTCCAACAGTCCTTACAAAAAGTACACATGATGGATGATGAAAGAGCTATTTGTCTTCTTAATACAGTTATATAAGTAGCAGCATGTGGATCCAATTCCAAGTTCTTCTACTTCTAATCTCCAAATCCCTTCTTGCAACAGATTCACACTCCATGACTATACATTATAGCTCTGTTTTCCAAACCAATCCTCCTGTTCCTCAGCAGCTATAATAATGAATATCTAATTCACCAGGGAGCTCTGGGATAAAAAGACTTAGTCTAACCTGTCTCTTTGAAAAGAACACAAAACGTTTTATGAATAATGTCCCTTTCATTCCAATCTTGAACACCTAAATATCCCCAGGACATAGGCAGGCTGGGCCCAGCTGACTGCAATGGCCACAGTCCCAGCATTACCTGTCATCCTCTTAGCATCGTCCATCTGCCCTGCACTGCAGGTGCTATATACTCACATGCCAGCTCTGTGCTTGGGCATCTTGGGCCAATGCCAGGCCAAAGAGATTCAGGACATGGCTCCCCTTAGTCAGGAAGGAGGGTCGCTGGGACCCATATGGTCCCAGCCTGGCAGTGAAGATGAGGAGGGAGAGGAGGCTGACTGTACCCAGGCTTTATTTGTACCACTAGCATAGCTCTAGCTTATTAGACAACAGCCAAGGAGCAGTGAGTGGGCCCCCTAAGTCTGCCCTGGAATGTTATTCAGACCTGCTGTTATATCACTCACACACCCACAGATTATGCTTTGCTGTGTATGAACAGCTCTAAATTTTCCGCATTTGAACATGCTGTTCTTGCTGAAGGACCTTTTGAACCTAGCTTCAAAGGAAGCACTCTAACGTTGACCATTTCCTCAAAGACTCTGAATAAGTCGTGTTTTTTTCTTGAGAATTTCTCATTGTTTCATTGTTGTGTCCCAATCCAATAGCAAGCCAAGTTACCCCCCTATCCTGGTGGATCCTCATAGTTAGAAATGTTCTTTGTTGCTTTTGGACGTCTGGCACTGACCTTTGTGTCACCCTCCCAAACATCAGCTCAGTGCAACTGTTGAGACTGTTGCCAAAACCTGACCTCAGATCTGCTCCATTTGATCGAGAAACCAAAATCTAAAGTCCAGCTTTTCAGCTACGCATTACATCAGGGTCTCATTGCATTTAATGTTCCATTAATAAATTTGAGCTTTGATTCTGGCTTGGTTTTCGTGTTGTTCCTGGCCGCTTGCTGAGTATATCTGGGTTACTGGTTTTCTCTATTAAGGGATCTGTGGTGCTCCAAATGGTCATAAAGTCAGCCGCAGGGCTTACTGGGGTGTCTTGTGCAGAGCGCAAGGTTAGGGTGACTATGAGGTAGTGAGAGAAGGACAGGGCTAAGGATTGTAATGCCACTATCTGCTCACCTGCCGCTGAGACCAGAGTTGACAAAGATTTGGGATTTTTTTTTGTACCAGTAAAATTCTTTTGGGGAATTAGGAAATTAATGATCCTGCAAGTATTTCCCCTTGAGTCCCGCCACTGCAAAGCGGCCCACCACTGTATGAGGAAGGCTGCTCTGCTTAGCAAAGACTGTATGGCGGCACGTGCACATACACACAGAGTTTGAACCTCTGCTGCACTCTTGCCTCACCACCCCTTTTCCTCTTCCCTTACACCTCCTCCTTCCCTTTCTCTGTGCAACTCATTTGACATCTCTTCTGCCTCTCGTTCCCCTGCAGGTGAGCACCCTAGAGCTGCAGGCCCAGTTGGAGAGCAGAAAGAAAGGCATGGTCGATGGCCGGACCGCTTCGCTGGGCCCCCACCGCCCTGCTAACCATGAAAAAAGAGAAGGAGTTGATGGGGCAGGAGGGAGAGCTGGAGTATCATCCTACCCGCTCTCCTACGCCACCCTGAGACAGCCCCCGCCTCCCGACATGGGCATGGAGGACTGGGCTAGCAAGCACCTCAACATGCACAAGCAAGGCCTCTTCCGTCGCCGCGTCTCCATTGCCAACATGCTTTCATGGAACCGAGGCTCCATCAAAAAGCCAATGCTGGTCACCAGCAACCGAGCGGTCAGGAAGGAGGCCTGTGAGATGTTCAAACTGGTGCAGGCCTACATGGGAGACAGGCCGTCGCGCCTCGACCGCCGCCATTGCGCCCTACTCATCATCACCAAGTGCTGGGATATGCCGGGGCTGCGGGATGAACTCTACGTGCAGCTGGTGAGGCAGACCACTGGCAATGGCAGCCCCAGGAGCTTGGCGGCAGGTTGGGAGCTGATGGCTGTCAGCTTGGCCTTCTTTGCCCCCTCGCCCAAGTTCCGCTGCTACTTGGAGGGCTACATCCAGAGACACACGGAGCCCACCAGCGACAAGAAATGTGAGTCTCAGACTGAGCAAGAGGGTGGGTCACCTTTTCTTTCTTATGTGTTGTCTGAGAAATGTCTGTTTTTCTTAAATAAAGTCTTCTTTCCCCTTTCATTGGAATTCGAATTAAATGTAGTCAATATGACTGCATTAGAGTACAGTGCTGTTTCTGTGCTTGTCTGACTGACCATCAGAAATTTGACCTTTGCTTGTTTCTCTGTTTCTTAGTGACTCAGTTCATATTGGAACAGCAGGAGCTGAAGTTGAAGAAGAACTCCAAGTCCAGAAAGAAGAGAAAACAGAACACAGACGAGGAAGAGGGTAAATCTTTTGTCCATTCACTAGCTCCTCTGTCCAAAGCATCGCTTTAAGAACATGGGATCCTCTTTATTCCCCTCTTGTACAAGCTTATCTGTTTGACAGAGCATGGAGAAGGTACAGGGGGGAAACTCAAAGAAGTTTTTCTGCTCTGTTCTGGAAGCTGTCTAGAGCCATTACAAATCAAACGTATTGCTCCCTGAAGAGTGACCACTCCAAGTGGGATGGAAAATTCAGCGCTGTGCAGTTTGTCAGCCCAGCACACTCTGATGTTTGCAGACACAATGAATTTATTTCACAGAAAGTTGAGCTGGGAAAAAAATGTGGGATGAGAATTTCAGATTTAATTCAGGACGTATACATACAATGGACCACACTGTGAGTCATCTTAGCGGTCTCTCTGGTGACTCGCATGTCAGACGGCCATCTCAGAGGTTACCTACTCATCGGCATGTGCTTTTATCGGAGCAGACCACACTGCCAGCTCGGGTGATGATGTCATAAGAGAGAAACCCCATCGTCCCACACACACCACAGCAGCCGCCTCGCACATTATACACAAGTGACTCAGACTGACTGCCAACTGACCAAGAGGTCACAGAGAAACACTACTGATCATCTCTGACTAACTGTAAGGGTCTTTAGAGGGAGTAATCAGTCAAAGTCAACTACAAGAAAAAAAAGGAGTCATGTACAAAAACAGCAGAATGAAAGCTTCTGTTTTCCTGATGAATGTAGGAGCTCTGACAAGTTCATTGTGTGGGAGCAGAGCAACATGCAGCTGCAGGCAGGGCAGGATTAGGAGTCGCATGTTGGACATGAACTAGAGGCCTCTTGTCAGGTCAAACAAGGGCTGGGCTCAGAAAACGGCCTCTCAGAGGCTGTGTGGGTCATTTCAACCAACAGTGGGAAAGACCTCTATGAATTAGCCTTTGAGAAATAAAGGAAAATGTTGAGTTAAGCAAGTGAAAAACAAATCCTGGCTCTGCCCCCTGATCTGGATCTCCCCCGACCCAGACTGCATGATTCCACCGAGTGTTGTGGTGTTCCTGTACCCGCGACAATTTAGTTTTTGCCTAATCTACAAATGCACAGGGGTTAAAAAATGACCAAGATGTGACTGAAGTTGCCTGGTCACCATCTTTAAATGGTGTTGTGTTTTTGTTGTTCAGTTGAGATGTAGTCAGTGAGCAGACAGGTGTCATGCCTGGTACAGTACATCAAAGCTCATAATGAGCTTGTATTTCTCTTGGGATTTGGTTGCCTGGTTGTTTTCATGACATCAAACTTGATGTAAATATAGAACACCATTAGATATCAAGCCCTTTCTCTTACTGCAGCGAGTTGCTCTGCACTCTCTGCATTCTCAGACTAGGATGGAGCCTCTGCGTTCGGAGGCCTGGGAAAGAATTTCCTGTCTTTGCCGAGATTAAGGGTGAATTATTGGCATGATCTCTCTAATTAGATGTAATTATAGTCAAACTCGGTCAGTTTAGTCGAGCTTGCAATCGTGCATGCGTGGAGTCACCTGTTTGCCATAAATCTTGGTGCTGTGAGTATAGGGAGCATGCTTTAAAGTGTTTGTCACATCTTGAAATCCTGTCAAAGTTTATCCACCTGGTGCTGGTTTGAATGCCTCATGTAGTGGAGCTGCAAGGAGTGGGGAAAGATCTCATGAGAGCTTTGTGTTTTAGTATGAACCAGAGGTAAAAGATGGGGATGTGTCATTTTTATGAGCACACGGTGACCTCACAGTCAAGGTTTTCGGTCAGCCTTTAGTTTGGCACCAAGAAGTGCAGAGAAGTTCTATTCCTCAGGTCTGAAGCACATCCGGCCTCCTTTACTGCAGTTCGCTTCTGAAATAGATCTTGGCTCCAGGGTAGCTACCTAGGGCAGGGAGCCTCTGTGTTTCTCATTTTCTCTGGAGACCTCTGTCTGTGTACACTGATGAATCACCTGAGCGTTGGATGTGTAGTCCGGATCCTGTCTCTAAGGCTTTTGTTCAACGGCAGTAAATCTTCCCGCAGCCTGACAGTTTAGTTGTGCCTGCTCTAATCCCCATATGCCAGAATCACACCATCAACATGCCTGCCTGTCTTTCATACCCTTCTCTGTGGGAAAAAGCACATTGCCTGCCTTGTTTGTGGGAAAGAATTTAAACCATGTATTATTTGTGTGTTCAGTAATGCCTGATGCTTAAGGGGTTTTCCTCAAGACCCTTACAGCGGCATGTATCTTGTTTCTTGTGAACTTGAGTCTCATTGTTCCACTTCTCTTCTGATGCCCTGCAGGCCTTCCCGTCAGCACCTACGCCAAGTTCTGCCATCGGAAACTGCAGAAAGTGGCCATCACTGGGGGTAAAAAGGTAAACTGGAAAACAGTATATTTTGAGATGTTGCATTTGTATGGTATCAAAATAGATTTCACATCCACATCATTAAAATAGGACGCATCACCAAGAGAGTCAATTCACATCTGAGTCATCGTAGACACTGTCATAATTACAGGTTCACCCGACACAGTCACAGGCAAAAACATAAACACAGACCCGATGCAGACGCAGCAATAATTAGTCCTTGACGTACCCAGGTAGTAAATCCGCCCCTTTCTGTACCTCTCACCCCTCCAGGGTCTTCGTAAGCCCACACTGGAGGAAATCGACCACAGCAGGCGTGCCATCATCACGCCCTCCCTGTTCGGCAGTTCCCTGGAGGAGGTGATGGAGAGGCAGAGCGAGCTCTTCCCAGACAGGAAACTGCCCTGGGTCCAGGTTCAGCTTTCCCAGTACGTCCTGGCTCTGGGAGGGGCTCAGACAGAAGGCATCTTCAGGTAAGACCGACCCAACTCAGCCAAAATAACAGTGTGAGAGGGGAGTCTAAGAAGTTACAGAGGGATCTTATGTACTTGCTCAGTATGTGTGTGCTGCATTCTATGTATAATGTTTATAGATAAGTGTGTGTGTGGTCTCCTGCACCCCTTAATTTCATAGCAGGCTGTGGTCAATACACAGAAGAGACAGCAGAACAAACACAGCCCTGCTTTGCTCCTGAGACCAACGCTGTTTAATTTGATACTTCATAATATGTGTTTACTTTGCTGCTTAATCTTACAAGCACGTTGGAGCAAATGATGTGTTTGTGTTAGGTTCCCTACAGCAAATTGAATTCTATAACAACTGGACTTGTTTAGAAAACTGTTCCTTGCTGTCAAACTTGTTTCCGCACTGATCTCCAGTGCTGGTCTACACTGGGGCTTTCCTGAAGCTTATTGTTTGGTCACTTCATGGTCCCCTCTTGGTTTGTTTTGGTCTAAAGAGGCACTGCAAACAAAGAACAGAGTTCTCTCAGCCACCAAGCCACATTTGATTCCAATGGGGTGTGCACTGTAATGGATTTGCCACAGGGCATGGAGAGAGTGTATTGGTAGGATTAGAGGTCCCTCTGGTGGCCACTGATGTAACTGACGGTGTGTTTCATCCTCAGAGTGCCCGGAGACATCGATGAAGTGAACGCACTGAAGCTCCAAGTGGACCAGTGGAGGATCCCAGAGAATCTCTCTGACCCCAATGTACCTGGTGAGGCACTGAAACCTGTTTTTAATGATTTATTATGGTTTTTGTTTGTTGCACTTGGAACCTACATATTAAACACTGTGTTCTTTGTTCAGCTTCTCTGATGAAGCTGTGGTATCGGGAGCTGGAGGAACCCCTCATCCCCATGGACTTCTACATGCAGTGCGTCAGTAACTGTGACGACCCAGTAGCGGCCATCGCCGTCGTGACGTCTCTTCCTGAGCTCAACAGACTGGTGCTGTGCTACTTCATCCACTTCCTGCAGGTGACCATCATGTTGCTGTAGATGTGTATTCCACACAGACACAACGTCTACCTGAATCAAGACTTATACAAACTTACACATTTATACATTTTTACAACTGTACACTTGATAAATCTTAACCTTAAATAAGTTTCGCTTTGTTTTGCTTTGTAATTTAGTGTAATTTATTTAGATTTTTTGTCTCGGTGGTTCATATTCAGTATCAGAGTTCAGTCTCTCTCAGTTCAGTGCTCTCAGCCCTGCTCATTGGCTCCCCTCTCACCTCACATCCTAATTATTTCCAGGTATTTGCTCAGCCATCCAATGTGGCTATTACCAAGATGGACGTAAACAACCTGGCCATGGTGATGGCGCCCAACTGTCTCCGGTGCCAATCTGACGACCCACGGATCATCTTCGAGAACACGCGCAAGGAGATGTCCTTTCTGCGGATGCTCATCGTTCACCTGGACACCAGTTTCATCGAGGGGGTGGTGTAGTCGACCATAAAGCGCCCGGAGTGCTGGATCAGAATCTAGAGTTACATCTGCAGCCACTCATTCAACACTGTCTCTGTTCAGATCACACTGGAAACTCTGTGGGTGACACATTACGCCTCTTGCAACACACACAAAGGGTGTGAAACAGCTTGGGCTTTGGGCCGCTGTGCTCTCCTGCTTTGATACAGAGAGACGATCCACATCTCCACCTTAACCTTTCACTGGGTTTTACTTTAATGCAAAGATCCACTATGACGACTGTAGAGTGGTTCACTGTAATATTTTCTAACCGCTGCATGTGAAAACAGATTGACTCTCTTTTTGTTTCGTACAGAATGGGTAGTGTTCCCCTCACAACTGACAACTGGGCTATGTAAAGTGAGAGTATTTACTTCAGAGGTGTTCACTCAGTGTGTGTGTATGTGTGTGAGAGTGAAAGAAAAGACACTACCCAATTTTATCATGTATAGAAAATAAGAAAAGTAAAAGAACTCGTGTAACAGTGTCTTATTAATAAGCTTGCCTGTGCTGTTTTTGAGTGTCGTTCTGATAGCTTGTTTCCACGTTATTCATTTTCCGGGACGCAGTTTACTGCGTCACCACAACTATTTTGACAGGAGCACAGAGTCTTTGTTTTAAAGCACACACAGGAAGCCTGTGTGGGAAGCTCTTTTTAAAAGTATGGTGGGGATTTTGTGAACAAACCAATATGGAAGTGCTTGGATTTGTATGACTCTAAACACTCAACTGAAGCCAGCGAGGCAAGCGTGGTTATTCAACTTGATGTCACAGGGATGTGGGAGGCTGGTTGCTCAGCTGATAACACTCTTTCTCTACTATCTCTCCAAAGCCTCAGTTGGAATTGTGTTCTCTTTAGTGTGTGGTCTGTATGTTTTATTTTTTTGGCTCAGGTCTTATGATAAAACGGGTGTAGGATGTGATAACTGTTCTCGGCCTCCTTCACAGACTGCCACAAACCCCTGTACTGAGAATGGAGTCTTGTTCAACTGTCAAGCACTAGGAGGAGGTAGATTAAGCTCTTCGAGTCCCCTCTCAGACTTTGCCCATGTAAATAAATTCAGCATGTAAATAGTATCTGCCCTGAAGTGTATTATTCTAATGATCCAGGTAATGGGTAAGGTTCATGTCACCGTAAACAGCAATAAACTAAAACTCTTTTTGTAATTAACTGTTAATTTCTCTGCTGTAACCACCTGCCTTTTGAGCATAGGACCGATTCAGACCACTCTCCATGTATGTATATGTGTGTTTGCATATCTTCCTGTTAAAATGTGGAATGGCTGTCCATAAATAAAGGTTTGTTCAGCTGTAAACAAGATGGTTTGTGCTTCTTTCTGGGTATTCTTGACTTTGTATTGAGATGAGGAAGAAAGAAATTCAATATCTCCAGAACATCACATCACTCTGTCAGGAACCCAGCTGTGGCTGTAACAAAGATGGATATATACACTGCATGCTAAAACAGACAAAACAAATACATCTGATCATATAACACCTAGCAAATGTCTAAGAAATATGTCCGACTGGCATCACAAAAATGGGGCCATCATCCTGGATGCAGTCAAGTACTTCAAGTACTTGGATCTTGAAGTGGATGTGGGCAGCCACTGGTAACCAGTGAGGGTAGTGGACAGGTTTAACTATCAACAACTCCAGTATGAAACTGAGGTTGTCAGGGTGAGTCTCTAATCTTTCATGTCAAGCTGCTTTAGGATTGACTCAGGCTCTGCCCACAGACAGCAGAAGACATGACACGGACCTTTACTGGGTCCAGATGTATTCAATAACTTTGTAATCCTTGAACCTAAGAAATGTGATGAACTCAGTGACATCTAGTGGTGAAGTTGCAGCTGAACAACCTCTCCCTCCAAACCTGACAGAGAACATGTGGCATCTTCATTTATCTTAAGACTTAAAAGGTCTATTTTGTTCAGTCTGGACTACTGTAAAAACTGATGGAAATATAAAGTATTCTGGGGCAAAGGAAAGACAACAAATTTGGATGAAACGCATCACAATGGTTATTTTATATTCAATTTACTCTCTTCCCCTAAAATCCTACAAACTGGACCTGTGCCTTCGGTGCATTGTTCCCATGTAAGTGAGTTCCAAGAGTGTGGCTCTCAGTATGCAGACACACACAGAGACACCCAGAGACACCCTCAGAGGACAGCGCTGATCCTGTCTCTGGTCACACAGCCATGGTGTTATCGGAATACATGAGGGCCGCGCATGCGCAGCGCGGCGCCTCGCAGCCCGCGCCGGTGGTGAATGCGAGGGGGAGAAATTCAACTGCGTGATCCGGAGGAGACAGGCGGAGGCGGCGGGACCTGCGCTTTAATGGGATTAAATGACGACATTTTGCAGCCAGCCGGACAGAGAGTGACCGGAGAACAGGTAGGAGGAGCACGGCTCGTCTCCCCTCCGCGTTTTGGCGGCGAAACCGGCCCCGGGACCGCCGCGAGCGAGGCCCGCCGCGGTGGATGCTTCAGCGGCGGGGACGGTGCGGAGCCGCGTGTCGGCTTCCCGAGTTCAAAACAAACATGACGAAGTCGCCGAACAAACGCTCCGTGGGTTCGAGTCCCCGTCGTGTTTGTGTCCGGGCCGGGTGTGTGGCCGCCTCGTGTACCGTCACCGGGGAGGGGAGCTCACGACCAGCGGCTGCGTGCTTTTGTCACTTGGGGGAAGTTTGAAGCTTCGTGATTGTTCCACGCCGCGCGCTCTGAAGTCTGAGTAGGCCCAGCGCGAGGCCGCGAGGAGCCGCGTGAATGACAGCTGCGCGGCCAATCAGATGCGAGCACGGCGATTGTCCCGCCCATACTTTAGTAATCCGACCAGTCACGTTCGCCCGGGCTGCCTACGTAGCCGCTGTGCCTTTCGCGCGACGCCCACTGGTTATAAAACACTGGACAATAAAGTGTCCGTAGCGGTGCGTGTGTCCAACAATAGACCATGAGCTGCGGCCAGAGGAAGCTGCAGACCGCTGGGTTTGATAAACAGTTGGTAGTGCCGGTCAGGGGGCTCGCGGCTGATCGTCTTTAATAAATGCAAACGGAGTGGGTATTGCTCACACTGCTTATTATAGTAAAACATCAACCTCACGCGGCTATGATCATTACATAATGCGCCCTTAACGTCACAGAGTCATTACCCGGCTCCTGGGGGTGCCAGCTCCGTTACAACTCCCGGTGTGAGCCCTGCCTGTATCGCTGTCGTCTGTCTGCCCCCCTATCTCTCTCTCTCTCTCTGCGGGCCATTAAAACCCACTATTCTATTATAATTCTCGCATTTCACTGAGTGTTTTTGTCCACCATCATCCAACGCGATCGGTATCAACCTGCAAACGACGGGCGGGCTTGGGGGCGTCTCTGCCATTGTCCCCCATTGTGTCTACACGTGAAATCGACCGAGCACGAAACACGTGGGCCGAGTAGTGTGAAGACATCCGGTTTGAGGGCTGCGCCGAGAGGCAGCCGCTCCGCTGTAGCGATGAACCGAGTCACCCCGAGAGGAAAGTAAGCCATTTCAGATGAACCATGGAGACCATTAAGCTTCTAATCGATGGAGCCCACATCGCAATGTGTCTGGCTAAAGAGGCGTCGCAATCGGGAGGATATTATCCACGTAAGACCAGAGGATCCTACTCCTTCACACAGCTCTTTATCACAGGTCCAGACTCGGGTTCGATGCGACTACACAGACAATATAAGAAGATCATGCAGCTAATCAGTTTAGATAGATCGATGCATTGATATGCACAGATGGATGCTGACAGTGGGATGTGGAAGCTAAGCTAGGTCACCTTAGTTCTTCTTCTCATTGTGTCGATGGGGAATCTTACAACACAGAAATCACACATTGCCATATTGCTGAATAGTCCTCATTGTGTCTACTGCTCAGGACCCTCATAGGAACATGCATGAGGTTGTTCCCACATCACCGAACATCTGATGTTAGTTGCACATTTCACTACCATTTGAGGGGCATGGCTCACCTGTACACTGTTGCACCTTTTGTGTAATCTGTGGCATGTGTATGACAGCTGTCGACAGCCTGGACCGCATTGTGGTCCTGCTGCATCACAGTGGGAGGGGCTCACGTTCCTTTTTGCTCAACACCTAAATTGCTACTCAGGTGCCAAGCTGTGATTATCTACCACCAAGTTCTGGTAGGATAATGGTTGAAGGCCTGGGAGAGCTCGCCTGCAAAGTCCTTGATGGTCATGTGTGTTTTACCCATGGCTAGACACAATGTGTTCATTAGAAATGTGTCCAAGGTCTTATAGATGTAGTCTTGATTGGTTAACATGTGTGTCTGTGTGTGTGTGTGTGTGCAGGAAGAGAGCCTTCATGTGGGCAGTATGAATAAGACGCCCCCTAACAGAAGAGGGATAACATTTGAGGTGGGAGCTCAGCTTGAGGCCAGAGACAGCCTCAAAAACTGGTGAGTCATGGCCTTGCTCATTTCTCTCCATCCATGTAACTGTTCACTCCCGTCACTCTCTCACTGTAAACGCCTATGCTTTCCTCTCTGGGCCCTGGGTTTAACCGTCCTGTGTGTTGTCAAACATGGGATGAGGAGTGTAGGAAGCCTTTTATTACAGCATGGCATTTCTGACAGTAAGCAGCAGCTGGTTATGGGTGTGTGGTCTTGAGTCGAAAGGAAACCAGCCTTTGACCTGGATCAGTAATGAAGGACTGAAAAATGAATCTGGGATTTTATGATGATTAATTGTTATAATATTAAAATGAGCGCGTCTGCTGACTGTTGCACAAGTGAAGGTGCTTCTTTTTTAAGATCAACATGACATGTGACATCAGCCTGAAGCTCAACTACGTTGGCAGCCTCTTTGTGCATCTATCAACTGCTCCACACCTTGTCTTATGAATCTTTCCACAGTAGCAGTTTTTAACTTCCATTAATCATTACATTCCTACTTCATGTCCACACACATTATCAGGAGGGGCTCTGTGTTAGAATGCAAGTGTCCAAATCAGTTGGACCGGTCATTGAACATACTCTTCCAGCTCTCTCGCTCTCTGTTTACATTCCATCTCATGCTCTCTATCCAGGTCACACAAGTATTTCTACTTGATAAGAATACTTAAAACTATTGCTACAACTGCAAAGCGTTTCACTGGAAAACATTTGAACCTGATTTATTTCATCATTTGGTACAGGCTTTATAAATACTATTAATACGACTCATTATTGTTTTTTGATAGCTGCGATTCAACAATGATTTATTCTGATTTTTTTTTTTTTTTTTTAACAGCAGACCAAGCAAAAAAACTAAATCACACGCAGGGATTGAACAGTATTGAAATTTTTCCTGTAGGTATGCGGCCAACATTGAGAAGATTGACTTCGATGATGAAAAAGTACTAATACATTATCGCCAGTGGAGTCACCGTTACGACGAATGGTTTGATTGGACCAGTCCCTACTTGAGACCCGTGGAGAGGGTTCAGCTGAGGCGGCAGGGCCTTCAGGACGACGCTCCTGTACCTGTAAGATCCTTGAGCCTATTTTTTCACTGCGTTTATGAACTGTAGAACAAAGCAGAACTCTTCATCTGAATTTCTCAATAGAAGTTCCTCCTTTTTACTCAGGAGTTAAGTTAAAAAAAACAATAGGGTTTGTTAGCACTGAACAGCTGTTATTCTGACTACATGACTGCAGTGCACGAGAGACTGAATAGTTGTGTTCCTCCTCCAGGGATTTCATGTGAATGACAAGGTCCTAGCCAGCTGGTCCGACTGCCGTTTCTACCCTGCGAAGGTCATTTCAGTCAATAGAGATGGTGGGTATTAATGATGATGATAATAATAAACTAGTTCAATTGAAAGGTACCTTTAAATAGTTTATTTTTTTAGCTCTATGATATTTTCATTTCATCATTGTAAGGTTGATTAAATTGAGTTGGAAGATTATCTCCTGATTATTGAAGATTTAGTTTCACAAGCTTCAGGAAGCTCAGTCTAACATTTCCAACCATCACTTTCAAAAAGAAAATTATTTGTCCTCCTTTATCTCTCTCAGCTTCCTACACTGTGAAATTCTATGATGGTGTCATCCAGACAGTGAAAGGGATACATGTGAAACCATTTATCAAAGAGGTAACTTTAATATGTCATCATAACTATCCCAAATCAATGAATGTGAGTGTTTTTTTTCCTCTTTCACTCACATTGTGAGCTTTTTTTTTTTTTTTTTTTTTTTTTTTTCTTTTTTTTTTTTTTTTTTCCAATCTCTTATCCAAACAGAGAGGCAGTGCTGGTGGCGGGAAGTCTCGCTCCTCTGACAGGAACATGGTCAGGAGGGCCCCCAACCGCAGAGATAGGAGACCTCAGGAGAACGGAGGTCCCAAAAACAAGAGAGCTAGAAGAAGCACGTCCGACCAGGAGGAGGACAGCAACAGCGAGGATGAGGAGCATGAAGAGGGGATGATAAATGAGAAGAGTAAGAAAACAAATGGAGAGATCCAGGCTGCCCCCGCCATCAAACAGGAAGAGGACTTATCAGAACAAGGACATCCGTCCATGGATGCAGAGAAGGCAACAGGACTCACAAATGGAGTGAAGGTGGAGGAAGACGACAAACCAAATGTTGACCGGTGCCACGTAAATGGAGATTTGAAGGAGGAACCTCTGGAGACGGAATGGAGAGGAACAAAGCCATACACACAGTCACCCAAGCCATACACTGAGTTACCCACTCAGACGTCAGCGAAGACAGAGGATGGGTCCGTCACTATGACAACCACAGAATCAAATGGAGACGAGGAGAAGAAACCAAACATCCAATCAGAAAGCTCCCAGCCTAAAGTGGATGTGCTCCCTCCCAAGCCTGTGAAACGTATGTGTTATTGCAAATTTTCTGTGAAATCCCCTAGTGTCTGGGTATATTTTTCCACTTCATAAATGGTGTTCTCTTGATCTTTGGCAGCGGTGAGGAAGCAAGGTTTCCACAACCCCAACAGATTCAGCAGAGAACCATGTGAGTACGCCCCAGCACTCACGAAACAAACTGAGTCATCACAAATTCTGTGAGACACATCGTCAGGGTTGAGACCTGCTTTGCTTTTGTTGTGTTTCAGTGTACAGAGTTATCAAAAACCAGCCTCCCCCCGTCCTGTCCATCAACCTCGACCACAACCCATTTAAGTGCAGCGCTCCCGGCTGCACAAAATCATTCCGCAAAGCCAAGCTGCTGCACTACCATATGAAATATTACCATGGTGAGGAGCAGCCCCTGGAGGACGACCGCAGCCCCACCAGGAACGTCCAGACCAGGGCCTCAGAGAAACAGACTACAGCAGACACTCCCAAGAGAAGGCGCACCATCTCTGCCTCTATGCGTGAGTCCCTCTCCGGTTACGCTGCTGCTGGGTAGACCTACAGTCAGTCCTCGTCATGAAACATGTGATTGAGCATATCAGCACACACTGCCGTGTCCATTACAGAGACTATACCATCCAGTCTGTTTATTTCTGTTGTCATGGCGAATTCCGCAGATCTCTCCAGATTCATGGCAGCCATCTTCATTGAGACACTAGGCGGAGTTATGGGCCATGTTGAATACAATTCAGCTCAAAAAATACCTTTTATAGTTCAGTATCTCTTATAAAATAAGCGTTTTACCTGCTATCAGACCAGTCCCATGTGGCCAAACTAATCCGCAAGAGGACATAAACATGAACTTACTAATTAGTTCCCAGGCTCGTTTCATGCGATGCGATTTCTAATTAGAATTAAATTGTTAATATTCTGAACCTCCACTTTTGTTCCTCAGACACTGTTGGAGGGGCTGTGCTTCCTCGTGGTGAGGTGAAGACAGCAGGCAGACGCACATCCGCCCCTCCGGCAGTCAACACCCAGGGCCATCAGCTCAGGGCACTGCTGAGGGAGAAAAGCAAGGAGAACCAGCTGGACAGGAATGGCTGCCAGCAGCAGGAAAAGGATACGGACAAGAGTGGCTTTGACATTGGTCAGTGTGAAATTGTCTCTATCATGTGTCCCATAGAGTCCTTTAACTGTTGGTTTCATGTCTGCTCGCTCAGTGTTGCCTGTAGAATTGTCAACCGTAGCGTGAGCTGTTTTCACACGAGGCTTAACCTGTGCCTTTTACTGAACCATAGGGTCCGTAAAAGACAAGCTGAAAGAGAAGCCGAAACAGAAGGACTTCCTCCGCATTAAATTAAAGAAGAAAAAGAAGAAAAAGAAGGCCAAGTCTGGTAAGAAGGGGTCCCTGGCATCAGGCGTCCTCACATCTCCACTGCTCTGCATGTACACTCACTGTGACATTGTGGAAATGGCTAGCCTGCATCGCATGAATTGCTCTATTCACTCCTCTTGGTGTGGTGGCTGAGCCTCTGTGTGTGGGAGAAGTGTTACATCTGTCGCTGGCCTCTAACAATCTGTTGTGCCAAATAAAAAAAGATCCAACTCATTTCTTTTACTTCTGTTAGTTAACGTTTTACTCCTTTACATGGCAGATGTGAGGTCAGAATATATTGTGGCACTGTTTGAGACTAATCCAGGCGCACAGTGTTTTCTCTTGTTTCCAGACATCTGCACTAGTGTATTCAGCATGGTCACACTGTCTTAACACTGATTGGTCTTTTCAAATTGTTCAAATCTCTCAAGCTCAGGCCACATGGATTTGGATCAGATTGAGTATCCCTGATTGCTATTTAGTCTTATCATATGTCCGGAATGTTTTGTTGTGCCACATTTTGTCTCCTCCTGATGGGCGTTTGTGTCGCATTTTCAAAATTGACATTTTTGTTCTACATCTGCTTCCCCCCTTCCCTGTATTAACAGACTACACAGGTAGTGAGGAGAATATTGACATCTCAGTATTGGGTCTTCAGTCCAAATTGCATTTGCCACTCAAACTCCCCCCCTCACACAATCACAAGCCTGAGGCCTACCCCAGCAGGCCTGGATACAGCTACACAAAGCAGATACATGTGGATGGTGGGTATCTTGATGACTCAGTGTGTGTGTGACTGTACATGGCCTCCTCTCCCCTCCATTCTATTTCCTTTGGATTCAATCTATCAGGCGGGTGTTTCAGTACAAACTGCATCACACCAAATCGTGTTGCTTATAACATGCAGAACTAGCGAAGAGCACACCTCTGCCAAGGCTCACACCCTTTCTCACCATGTTAAAGAAAATGAGAAATATACCTTCTTGATCTGCCCATACTTCTGGGTGTGCTCCAAAATTGAGTAGGAGCTGTGTGAAATGATGCCCCACCCCTCAAAAAAATGTAACTGGAACTAACACTGTAATTTTGGAGTAATCCTGCAGTCAGACAAGAATGAGAACATATCCTCCTCACTGGAGGTAATGAAACCAGCAGCTGTCACAGATAAAAACACCTTTTTTTTGCTTGGTTGATTGAATCCTGGGCTGTTCTTTGCTGCTATGGCTTGCTTCACCATGAAAACCACCAGTATTCATGAAAACCCAGCTACAGTTTAATCAAAACTTGACTTGAAAGCACAAATCCTGATTAGTAGTGTCATTGCCATGAAAAACAAACAGGTCTGTTTGTGTCATAGATGAAGATAGTATCAGTGACTGGTCCACGGACAGCTGTGGGTGGAGTGACGATGACTTTGGGCTGGATTTGGACGTCACCACTCCTCCCCTGAGCGTGGACTCCGGTGCCGCGGACACCAATGACCAGGAGATAGTGCGATGTATCTGTGAGGTGGAAGAAGAGAATGACTTCATGATCCAGGTCAGCTTGCTGTTTGCTTCTGGACATTGTTTCGTTGTAATGTATGTCATTACAAGCTTTGAGGCTTTTAAAGTTTTTCATAAATGTGAATATGTGTGTATCTTATCCTTCCCTCAGTGTGAAGAGTGTTTGTGCTGGCAGCATGGCACCTGCATGGGGCTGCTGGAAGAAAATGTTCCAGACAGATACACCTGCTACATCTGCAGGGACCCACCAGGTGAACAACTAACAACCATTTTGATCCAATATCTCTTGGTGCCATGTCTGGTTTATCACGTGTCCCCCAGTCAGCGGTGATTATTCTTTTTCACAATGCATTATATTTAACTTAATAATAAATCCATAGACTCATATATTTTTGCACTGATTTCTGCCTTGCTTTTCTGTTGCCAAGCATCAAATGCGTTGACTAGTTTCTGTAGTTCTGACTAGTAAACTGATGGTGTGGTAAGCAGAGTCCAGAATATGTATTGGGATGAGAGGTGAGAAAAGAAAGTGAAACAACAGAATATTTGCGCTTCAGATTAACTTTGCTTTTTTTTAAATATGGAAGCTATAAATATTGAGGTGTGGTTTATCTCCGTGGCCTCATAGAGATAAACCACAACTAAATGTCGCAGGCTGTCAGGATCGTTCAGGTGTGTCCATGGTAAACACGTTAATCAGAGCTGCATAATTGATCACTGGCTGTATTGCATTTTAAAGGTGGACGAATACACTGGTATTTTTAGATCAAGTACAACACAACTCTTTGAACTAAGAACTAAAGAGCTGAAGAGGCCTGAAATATTTGGACAGTTGCACACTTTTTGTTTTTTAGGGTCTTCACTTCAGCCGATCAAATTTGAAGTACAATAATGGATCCTACATTCAAGTGCCAAGTCTCGGCTCCAGTTGGAGCAGCCAAGTGTTTTGAACCTCCTAAAATGAGGGCACTGTGTTTGAATGCTTACATTTCTCTCTGGATTGGTGTTAACCTACTTAAGGCTGAGACAGGAAATTAAATGATGCGTTGATTGTTATTAATTTTTTATTGAACTGGCTGAAGCTGTGAACAAGGCGGGGCTAACAGCTTCTGGTCTCTGCTGTTTTTGACATACTGCCATGCAGTGTGGTGTACTAAGTACGTGCTGTTTTTACATATGGAGTCTTCGTGTCTGCAGTCTGTAATTCCACTAAGCCAATAAGTGTTGCACACTAACTTAGCAGCTGTAACAGCCAGGTGGCAGCCTCCTTCTTTAACAGACTTCATCACCCAAACGTGGCTTTAATTGTAGTCACTTCTATTAGAAAGAATGTTTTTAATTTCCATTTAATGCGATTATCTTTATCCCTCTCTCAGGTCAAAGACAGAGTCTGCGCTACTGGTATGATCGTGAGTGGTTGAGCAATGGTCACATGTATGGCCTCTCCTTCCTGGAAGAGAACTACTCTCACCAGAATGCCAAGAAGATCACCACCACCCACCAGCTGCTGGGAGACGTGCACCACGTGGTCGAGATTCTCAACGGACTGCAGCTCAAGATGAACGTCTTACAGTGAGTACAGATCAGCAGTGTATACAGATCCATGAGTATTTTTGTTATCTACAGACATGAAAACTGATTGTGGCAGAAATGAGTTTTGTCCTGGGTCATGTTATTGGAATCATCTTAGATTTGCTGTTATATTCACAAGGGTCTAATTTCTATTTTTGTCCACCTCAGGAGCAACACGCATCCTGACCTGCAGCTATGGCGGCAGCCATGGAAACATTTGGAGAGGTCACTGACTGGCTTCGACTCATGTCGGGGCAGTGACGCAGCTCCTTCCCCCGTGACCCCGGATGAGGACATGAGCAGGGGAGAAATATTAATGTCGAACGCTTTAGAGAAGCTGAGCCGTGCTGCCACAGCCGCCACCTCCTCCTCGTCCTGCTCCTCCCCCTTCCCATCCTTCCAAGACTCATACATTACCAGTGAACATTGCTATCAGAAACCGCGGGCGTACTACCCCGCAGTGGAGCAGAGGCTGGTGGTGGAGACCCGGCAGGGCTCAGAGCTAGAGGACAGCATGAGAAGCACCGAGGAGCTCCTGGAACGGGAGCAGCGCTATGGGAGCCTGCTTGAGACAGACAAGCCCAAATCAACTGCAAACAATAACAAGGTGGGCATTTGTTCCACATAGACGGGAATGTTTACAGTGCAGATAGAATTGTCACGCCCTGAAATCTCCCTGAAATATCTAAAATTATAAAAACACACCTAACTGCAGAATTATTTTTGAATTAATTAACATTCTCTATGTGATATGATATGATCCTCTGACTATAGATCACATTCAGTGTAACCTGAGCATATTAGGACAGGTCTGGGTCTTCAGTAAAGCTGATGATCTCATTTGAATGATTTCAGGTTTTGTTGGGTAACTCCTGGTCCCAGGCTGAGATGACCGAGGAGGATGGGAGAGATACTGAAGAGGTTGCAGACAACAGCAGGCAGCATCAACAGTGGCAGATCAACCTGCTGGATCACATAGATGCAGTTCAGGACGAGGTCTCCCACAGGATGGACTTCATTGAACGGGAGCTGGATGGTGAGACCTGCGACGGACTGTTTTAATTTTTTGGTGTCTTTAGTAGGAAGGGGACTCTCAATAAAATTAGACTTAAAGAGATAAATACCATGCCTGCTAATATAGTTACATTACATATCATTTAGGTGAAGCTTGTATCCAAAGCAACTTCAAATAAGTTCATTCAACCATGAGGGTTCAAACCCAGAACAGCTGAAATCAAGTGCCCAAATGTACACACTTCTTTTGAAGAGCCATGACATTATGCAACAGCACAGAGGTCATTGTCATGTATAACCAGCTGTGAGGATTGCATCATACATATGTAAGCTGAGTAGAGCATTTCAAAACGCTCAGGTGTTTGTTTGCTCAGAGAACCACATCATTTATGACCCATGTCATCATCCCTGGTTCTTTTTCTGCTCCTCAGTGCTGGAGAGCTGGCTGGACTACACCGGAGAGCTGGAGCCCCCAGAACCTCTGGCCCGTCTGCCCCAACTCAAACACCGCATGAAACGGCTGCTGACACAGCTGGACAAGGTGCAGCAGATTGCCTTGGTCAGCTCCACATGAGGGCGCCAAAGAACAGCAGCAGCCTGGGTCACCACTCAGCATGCAGAAACAATGCAACGGAGGAGTGTCGAGGGGCCCTCTCTCTCTCTCTGTGTGGCTGCAAAGACAGATAAAGATATAAATGCAAATACAAGGCTAACATGTGTTCGCCAGAGTCTCTCAGACCTGATTTCTGCTGCTGCTCCTCCCTGTTTGTAAGTCTGTGGTGGAATCTGATGCTACAGCATGGCAGTGTCTCATATGAGTGATCATATGAACATGCGTGGAATGTTGGCGTCGTAAATCAGGATCTAACACAAAAAGTAACCTCGTAAATGCAGGAGAGAATCCTTCGGACCACGTTACACTTCTATGGTTCCCATGCAACTTTAAACCTTCTGAATGCCTTTTGTCCGAGCTACTGCTTAAAGCTGCCCTGTCTTTCTCAGTGCACAGTGCTTTACATGCAGAAGCTTTATATCCAAGATTGCAATCGAGTTCCTGAACAAACCTACACGGCCTCTTTGCAATAATTTTTTCCAATGGTTTTTGCATTTACCTTATCCCAAAGTTCAGTTCTGGTCACCTACCATGTCATGATGCTCTTAACTGTAGACAGATCGTAACTTGAAGACATCCTGTATGTAATGATGCTGCATAAGCGGTTTCTGCAAATGATTGGTTCTGTTTTTGACCTCTTTGTAACTTTGTTTTACACTGCACTGTGAAGTTCTGTTTGTCTAGGATTAAAAAGCATCTTATTTTCTGCTTCAGAGACGCTAACAAGTGTGATTTCTGTTTTGTCTTTAACTGTAATTCTTCTTTCCTAACAATTGTCATCATCTGTGAGTCACCATTTTTATCAGTTAAATCTTTGTTTTCGTTTATCAGTTCACTCTTTGCATCATTGTTGCTGTGGCACTTGACTGATGATTCACTGAAAACTGTAATGTAGGCTTGTCTCTTCTTATCCTCGCATTTTGTGCTTTGTCAAATGACAAATACTACTTAAAGGACATGTAAAATTATTTTTCTGTTCTGTTTCATCTGTTTTATTTCCGGTATTTCGGCTATTTGTAAATATGTTATTCAAACCTGTGCTCTTCTTTATTGAAAACATTCTCCAAATACAAATATTGTATGCTACTGTACTGTAAGTGTCTGGCGTAGAAGCAGGGAAAATGTCCAAAACAATGCAAACAGATTTGCTGGTACATAAATAAACTTATCATTGTTATTAATCACTATGGACCTTCTTGTGTGTTTTCTCACTGTCTGACATGAAGACTTGAGAAGAGCGCTCCTTCTTCTCCTGTTTATCCAGCTGTCCGAGATGTTACCAGTTAAGTCAGAGGTCGCATCATTCAGTTTGATGTAACATGTTTTCTTAGCATCAGATTTGAGCTCTTACACAATCAGATTGAAACTGGGGCGGCACTAGTTTAGAGGTTAAAGGTATGAGGGTCTGACTGAGTGATTGCAGAACGAGAGGAAATCAAATGCTTAAAAACTACTGAGGTCCCACTGAGCAAGTTATTCAACCTGCAACTTTATAATGGAGCTGTTCACCAGCCAAAAACTGCACATGACGTGTGCATGACTGAAAGGGACATTTGTAGGGGAGAGTGCATGAAATACTCTTAATATGTTTTTATCACATAGCCGATTTGTGCAGTTACATAATCAGATTGAAAACAGAAACTTGATGGGAATTCTAATCGCTTAATCTCCAAAATTTGATCCAGCATCATGTGATGACAGGGCAGGGAGAGTGACATCTTATTGGCCAGCATGAGCTGGGGGAGCTTGAATATGCAGTTATCAAAATAAAAGACATAAGCACTCTTGATATTGAAATATATTTAAAGGGTTAGTTTAGTCAAAAATGAAGACGCATCTACTGACCACTATGCCAATGGAGAGGTATGTTAAGTGTTTAAGTATGAAACAGGATGTTCAGGGTTAAACAGTGTGGCAGCCAGATCTAATACAACCAAATCAACTGTTGATCACATCTACAAATGTGAAATAACAAAAGATAATGAACATCAAATGCCTCTATACTGCTCCCTTGGTTACAATGAAATGTCCACAATGGACCTGTAAAAACCTAACATCCACTCATATCTCTTCTCCAGAAACCTGAATGTGGCCCCAGGAGCAGTATGGAGAAGTTGTTTTTTTTTCCCTCTTTTTGATGAATCTGGTTACCCTTAACTATAATTATATTGGACTTTGGCTAACCCTGAACCAGCCTCTCCTTCGGCCTATAGGTGAGTAAATAATAAGTGAATTTCAGTTAATGGGTGTCGCATTAAACGCATGACCACAATCTACTCTGAGGAAAATTGGGAATGCCCCTCTGCCTCTCAGGTGAAACAAAGTAAAATTTGTACTTGTTCAGGGTAAAAACCCCTCAGCTCACCCTAAAGAGAACCGGCCCTCAGTTGTCATTAAAACGCAAACGGTGTTTAGTTTGTCCAATGTGAGCTACTGTAAAAAAAAACATGGCGGCTTTCATAAAGAGGGCCCACTCCTGACGTAAATGTAGCCTATTTAAATTTAAAAGGGCATTTTACGGGAAAGAAAACAATTTGATGAAGCCAGATGAGCACGTAAAAACACCACTTATTTTTTTATATAAAACCTCTGCAGTACATCCCTTCCAGCTCAATCTTACACGTGAATCCTTAAATCGTTTATGTTTCGTTTCTGCTATGCTTTAGTGTTGCTTCATTGGGATCAGAGTGAGACCTCTGTCTGCCCTTCTTCTTCTCTGTTCCGTGGAGCGTCTCCTCCTATTGGCTCCTCCGGCGTCTGCGGCGCGTCGAGTAGTTCCGCCCCGCGTCACAGCGGAGTCCTGTCGGAGAGAGACAAGAGGAAGCGACGGACAGACAACCACCGTGTGAACCGGGCGCCGAGACGACAGCGTTCCTCCGGAACACCAGCAACCGAGCGACGGAGAGGGAGCCACCGGATTCACATTTCTTCTTCATTTTTTTGTTTACCGACGAGGTGAGTGTGCGCCCCGCGTCTCCGCGTAACATGTCCCCGCTCCTCACTTACAGATGTGCCCGATGCCACAGGAGATTATCTCCGCTCGCCGGATTCCCTCAAATCTGTCCGCGCTGCTGGTTCCAGGGACCGTAAACTAAAATGGAGTATGTATTTGTTGATCCGAGGAAATTCAAACCCGGCGTGAAAGCAGCGCGAGAGCCTGTAGCTCAGTGAGCGCGAGCGGGGTCCAGTTGGAAAACTGCAGTTGGACGAATGGAGCCCAGTGATGCGACATAACCTCTGGTCTGTCTGAGGCTGTGTTCCCGTCTCCTCTCTAACGTCCACTGCCGACTCTGGAATCTCACAAGTTCCGCTGACATTCAGCGTCAGACCATGCGATGCGCTGCACGGTTCAGGTCCGTGCTAAAACAAGTGGGGGGGTGTTAGCCGGGGAGCTCGTGGCGACGTTCGTTGAATACACAGTCAAACATTTAGCACTGAATCCCTTCAAGACTCGAGGTTATGCTTTAACACTACACCTGTGTGCTCCGGTCTGAAAACGAGGAGCTAAACTTTAACAAAGGAATTGTTAAATTAAATCGTACTGTAGCTGTACCTGTATTTGTTTGTTAGAGTAATACTAATATGATCACATGTTAGGGTCATATCTTCTCTGGATGTCTCTCACAGGACACCGTCTTCCAAGAAGGCCCAAGTCCATGTGTTGGATGATGTCTCTCCATCTTATCCCTGTGCGACTGTCAATATTATTTTTGCTTTATTCTGCTCAATTTGTCTTGTCACTAACGCTGTCCCAGTCTAGACCCATCACAATCAATCTGATCGCTGTCAGTGGCGTGGCTGCAGGCCACTCACACACTCCACGTGAATGATGACAATGTCACTGGTGACCATGCGAAGGTCACACAGGTGGGAAGTGTGAGAGAGTGACCATCAGGTGTTTCCCCTGGCTAAAAATAGCCCCCGCCATCCTGTGATGTGTTGTAAAAGGACGCAGGGCTTTACAGTGTCACAGTAAATCAGTCGGAATTAATGGGATTGTTAAAGTCAAATCTGAGTTAGAGAATGAATGGCACCATATATTAGCAGAAGGTCATTATAACCTTTGTAAAAACGAACCCCAAACACACTTTGTTTTATTAAAGCGTTAATTCTGAAACATGATTGCTAACGTGGTGACTTTCATGTTGGTGTTGGTTGTAAATCCAGGTCTCCTCCCACAATGCCCCCAGCGGTGTTATCAGTTCATTTTGACTGGAGCTTACACAATAAGCAACAGCCAGGCATTTGTTGTCACTCACAACACTGTGGACAAAGACCTGTGTTCTGTTTAGAAGATTCAACAGATAACCTGTGGACCTATAGCTGCTTATCGGATGACCGGTAAACCAGTTGTATTTTTATGAGAGCAGAAGAAAGTAGATGAGAGGGGTTCAGTTTGAGCTTTACTGCTTCTGGTTGATTATTACAGTGAAATATTAATGCTTAACTAAAGGGAGAGGCCGAGGTTGTTTATTAAGCTTTTACATCTTTAAAGCTGCAGGAAATGCGTCCGTCTCGTCTCGCTTGGCCCTCAAGTTTAGCGCCCACTCATACACACTAAAACTTCTGCATGTGTGCTTTTGAAAGGTTCAGTGTGTAGGGTAACGTGTCATTTCGTGGTGAAATTCCATATTGAAACTAACATCTTCCAAATGTGTATAAGAACTTACACAAAAGACCCTCTTTGGTGCAAGTGTTTGGTTACTGTAGAAACTGTAGGACCCCACTCCATGCATAGATACACAATAATGTTTTCTTGGTTAACAAAAACACACTGGATTTTATTTTCTGATGATATTTTCATTTTGTAGAAATTGTAGAAAAAAAGCCTAAATATTTATAGATCCTCTTAAATCTTACACACTGGACATTTCTAAAGCCATCAGATTTTCAAATATTCCTTTAAAGCGGAGGGACTCCTCCTTCCACAAGTGCTCAGAGAAATTAATTCAAAATAACCTCAGGCTTTCGAGAACCAACACAGGCAGCATAATGCAACAGTTCTGTACTTTAACTTTAAGATTTATTTCTGCATTGAGAAGCAACACTTGTTAAATTGCCTTTCAGCCTGGATTACAACACACACATGGCGTATTTTAGGGATTTCAGAGTACATTAAAGTGAGCAATGCTCTTGTGTCGGAGAGGATTTCTCGCAGGGATGAATGTCAGGGAATAAAGCTCACTGGAGACTTGGAGACAGTAATTAAGGCACTGTGCTGACAGCCAGTCTGCCTCGTGTTCACTCTCACCTCAGCATTACTGCGTCTATTGGTTTTCCATTCCTGCAGGGCAAAACATAACCTGTGCCAGGCAGGGACATTTATTGTCGCTGTCTCTTGTATTTGCACACGCCTCCATTTTCAACAACTCATCTTTGTGTTGCTTTGCTGTTGTTTTTCCACTCTTACAGAAACATTTGACAGGTTCTATTCAACACGTTTCAAGTCGAGAGAAAATGGTTCACACTGCACTCCGCATGTGCCGTTCTCTGAGTCTTCCTCCTGGAACTCAGGTGATGCTGCTCGGCTTTTGTAACCGAACTGCATCTGTAACATAAGTTGCACCAGGCGTAGAGTTACAGCACGAGCTCTGTCGGCACAGCAGCTTGGAGCTTTCAAAGCAAAGGCAGCTGATGCTTCACATACACACACGTCTCTGTTCCAGGTTAATGTCTTCAATTTCCTCTCAGCAGCATAGACAGCTCCCCTGTCTGTCCCTGTTCCATCACCCTGTACTGCAGGGATGTTACATACAGTAAGAAAAAAAAGACAAAACACCTGAGATGTTCACAAGCTGGTATGAGAGAAGGTGTCCATATCTTTTCCAGACTTCCTTATCTGCTGGATCACACCAATGCTGGGAGAAGGAGGATGGCTCTTTCTGTCTCCATTTTCTTTATCAGCCTCGGTATCAGCCGCTGGTGATGAGGAGAGGCAGAGCACAGGTGGTTAGCTTGTTGCTCCAAAGTGCTGGATCCAAGCCAGGTTCCCCTGCCCTTCAGTGCTGTTTTAGATTTAGGACCATGCTGTATACCTGCACATACATTTCAACTAGCTTTACACAATTTACTGCATCGCTACAGCTTCCTCTTATATGGCATCCCTTGTAATTTTAATTTCCATCCTCAGAATTACAGCTCAGCCCTTAAGCAAATCTAACTACATCCAGAGAAGGAGTCCAGTCCCTGTAATTGATCAGCTGCCTCACACACACACTGCACACAGGACTGTACTTTAAGCAGCATTTAGTTTTATCTACTGTGTCTCACATTAGTCTGTGCAGGACATTAATTATTTTATCCTCAACCTAGGAATCACCAATGCAAGTAACATGGTTTGGTGGTTGTTATTGTGATGGAGAACATAGCAGATACGGTGCCCTGGTGGTTTGGAGACCGTCCCCTAGAAGCTTTTAAATTTAGACCGATGATTCGCAATGACCTGATCATAAAATTCGTGTCTCTGGTGAGAGAGCTCAGTCTATGTGCAGTACGTGTCGCACATGTTCAACTGTTTGAACGTGAGGGGAGGATAAATATTTGTCTGTGCAGTTTTCTGACTTACTGGATGCCTCGTTGCTGCTTTCAGCCTCAGTATGAAACTGCAATAAAAGCAGGTAAAGCATCACAGTGTGTCGGTTGGCGAGATATGAAGAGAATGACTTATGTAAATGATAGAGGGGAAAAAAGGTCATTCGATTTCAGCGGCGCCACCAGCTGAGGCGAGGATGGCTCAACATCCCCCCCCTCTTGTGGTTGCCAAGGACACCGCCGACCTCCGCAGCATGCACTCACCAGGGAAGACGCCGGAGCAGCAACCTCTGCCTTTCTCGGGGAGATTTAGTTGTCAGTAATCAGTCATTGTGACCACATGGATAACTCTATTAGCAGTGGCGTGTTCCTGTGAGACAACAGGCCACGTAGCACTGATTCATACACTGGAGCAGGATGAGGACTGATTTAAAACTTTGCCGTATACACAGGCAGAGGCTTTACTATCTCTGGGCGTGAGGGCTCTCGTTTCTCTGTGCTCTGTTAATGTTTTATGGAAGTGGTTTGTAATGTTTCCACCTAGCTTGTTGGACTGCTGCTGTGTTTGTGCGTGTGTGTGAGACAGAGAGCTTCTGGCCAGGCTATACAGATGGTCCCACTGCTGCCTCCCCAGCTGCCCTTCGGCCAGTCTGACCACTGTCAACAGATCACAATGAGCCCCAGCAGGAGTCCACTGTTCTCCTCCGCCAGCTGGGAAACCAGGACACACACAGACGCACACACTAGCATCCCTCTTTCACTTTTTCCATTCTGTGCGCTGTCTACACAGCCAAGGATTGCACAGGAAATCCCCACAGACTGAGTGGCAGCTAGTCTAGTGCAGAAGAAAAGAGGCAGGTACTCTGTTAGCAGACCTGAATGCAGGGGCCGACAGGCTTGACCATTCAGTCTTATTTATAGCCACATAGTGGGAGGAGCTTAGGCAGGAGGGACTCAATCATACAGACTCACACCTTTTTCTGGCCCATCACATCAGATTTATAGAGACTCGTCTCACTTTTGGTGAGGTTTGATTTACTCAAACTGAATTCACTGTATCCCATTTGTTCACACTGAACTCAGTTAGTGGGCAGCCAATCATGGATAACGTGACCAACTGCCTGAATCGCAAACGTAATATTAATATTGCAACTTTTAACCCAAACCGCAATATAAGTATTCATTCATTTAATTCTGATCACTGTTCACCCATGGCATTGCATGTCCCTGCTTCCACTGTGGTTAGTGAAAACATCACTCAGTGTAATTGGGGCTAGAAGGGGGCAGGGCACAAGAGAAATCCAGCAACAACAATCCTAACACACTAACCCGTAAGGCTTTCAATTGATGTGTGGCTTGATGTGGGGACCACTTCTTTACACTAAAATAGATGCTTTATAATACAATGCCAGTGCATGTTAGCAGAACATCTGTCAGAGGGTTGACTCCCATCCTCTCAGCTCCCCTCACATACACCTAACATATACACGTCATATACAAAATTCATAACTCAGACATTTTCTTGTAAGACGTGGGCTTTCCAGATAAATTGAGCTTCAACTTTGCTGGTCTGAAACATTGAATCACCAGTGGAAAATATGGCTCTTGGTCTACTTTCGTGTAATAGGTTCAGCTTGGTACTGGAAATAGTAACAAATAATTTTACCAACCTATTTAGGGTAGGCCACTGAGCTGTGCTCTGACACCCATGTCCTGCGTAGGTCTTCATGCACAAGGTGACGCATGCTGGTGATGCCAATAGATAAGCGGTTATAAATCAGTATAGCCAGATGCTGCTCTTTAATCTCATAAGGCCATTAGCAGATAAAGTGGCCTCTCAGGGAATAATGCAATTCTTTAAAAGCCTTCAGAGAGTAATGAGAGGGGTCTTGTACTCTGTGCCCCTGCACGATTAGAAATCTGTATGAGTGTGTATTCAGAAGGTTGTTTCTGTGAATGTGGATACTGCATCAGTGTTATTTTCCTTTGTACAAAGATTTCTATTGGAGTCTGTTTTCGAGTGCAACTGAGGAGAGGATGTCCCCAGTCCTGTATGGGTGTATGTAAAGGGGTTTGTGTGTGTTTGGAGGGGGAGCGGGATTTCCTCTTTAGAATCTCTCTAACATCACTGCCTTACCAGTTGCATTTTGCATGATACGAACAAAAAAAAATACTCATCACCGTTGCCCATTGTTCTCAACATGTTTAAAAAACAATAGTCAGTTTAGATCATAACACTGGCCCAGAAAACCGCAGGCCTGCCAAAATAAAGAAGAAAAGTAAACAAGTGTAATTACTGAGATGTCTTGTTTTCATTAGTGCTGATTGGATCCGGAACTCATAAAAACCCATGTCTACTGCAGTGTCAATGGACCTGGGTGTGAATGCTGATTGAATCCATTACCATGGCAGACAAAAGCCAGTTTTAGTGGATGTTGGTGGGTTCTTGGATCAGTGGAGAAGGGACTAAAGACTAAATATTATGAGTTTCCACTCATACAAATGCTGTTGGGTGTGTGTTTGTGTCTTAAGCCTTCACAGCAGGAATCGGCGATTGTAATATTGTCCCAATGTGTCACATCTCATGTGCCATCCCAAGTACGACCTCTACTACATTTTTATCACTTGCATTTTGAGTTACGACTGGCCTGAGGCTCGGGATATTAAATGTGCTAGTGACAGAGTGAGTCTGCTTTTAGATTCAGTTTTCTGAAGAGGAGGATGAGTCAATTATAGAAATGCAGCATTTTGCGGTTATTAGACCTTTTTAAAATCCATGGCAGATCAAACTAGGAGGCAGGTATTTGCGGAGGAACATTTGTTTCTTTTATTATCCCTCTTAAAATAGAATGTCTGGCGGAGTGAGTCGCTTGTTACTGTTTCCTTTTGTATTTGCAAAAAAGGAGACTTGATTTTGTCTTCTTTCCAGTGATCTAAGGCTTATGTCTGTGTGTCCATGAGAACATATTACACAGTCTGATTTCAAAGATGGAGTTGGGTGTAGTTCAGCTCTTTTGTGAGAAACTAAACAGAGTGTTTTGACAGAATCTTGAGAAGAAAGACATGCTTGATAGTCCTTGATATGATGTCAAAAGAAAGAAAAGATCTGACGGCTTGTATCAGGCAAAAACATAAGCTGCAAGGAGGAGGATGATGATGATGATGGAGCCTCGTGAGAGCAAGCTGTCATTGAATTAAGTAGAGGTGAAGCATGGAGAGATGTGTGTAAGCGAGTGTGAACTGCTGTCAGTGTGTGTGTGTGTGTTTGCTCACAGCATCAGAAGGGGATTTTCTGTGCTATAGGTCAGCAATTCTGTGATGCAGAACAAAAGAGCAAACTCCAGATCAGATTTTCTCCTGGGTCTCAACCCTCCCCTGTTGAACAGAATTCAACAGATCGGATAACATTCAACGAGCCTTTCTATCACCCATGTTGTTATTGACCGTACAGGAGAGGGGAAGCCGGGGGCTCAAATGCTAAACAAATGGATTTTCCTTTTCTAATTCTCTCAGCAAATGGCCTGGGTTAGAGCAGTAATCTGGAACTGAGCCTTGTCACAGTCCATTAGCTTTACTCTTGTGCAAATTTGCTGTAAATATGGCTTGGCCTGGTTATTGAAAGTTTGAGGGGAAGAGTTTTCTAATGATGTACCCACTGCTTGGAAAAGTCTCCCTGTCCAAGGGTGAGGCGTGATCATCCTGGTGACTGCAGGGATAAGTTGTTTACGCTTGTAGCCCTGACAGCAAAACACTCATTCACATTAACAGCAGAAGACAGAAATTAGGCAGTGTGACTGGTTGGCATGAGGGCAGATGCTGTGGAATTTATGCTGCCCTATTTTCTGTTGTGAGGTGTAGTCAATTAAAACCTGGTCCTTTGCTCTGTGGGACATGTTTGGTATAGAAATGCAGGCTTGGGAGGATTCAACTCCTAAATTGAGACACACCAACAGTGTTTTGCCTCTACATCAGATGAAGTGGATGGACTGGGACATTTTTTATTCCATAGGGAAATAACGTTCATCTTCAAATGTGCTGGAAACCTTCTCAGATGTAAGACTAAATGTATGCCATATTTTTGGGATTGCTTTCAAGTCAGAAAACTTTTGGCTTATCTCTAAAAACATTTTTAAAGACGAGTTTGATCAGCAGCAAGGGATTATACAAGGTTAGCGTAAACAAAATAAATACACCATGTTTTTTTAATGAATGCATTGGTATTCTGTGCTGATGGGTAAAACATACTGCAAGTATTTATAGGGACTGAAATGTTGTAATTTGGTTTGATTGATAAGGTTATCATCAGATCACACCTGTCCTTATTGCCTTAAAGTCCTTATCCTATAAAGTCTTTTTAAAACAGAGTCCACAAATCAGAGGTGGCTGAATGAATCTGCATTATTTTATACTGTAATGACAAAATCAATTGGCATTTTCATTGCCAATTTGTTGCCAGTGGCATACTTCATAAGCCCTGTATTTTTGTGAGAGGAATTGTTTACATTGTTTGCTATATTCTTTAGGTAGAGCTTTGTATCACCATGACAATATGTCTGTCGGCTGTCAAGGTCTCTACAGAGACACAGACAGGTTCGATGTTTACATGAGGTCATCAGGGTGACATTCGCATGGGCAGCCTGAGGCCAGAGGAGTCGATGCTCATGACATCAAGGATGATACCAGGTGTATCTTAAGTCATGGTGGCTATGGTAATAAATTGATTGCAATAACAATTAAGAGGAAAGAGGACTAATTGAACAGGCTACATGCAGCGTTGGCCTCACAGCTGGGCTTGGAGTTGTCCATCATATGGCCTTCCCAGACTTCCTGACAGCCCAAGGTGAGATAGAGATGAATAGACAAAGACAGGCGTTGAGGAAGAGGTGGGAGGGAGGCAGGAGGAGGATTAGGGAATTTGTTCATCGATCAGCCCCATCTGCTGACATGGCAGCTAGGACCCTTTTTTTGTTGGCATGGACACCATATACTGTAGCTACAGTAGCTGTTTTGGCACATGCCTCCGTATCCTCATGCATGCAGTCTGGCGCCTGCACCTCAGCATTAAGGTAAAGGCACGTCTTCTCGCTTCCTCCAGCAGCAGAAATGATTGGGTAATATTTGTGAGGTAGGCAGCAGCGCTTGCCAACAGGAGGGACTCTTGGAGTGATGCCACATAAGTTATCCATCTATTAAATTGACAGATTTCAAGGCATTGTGTCAGAATTCAAACCCTCCTGCACTGCGGGGGGGGTAGCACTGACACTAGGCTGTAGTAAAGACTTTCACCGCATGGGATTGACCATGGGGTTTACCTTTGACACAACTTGTATTTTTTTGTCATTTGTTTCACTAACACGGTTCCCTCACTGCGTGGCATGATACTTAGCTCTCCAATGAGGTCCTGCTGGCAGCTGCATTCTGTGTCGGCAATAGAGCTGAAGAATAAAAGAGGGAAATGATATGTGAGGGTCAGCTTCTAATTTGTGTATCTCCACAAGCATGAGAGCTGAGCAAAACAGATTCTGGTGACTGTATGTGGGTCTGTTACAACAGATAGTCCTGCTGTCGTGGCTGGAAGGACCTTCAATCCATCCCCCATCCTGCCCCTCATTAGTCATGTGAGACACAAAAGCTGAGCGGTTTCTGGGACAACTGATTTGCTCTTGCACTTACACTAATCCTAACTGTCATATCTCGACAGTCCGCACTGCTGATGTAAGTTTGGGTGCGTGTCGAAGTGTAAACGATGCTGAAAGCAGCTAGCACTTGTTTAGAGATTCTCCTAATCAATCCCTGTCATTTCTTCCACCACGTATATTTCCCTCGCCTCACATCTCTCCCTTGGGGCTAGCCCGGCTTAGAATAAACATCGGCAACCAGCTTTGTCTCTATGGCAACAGCTGCGCAGGATGAGCAGTAGAGCAGGCATGGAGTAGGTAAGACAGGGTTTGGATGGCGGCTGATGATGCTAAATCTGAGCTGGTGTTCTTTAAGGTGATTTCTTGCAAGGTTAAGGGGGCTGGGATTTCTATCAGCCCCTATATTATATCAAAGGATGAAGCACAGGATTTCAACCGGTGAGTGACGGTTCTTTGTTGCTTGGGTAACCTAGTATAGGGGGGTCAGTGGGATTGGGCTATGAAAGCCACCCAGTCAATCTGTCAGTTGTTTTAAGCCCACCCTGACCCCGTCTCTCCCTTAACACCTCGATTACCCGACTAGCCAGCTACAATTAAGGCGGCCTTGTACCTTCATCCCACTTTCTGTGGCAGCCTGAGGAAGTATTGGATTGATCTGGCCAATACACCCAATCTGCTCAAGCACGCAGAGTATTTGTTTTTCTTTTTTTCTTCACTTGTCTAAATATTATTTAGTTCCACACTTGAGCCAGATTTGTCAGCAGGGATTGTGCTGGGCATGTTTTCACTCCCCATGCTGATTGCTGAGAACCTTCAATGCCTGGTGTTTCTACATTTTTTCCCTCACTCTGTTTTTATGTAATTTGAGGATTTTGCTCAGTTGCACCCATCTGTTTCCTTGGTTATTTACCAGCAAGGTACAGTCTGTTTCCAGAGCAGGATGACCTATGACCCCGTTCATGCGTCATCAGGCAGCTGCCTGTTCAGACCTTTGTCATGCAATCGGAGAATGAAAGCTGCTGGTAGCACAGACATGATGTATATGTCAACAGTGCGGGTTCTTCCCCGCCGTTAACTGGCTGCAGAACTCATCGCTAACCAATCCTGAAGGTTTCCTGATGCCAGCAGCTCAAGGTCATTCCAAGGGGAGTGGCTCTGTCTCAGGAAGTGTAGCTGCTTCTCAACCTAAGTGCATTTGCGCTTAATATTTGCATCTTTTGCGATAGCATCATGCGCATATGTTCAGATAAATACAACCCCCCCCCAAGGCTGGGTTATATGTGGCACAGGCTCATGTGTCTTCCCGTTGTAAGCATTGACCTCGACCAGGCAGACTCTATCTGCTATTTTGTGCAACATGAGCCACTCTCCTGGGCACAGTCAGGTAATTCAATACCGCTTCCTGTCCTCACCTTGTGCAAACAGGCAAATCTTAAGAGATACCATTTCAGGGACAAGGGGGGGGGGGTGTCATATTTGTGTCTGCCGTCTGTATGGTAATTACATGCACGGACAAACGGCTGGCTTTGGGAAGGAAAACAAATGAGGTTGGCTTTAGAGCCTCAAGGTAAACCTGGCCGGATCGCTCATTGTGTGTGTGCATGTTGGAACATCACCTGTTTGACCTTCCCCTGAGAACTGGACAGAAAAAAATATCTGTCTCTTGTAGAGTATTATTATAACCCCTCGCCTCACAACAATCAATACTATAAGTTTTATTTAATTAAGTTTGATGTGTTGATTGGGAACTGAATATCCTGGAAAAGCTATGGCATCAAAAATCTGCAGCTGATACATCTCATCAACACTCTTGTCAAAGCTCTGTCCCTCAAACACTTAAGCACACACTGTCTACTAGGGGATGACTTTTGTGTATTGACTTGTTGGCAGCTACTACTTCTGTTGTCATGTCTTGAGATTTTCTTAGTGATGTTTTTCTCTCTTCTTCATGAACAGAGGGGATTACAGTGACCAGAGAGGAAGATGGATGAGCTACAGGACGTACAGCTGACTGAGATCAAGCCGCTGCTGACCAATAAGGTAAGTTATGGTGAAGACAGAGATATAACAAGCTGCTGAAGCAACAGACAAAGAGCTGTGCACATGAACACATCTGCATCATTGCACACAAAGGGAATCCTTGTTTGGTGTGTTGTAAAAGCGAATGAGCACACCATATGGCTCTCCCAGGCAAATACATACGCTAATGCACTAGACATGCACACTCTGCAGTTCCGCTCATCATAGTGAATTATTCATCTCTTCTCGACTGTTGAGTGGGAAAAGAAAAGAAGAAGGATCACGAGAGAGAGCAAGTTAATAGAAAAAGAGTGGTAATAGACGGAATGAGGCAAGACAGATGAAGAAATAAGGAGCACATAATGAAAAACGGGCAGGAGGACAGGCACGCAAAAGACTGATCAAAGGAGAAGCAGGAAGAAACCGCTTTCTCAGTTGGAGAGCTTCAAAGACTAGAGATGGAGAGATGCATGGAGGAGAAAAAAAACTAAATTAGATGATAGAACTTCCTCTCTCCTTATGCCCTTCTCCAATATTTCTTCTTCCAGACTGGGTGGTGGCTAAGGTAGATATCTTGTTCAGGTGACATGGGAAGGAATATACATCATAAAAAACACAAGTGTAAAACTGGCACTGACCTCTCACTCCACCTAGTGGCCAGCTCAATAAATATACAAGCAGGAGCATTGAATGAAGTTAGAGCGATAATGACATGATAACAGGGATGAAAGAGGCTTCTCGTTATCTCTCTGAGCCTCTGCTGGAATACTTCAGATGATATGATGCAGCAAAGATAGGAAACAGAATACTTTCTGCAGCAGCCACGTAAACACAACAATGGTAAAGATGAGACTGTCAGTGATGAGAATTTACTTTTGTAGTTAACTTCACGTAAAACATACAGTAATAAGTAGTAAGAGAAGGAGGGACGTAATGGGTGAATTAACTGTTAGGTCAGTATAACTGTTGGCATGAACATATTGATATAATAATATAGATTCATTGAGCCCTCTTGCAATGCCCTCACTCTCGTCAGTACGCTGAAGTTGCCAACTTCTGATCAAGAAGCTTGTGTTAAAACTTGTTTGGTATACAGTATATCAAGGAACTAATGTTGCAGTTCAATTATCATGAATTCAATGAAAGGACAGCTCCTCCCATATCGACTTTTATATGGATTCTACCATACTTGGCCCAGAACAACAGTTTAGAAAGAAAAGAGTAGATTTTGGCTAGAACTATGTTTTTATGATGATTCCAGCTGAGCCACTATTTCAGTGGGGAGGCAATTTTGTACCCAAGGGTCTAGAGGCAGATGGTATTAACTGGTCCGGCCTACAACCGAATCCCACGAGAAGGTTCTCTCTTCTCTGCTTCCCACTCTCACTTCTGTACTGTGTAGCCTCCTGCTGACTAAATAAAGCAAAAACACCAACTGAGATAATAAATAAAATATGTGCTGCAGGTAGCTTTCATAAAACTCTTTTAACGCTTTTAATTTCTTGTAGGTTTTGCAAACTGGACACAGTTCTCTGCTTGGTTCTAAAAGATGCCACACATTAATTTTGACTGTAGTATAATGATTTTAACAACTGATCAAAGGTGAAAACACATGCTCCTTGGTTGAGGTAAATATCTCATATGTCAGACTGTGTAAAATGTAATAACTTTCCTATTTACTTGTCTTTCTTGCAGAATGCTCGCAACTTTCAAGACTTTGACTGTCAGGTGAGAGATGCTCTTTGATCCTTGTGTGGGGTTGTGTTGTTGAGTGGCGATCATGCTAGTGAAGGGGGATTAGGTGCTGGGATGTAGCACCATTGTTTAACCCCTTCCCACTGCTGAGCACATTGGTTCGCTTTCCCTACTTGTAAGAATGTTAGATGTTGTCCTTGCATCTCAGCCTCAGTCTATTACTGTGATAACAATAATAATAATAATAATAATAATAATAATAATAATAATAATAGTAATAATAATAATTCAAGAAAAAGTGATCCTGGTCTTGAGTGGGCACCGCACCAGATCCTTTAATTTGCATGGGGAATGAGGCTGCACTCTGTGCTGTTCTGCATTCAATGAGTCTCTTGCATGAGGAGTGGAAGAAGCCTCTCTTCTGTAGTTCATGAGCATCGTGACTGCAAAGGGTTAAACCTTTCATCCCTCTCTCACTTTTCTGCAGTCCACGGCTGCTTCCAGCATCATCCCACCAGAACTAAATATAGCTGCTGCAGTCAGGATAGGAGACTGCGCATAGCAGGAGCAGACATGCCACATGTTCCCCAGCATACAGTCCTGTCTTCATTGACACTCCTTTATAAAATGCTGTTCTTTGCACAGATGTGAGTCAATCCAGGTCCCAAAAGAATATTAGAATTTGTCTCAGTAGCATGGGGGTGGGGGGGCTTCACTGTATTTGACCTTATTTCCATGGCAGCCATTTTGACCTCACACAGTCGCATTCAGGAGAATTAAATCCTGCTAATTTATTGAATTTTATTTTTTATATTTGTACATCAAATAGAATATATAATAACATAACTCAGCTGGTCAAACATTCATTACATAATATGAGAATTTGTATTCCCCGATTTCTGTGAATATTTGTCTAATGCGTGTATTGAGAAAACAGCTGGACTGAACTCAAATGTGATGTAAACACAAAATTATCCATTCTTATAATAAGATGTTTAATTTAACTGAACCCGATTACATATGGGAGCCCATATGCAGTACATGAACCATCTGACATTCAGTGACATTCCAGCAGCTGGGGGACAAACCGTCAAAACGTAGCTGCTGCTAAAGCTCCCACCACAGGCGGTCCATAGGTACTGCATCAGTCATGTCACGACCCTGTGCAGTATGCAGCTGCATGAGGAGGATAGTGGCGGAAGTGAGGTGGGGTCACAGAGAAGAACCTAAAGGCCAAGGGTGTAGTGCTGCAGTAGTCTCCTGTGATGTTCTACTCTGGCCACTGTTAGGTGAGGGAGGGAGGAGTGAGTCAGCCTTTACCCACGGGATCTGCTGTTTTAAGAGCATACTTAAGAACACAGGGTTCCTGTACTTCAGTGAGGTGGAAAGGGCTGACTGTACACTTTATTAATAGAACATGGACATGTTTGTGGGGTTTGCTGTGGAGAGAGAGAAATGTTGAAATATTTGTCTGGAATCTGCTTGGTGTGTTTATTTGTTCTGTGAGGTTTTAAATGTGTGCATTGCTTTTAATAATTTTTATTTTCCTTATAATAATAGAAACCGTTTGTCTTATGTTTGTCTTGACCCTGTGCCTATGCAAAATCAAGGAAAAAGACAAGGAAAAAATACTTATATACTAATGCTGCCATGTCATGTCTTCATTCAATCCTCACTGTCTCAGTAAGCTCAGCAGAGGGCGCCATAAGCCTGGACATTATGCGGATGGAGGGCTCTTTAGTGTGAAGCGTTCCAGTCTTTTTTTTTGTCTGCAGTGCTTTTTCATGCTGTTGTTGCTGTTGTATGTCTGAATCTGAATATCCTAAAGTCAAGGCTTCACAGTGGATTTCTCAGGTGTAGATTATTCACCATCCCAGAAGAGGCTAAATGTGATCATGTTGCATGGTTGATTTTGTGTCATGTTTGTCAACGCCTGTGATGGCAGGAACACCTGATGACTCACAAAGTGGCACCTGCTCTTTCAAGGAAAGGGCGTGGGTGTGTTTGTAGGTCACACATGAGCTGATTGTATGTAGGTAACATTACAGTTTACACACATTTCACTTCATCACTGTCTTATGAATCTTTTTTAAATTAACCATGGCAAAGAATGTGTGGGGAACAAACAGTGCAAATGCAACTCTATTGTTGTCCAAAAATCACTAAATGCATTTTTCTTTAATATTTATATCTTAGTAAATGCATCACATAATTTACAGCACATGACAAATTAAAAATATAAGTACAAAAGGTAAATTAGAAAGGGAGAGGCTGTCGATAGATGTTTTCATACCATTTGTTAACTCTGGTAGTACAGTGTGGAGTGTGTAGTGAATATTTCCCTATACATACAGTAAATTTGTGTCAGTGGCACCCTCTGTGGGTTAGGACAGGAACAATTGGGATAAAGGATAAACTACAGTTAACAGCCAAACGTGCTGTGGTGCCTGTTATTGACTGAGCAATGAGTCTCCATCCTCCTCCCCCCTCTGCTGTCTTCATGTGAGCCAATGGCTGCACAGAACAGCCAGTCTCACACAAAGGTGTGATGGACTGTACTGCTAGCAGTTGTGCATGTGACAGAGGAGAGTAAAAATAAACTATATGTCTCAAATTACTCAGTGGGAAGTTTCCAGGAACCAGATTCTCTAATGTGGGGTTATCAGTGGTTAATATCTCTTTATATTTAACACTGATATGGATGTTGTGGTATGCTCCAATTTTAAAAGGATAGTTCACCTGGAAAAATAAATTAAATGAAAACTCAATAGCTACACACCAGCATGTGTATGGAGAGGAAAATTGACAGGAAACACTGTCATTTACATCACTGTGTGCATGTCTGCTAGCTTATTCTGGGAACTATCCCTTTAACTCGATAAAGCAGTGTTGCGGTATGGGCCATTTGCTGATGCATGTCCGACACCATTTAGACTTAGGGCTGTGCCTCTGAATCCCTCACACTTGCAACTGCAAGTCATTATATCATCAGTATTATTTCTGATTACAGTCATTCCCATAATCATACATCGCATGAAGGAGATTGGGTCAATTGGATTCTTCTCCCTTAACAAGGTGAAGCTGGAGGCAGATGTCAAACCTCAGTGATGAGCAGCCATTTTGCTGATGCCGAATACATCCCAGGGTGAACTCTCCTCTCCTCTCCTCTTGCAAGTATCACTGTGTGACGTTAGCAGCCTGCCCGTTTTTCCTGGACTGCCTCTGCATCCCTTGCACCCCATCACCCCTCTTTTCCCTCCCACTCTCCCCCACCTCCTCCTCCTCCTCCTCTCTGTTCTCATCTAAGCCCCACCCTCTCCCTCTACCCACCTGACCCTCTGCAATCCAATTAGACGCACCGATGGCTGGATGTAGAGACGCTTTGTGACTACCAAGCACAAACTGCAATCTCACTCTCTCCTCCCACTTCTGTCTCTTTCCCTGCTCTCTTTCCCACCTCTTGTCTCTGTCTCTCTCTTGTTGTCTCTGCATCTTGCCCACCCCTTTGCGTCAGCTTTCATTCAGATTATTTACCCATCTCCTCGCTCCCTCTGCTGTGTCCTTCTCCTCCCTCTCTTCATCTCTTCCTTGTTGCTTGCTGCTCTAGCCTCCTCACCCTACATTCCTCCCTTCCCACTAACGCTCCCTCCCTCCTCCTCCTTTTGGAGATCTCTGGAGCTGCCCAGCACACACTTGCACATAGCATAACACACTCCTCTCCTGCGTGGGAAAAACATGTCAGCTATTCTGGACCTGGACCAGATTGCATGCTCTGGGAATGGAGTGGTGAGTGACAAATGCGTCTTGCCTGCCATGACACACCTGGCTGGGTCCTAGCAGTAGAGGGTTCTGGTTCGGATTAGGAGGGGGGTTGCTGTGTTTTTTTGCCCCCTAAGACGGGGTGACAGCAGCTGGCTCCAGGAAATGGAAAGCTGCTGGTGGTCTTTGCTTGCATTGCTTGTCACCACCTTTAACAGATGGCTAATACTTAGTGCTTTTTCTCTTTGGGCAGCTGCTAGTGTGTACTCTACATTTGTTTTGTGTGTGTGTGTGTGTGTGTGTGTGTGTCCACACAGTGTCCATGTTAGCACAGGCGAAACATGCCTGGGTTGCAGTGATGCAGTTTAATGTGATGATATGAAAGATGCATGTGTCTTGTGCTCAAGTGTCTCTAAATCTGCAAATGCCACAGTCAGGGATGTGCATGAGAGTCCTGTGTGTCACGGTGTGTGAGTGTGTTGTCCATCAATACGATCACCAGTATTTGTCTGTACGCATCAAACGTGCAGGGATTTAGGTGTTCGGTAACATGTTAAGGGCAGTAGGTGGTGCCCACATGGAATTCTTTTTGCTGTTATCATGTAAAACAGGTGTACACACACACCCACAGTGGCTCCCTCTTTCCCCTGCAGAGACCTTGAGTTTGAAGCTTTATCATCCCACTGCTTAGATGACACACGCTTAGTGTGACTGCTGCAGATGGAAAGCGCTCTGTGTCAAACAGGGAACAGGGTGGCATGTACCTGGGATGATCCCACATACGAACACATTGTGTGGAGGTGTGGATGTGTATGCATCTGTTTGTATATTGCCCTGTAATTCTGCTCTTCGGGGGAGGGTGGGACGGACTGATGAGTGAATGATTGCAGGACAGAATGATATATTGCTCTCCTTTTCTCATCTCACCCCACCTCCCTCACTCTTCCACATTCAAGGACCCAAAGCCCATGAACATACCTCCCCCGCTGGCCTGGCGAACGCTCCCTGAAGCTCCAATTCTCAAAGCATAAACCCCCTACTCAGTATTCCTGTCTCACATACAACCTCCCAAATACACATAGACTTCTTGTCCAACTGCAACCCCCACCATGACTGTATGAACGGGGGAGAAGGTTGCTGTCAATGCAGTGCTGTCCTTCCTTTTCCCCTCTAGCTGTCTAGGTTAGCAGCCTCGCCCTATGTTTGTCTGTTTTCTTCTGATGCTTTAGTGTGTACAGTGTGTGCGTGTGTGTTCGTCTGACAGGAAATGATGAGAGTCAGAGGTCTCAGATCAATACAGTTATAAACAATGCCGAGAGCTAAATGGGAAATTGGAGACACATCACTGTCTTTCCACTGCCCTCACTAGTTCAGGACAGGGCTGGAAAGACGTGATAAATTAAAGCCATGCACCCGTCTGTTTTAAGGCACACCCTTCTGTTAGTCATATGACTCCCCCTGTCTTCATTCCTCCTGTCTCTGTCATTCGGTCCATACGTTCACGCTCTATTTCCTCCATCCACTTCAAGATTCTCTCAATCTCTTTTTCAATTAGTCTCATTTTTACCAATAGTTTTTCAGGGCCGATACGGATTAAAACCCACTATATAGGTTGTTCTACTTTGATTCAGTATTTCAGATCTTAGTTTTTCTTTATTGCGTTTATTAATGTGTTTGTACGTGTACATATTTGTACACAGTGTGTATCTTCAATGTGTATGACAGTAATGGTGTATTTGTTATGCTGTAACTTCCCTGCTGTTACATCACAATTTCATTTCAGTGTTGGGGCACACATGTCTGCTTTTTCTGGTGCACGAACAGGACACACATGACAGGAGGCTGACATTTGAGCAAGTATGTTTGCCTTGTATCCCAGACCAAAGTGTGTTTTTCGGCACAGAGTGTCCTTGACTCTGTCCTTGACTAAAAATGAAAACTCTGCACCACCACAGCCATCAAGAGTTTACTCTGCGTCTTTAACTGGTTGATGCCTGTTAATAGGCTGAGGTTGCAGGATTGTATCATACGTGAAAAGGCCTGATATCCTTTCTGTCAGGGGTTTCTTCAGGTTTCATTCAGTCTCAGGAAGAGAGCACACATTCATTGTCTGTGGACTGTTACTGTCACACTGTTGGTAGCAGGCAGTGTGAATCGCTTTGTGTTATTTTCCATGTGGATAGTTTTTTCCCGTTGGGTGCGACAGGCTAATCTCTGCACCAACACCCACTCAAATGAAGCTGTCTCATTCCATCACTGACAGGATAAACAATTCCCTCGTTTCTTTCTCGATGTGACCATTTCAAATCACAGATATGCAAATTACTGCAGCCCTGTCCTTGACAATCAGCCTTCATCCCCTCTTAGGAGTGTGACATATGTCCGTCAGCCTAACGCCTGCACTGGCGACACAGGGCGGGAAGTGGCTGAGTGTACAGTCAGAGTCACGCTTCCTCTGTGTCTCTCAGTTCTAACCTGCATCTCTCATCCGCCCTGGCTCGCTCTCTGTATTATTGATGACTAGTGGGCCTTGAGACCAGACGAGCTGTGGACTGCGCCCACTGCACCCTCTCTGTGCAGTACACACACACACACGCAGATGGCTACGTCATGGACAGTGTTCTATGCAGCACCAAGTCATGTTAACCTTGGGAAATGTGTTTGTTTGATTGTGTTGTTTAAAATGATGCTGTGTTTCTGTGGAAATTCTGTCTAGCTTCGTCACCTCCCATATGTTGTATCTCTCAGAGTCATGTCACGTACTGTACTCGTTCTGACTCGTATGAGCATCACAGACATGTTTTTGCGGTGTCATCTTTAAACCACTTTCCACGATTTAGCTCAAGAACATTAGGGGGCATATGATTCATTTCCTTCACTGAATCCCCATAAAGTAGTACTGTAGGGCTTCCTTGTGCTTTAGAGGGAAATCCGTTCAAAAGAAACCAGAGAGATTGAAGCTGGTGTTAGCTCTTTGAATTTTAATGGGTCTTTCTACAAAGACATTCAACAAGTCAAATGGGTCATAGTTGTGAAAGCGCTGCGGGTTTCAGACTGTTGGATATAAACTCTTTTCCCCTCTCAAAAAAAGTTTCAGCCTGTTCGGTGCATTGTTTGTCCAAGGGCACAGGGGATGTGTGGTGGAGATGAGAGGGACGTGCTTTGCATTCTTCATCTGCTCAGTCAAATCTTGTGTTGGTCTGTGGGTGTTTATTAGTTGGATTTGTTTTCCTATTCCTATAATAGTTTTATCTGTGTTTAGGTTTGGTGGTTCACTTCTGATTTGTTTTCCTTCTGCAACAAAATATTTGTGCTCAGGATCCCCTTTTACATCAATGGTCTGGTTTGACAGGAGAGAAGAAATGAAACACGAGCTTGGTCATTGTAATAAAGTATGCAGTATGTCACCCTCTTTAAACACTATGGTTTCTCTTTTTTGTGGTTGCAGGAGCATGACATTGAGACTCCCCATGGCGTTCTCCATGTGACCATGAGAGGCGTTCCCAAGGGCAACAGACCTGCCATCCTCACCTATCACGACATCGGCCTCAACCGTAAGACAGTGACAGTCTTATCGGAGCAGAATGTCCTGGGTGTGGCGACACTGTTTCAATTTCAGAGCCACAATCAGTGTTTTCTTTTTATCTGCTCCTTTCCAGACAAGTCGTGCTTCAATACCCTGTTCAACTATGAGGATATGCAGGAGATCACGCAGCACTTTGCAGTGGTTCATGTGGACGCACCCGGGCAGCAGGAAGGAGCACCTCCCTTTCCCAGTGGGTGGGTGTTAGTCTGGTTTTACCTTCTCTGATGAATGGGAACTCATTTATATCGGTGCTGTTGGAGGAACACCAATCAGTTCTTTGGTTAGAATGTTAAGTGAGCTGGTCGGTCATTTGCTTATGGAAGCACATTTATTAGTCACAATCTCTGTGTGTGAGTATTAGAATCAATGAACAGTTGAATTTGTCAGAATCAAGCCTGTATGAACTCACACTCATATGGATGTTTTTTCCTCTGCCCACAGTTATCGCTACCCGACCATGGATGAGTTGGCTGAAATGCTGCCCTCTGTGATGACTCAGCTCAAGTAAATGTCTCTCCTTTTCAGTAGCTGATAAAGGATAATATGCATACATTGATTATTCATCTCCAGTCTTGTGGTACCTGACCGTTTCTGTGCAGGGTCAACAGCGTGATCGGGATTGGCGTGGGTGCAGGAGCATATGTCCTCAGCCGCTTTGCAGTGAGTCCACAATAGGATCAGAGCATGTGCAGTCAGCCTTCTTTATTTATCTGCTCTCTCTGCATCCCATTCTCTTTTGTCCCCCTGGCTGTAGTAAGCAAGGGTTTTCAGAACAAACAGCTTGTTACACTGAACATTAAAGTCTCCAATCAAGCCCACACAGGCCATAGGGTTGCTCCACGTGTGACGCAAACGTTGCCATTGCCCTGTTGACGAATCACCTTGGCAGTTCTCTCCTATTCTATTGCTTTTGTCTTTTTTCCACACTCTAAACAGTGAAGCTAAAATAACCACAACCTGTGTCCAATAGAACAGGGAGAGCCAGAAGTAAAGGAGAGGAATAACGGAGCACTGCGAGAGAGAGATATAATGAAGAAGAGAGTTAGTGAGGGTTAAAGAAAGAAGGGAGCTGGGAGTAGGATTTTCAAACACCAGGCTCTCTGTGGAGAGTCTGCTCTTGCTTACAATTAATGAAGGAAAATTGATTCTGAAATGCGTTTGCTTTGAGCCGCTTGGAACTAAATGCATTTACCCTTGATAGATTTATAGCAGCTGTTGCTGCATTGCATTTGCATTGCGTTGAAAGCAGCTTCCGCAGTATTCCCTCAGCATCAGACGTGCTAGATCTTAGATTTCCACAGACATCCTCTTTCTGCCAGGACCAAAACCGCACCCTTTAATTCAGAACGAGGCTGTAACTCCATATTCCTTGTTTTTTGTTTTTGTTTGAACTGACATGTGTCACTTTTCATGATTTCATGTCTAGACATCAGTCAGTCAGTGTTTTATCCTCCATCGCACTATTGAGAGAATACACATAGTCAGACTAAACTATACTGTATATGTAGATGAAAATGAAAACTACAGGCAAACACAAATAAAAACACCTCTTAAAGGACCTGTTTATGTTGATGTTGGTGCATGTTTTTCCCTTCCCAGCTGAACCACCCCACTCTGGTGGAGGGACTGGTCCTCATTAATGTGGACCCATGTGCAGAAGGCTGGATTGACTGGGCAGCATCAAAGGTCTGTATTACCATCATGACACTACAAACCTAGAAAGTCCTTGGTGCATTCTGCAGCACAGAGCATTTACTTAAATAATTCAGTCCAGTTCCCAGCCTTTTGGGAGGTTGTTATTAATGCATGTTGGAGTCCACCCTCCCATTTATATGCTCTCCATCTTAACTGCACTATTTCAGTATTTTGTTGTTTATGCCCATCATTTTGTATCTGAAGCCAGAGGTAAATTACTTGCTTCTTAACCATACTATACTGTTTCAAAGAGCCTTAAAGACGATAACCAGCAGAGTTTTTCCAGCCAGGGTAGTTTCACTGTTCTTCTGGAAGCATAGCATTAGCAATAGCATTGAAGACAAAGGTAGGGTCTATAATCCTGTATTATTTAGATGGTACCTGCTGTTTCTAACTTTAGAACTCACCAAAGTTAATGAAAACGTGTGCAGCATGTAGAGTCTTTGTGTTCCCTCATTTGGATTAGCTTCATTTCATGAGGATTAATTGGCTTCAGGTCCAGAGCACAGTAGTTCGCAAAGCTGCAGTGCGATCCTTTATTAAAACACTGTGAACAATGTTGTGTGTCCTGCGTAAGATTGTTAGGGATAACATTCTTTGCTGTGTTGCACAGTCATGGAGCAAGAGGGGGCTTTGTCCCTTGTACGTTTAAAACACCACACTACATCCGCTCCACTAAAACTGTCTGACTCAAACTAACAAGGTTTCAGTAGGAAATGATCAGAACAGTCTTTATGAGGTATTCCTTTTTAAGATTTATGTTTTTTTTCATTGCTGTGCTTGTGCTGAAGGATATGTTTCATTGTAATGTTTGTGTTTATCACTGTTTAGAGTGAGACTTGGCAATATTGTGGTGGCCATGAATAAATTGAGACAGCTCATTCTTCACAGTTTCTAAATGTTTAACACACCCTTCAACTCTGATCATTATATCCATCAATACATTTTACTGCATTTAAATATGTGTATGACCATATTGCCACAGTCGTCAGGTTTAAGAAAAGTGGAGTGTGGTTTGAGATAACTGGATCTGTGTCCTCTTGTTGTGCAGTTGACTGGATGGACCAGTAATTTGGTGGATATCGTCATGGCCCACCACTTCAGCACTGTGAGTTTTTTCCTTCAATGCTGTATTAATCACCCTCTGCTGTTTCTCAGTGTTAATTTTGAGTTATGATATTGAACATTAACCAGGCCACAGGAGGTTTTTCCTAATTTCCATGATGCGTTGCTCCTATTTCCACGATTCACTGATGATGTTATTTCCATTCTCCTGAATGAGGAGAGTGCTAATTTGCGGCATGTTGGTTACTGACTCAGTGATGCTAATAGTAATAGACTGTACAGTTCATCAGGTGGTCTGCATGATTAATGCTCCTTATATATTCAAAATATAGTACTTAAATTGTCTTTATTTCGAGTGTAGCTCTTCTTCAGTTCATCCTCTGTACTTAGAGAGTAATACGGAGAGTGAAGGGTTCTGCTTTGGATCTTACTAACTCTTCTCTGTTCACCAGGATGAGCTGACAGAGAACCAGGAGCTGATCCAGACCTATCGTCTCCATATTGCCCAGGACATCAACCAGGACAACCTGGCCCTCTTCTGTGGCTCTTACCAATAGTAAGATACAGCACTAATTATTGACTTTTGTCAAGAAGGTTATTTTTAATATGGTTTAATATGCTTTTTTGGTACAGCACAAGACAAAAATCAGACCCTGCTGTCACCTGGATACATTTTAAACCAAGAGTAGCGTTTCTGACCTGTCAATTAGAATCTTAACAAAGTTTCTGCTCCACAAACTCATAATTTTCTTCTCTGTACCAGTCGTCATGACCTGGAGATCGAGAGGCCCATTGTAGGTCTGAATGAGGACACAGTCAACACACTAACGTAGGTTTTAAACACAAACGCACATTTGTCTCTGAGCATTTGACCATAATTGCACCTAATCTGTTGCTGGGCAGGTGCCCTGCATTGCTCGTGGTTGGTGACACATCACCTGCTGTGGAGGCTGTGGTGAGTTAATCTGCTCACATCTCACTACCTGAGGAGTCTGGGAGAAGAGTTTATGCCACTGAAAAATTTATTTCTTGTTTTTTTGAGCTCAGCATTAACCTGTCCTTGGTGTTTTCAGGTGGAGTGCAATTCCAGGCTAAATCCAACCAAGACCACGCTGCTTAAGGTGAAGGTTTTATGATGTATGAAATATGTGGCATTCATTTTGTCGTTGCACAGAGGATTTATTCATGAGGCTGGTGATCTTGGTGTTCTTTCAGATGGCTGACTGTGGAGGCTTGCCCCAGGTTGTGCAGGTGGGTGGCTTCTAGATTTACTTTTGATGAACATCCATGTCACCTTCCATTGTTGTTAAAATAATGTTTCTTACCTTGCATCTTTTTCTTCTCACAGCCAGGGAAACTTGCTGAAGCCTTCAAGTACTTTGTTCAGGGCATGGGCTACAGTAAGTAAATGTGTTCACATCTCTGACATCACCCGAGTACAAACATGTTAATTGTGATAAAACTGCTTTGAAGCAGCTGTATCAAAGTGTCACTGTTTACAGACTAACACTTTTTGGGCTGACGTGCTTGTGGTCAAGGTTTGTCTGTGTTCCTCGCTGCGTTTCCTGTTGACGTGAGTGACTACAATGTCAAATGTAACTCGCTGCGCGCTGTTCTCACCACAGTCGTTTCAGGGCTGTTGCTAAATACTCCCTCTGATACAGTTTCTAACGTTGCCACCAGTGCATGAAAAGACATGGTTTTTTTGTTTGCCTAATCCCGGGGAGGCTGACGCCATTTCCTCTCCGCTCTTTGCAGTGTTTGGCACCCACAGCCCTCAGTAGGTGAGGTGTGTTGAGGTGTATGTGCATCTAGCATGACACAAATGATGACAGTACTTGGGATGTACTGAATAGCAAATCACTTCCTGTTCAGTACAGAGTTGGCCTCAGAAAAAATAGTTTTGTTTGGCCTGGTGTGGTTTTCTTTTCTATCCAGATCTGTTTAATGATGCAGTCTCTTTCTAAGGAGACTTAAAGTGCATACTTAAACAGGACCTCAGATTTTTACAGTCATTCCTCCGAGGATATCAAAGAAATCTGTCAGACCGTATTGACCTCCAGCACCAACCAGACTCTGATCCATGGATGGATGAAGTCATTAATGATGGTCCTCTTGCTCTGGCCGCACAGACATGACATGTGTGTGTCTGTGTGTGTGTCCGTTATGCTGATTCTCTCCCGTTCCTAAACCCTTCACCATGGGAGGCACTCTGGGGTGTAGCTAGTATGTCACCATTGCTTCAAATGCCACCAAGTCCCACTGTTGAGTAAATGCCACTGCAGGATTAAACAGATTAAAAAGTGTGTGGGGGTTTTTTTTAGCACAGAGAACGTGTGGATATTAAATCTTAACACCTCAGCATGTGTCTAAAAGCTGGTTCCTTCATTAACACATTGCCACAGTGTGCAATGCAAAAGGGAAACAGGCAAAAAAAGAGTAATGAACTCAGCTTCTAGTTTTCACACATACTATGATTTCATATGTGCTGCTGCTGTAACAGAGCTGCAGCCTGAATCACAGACACGCTGAGGTGGGGTAAAGCAATATAAGGGCTACCTTTTCAATCTTTCCCTTCTTCTCCTTCTTCCTTTCTTCAACCATTGCTCTCAGTTCCCTACGTTCTTCTCAGTCACCTGAGCAACGAATCAGGTATCAGGTTCTCAGGCAGCTGCCAGACTAGAATGCTCTGAACCCTGTGGCCTCCACACTGGATGAATGTCAACGTATGCACAAACTGTCCAGACAGCAGCGTTTTTTACACAGATGTCAAACACTGTGGAGTATCACACAGATTGTTTTGCATACTTTGACACACATTCATCTCCCTGCAGGAGTCTAGTTTTCCCTGATAGCATGGAATCCGTCTTCAGTGTCCTAGTTTCTTGCATGACCTGCTGGTTTTGCTTCCCATCAATTGAGTTGGATTGTGACTCCTGTATTTTTGCTTTTGTTCTGTTTTAATTTGTTTCTACACATAGTATGTGCAGTTTTTTTGTAACTTAATTTATTTGATTTGACGATTCTCCATATTTGAGAATTGTTTGCATGATAAGCTATTTTGTTGGTGCTGTATTGCGCTGTGAAAGTGGTCCAGCACTGTAATTGCTGAGTGCTTGTGTGTGTGTGACATATTAATGGATGTTTCTGTTCCAGTGCCGTCAGCAGGAATGACTCGTCTGGCTCGCTCACGCACCACCTCCTCCTCCAGCATCACTTCCATGGACAGCAGTCGCAGTCGCAACAACCTCAACAGCCTGCTGGAGGGCAGTGCCACTGGGGGCCTGGACAACCAGTCCAGACCCCAGACCATGGAAGTCTCCTGCTAAACCCCAACCCTCCCCCCACACCCTCCTATAGTAACTTATGTGCCCTCCCCTCTCCCTCTTTCTCTCATCTCACTCCTAAGCAGTTCGGCACCAGGAGGATCTGTAACAAACTATGTGATTAGAAAAGCAGGTGTAATAAATATATTAACAGAGGCATATTATTAAATATTATATTAAATATACTGTCAGTCACGTTCTAGAAACCACAACTACATTCAGATGTGTATAGAAATGGTCAAACCGTTTTGTCGACTCAGCTGTCCGTCGTCGCCCTTGTGTATTTATTTTTTTTTTTCACATGCTTTGTTTATGTCTTGACACATATTGTAGACATCCTCCTTTGTAATTTTGTGTTCTAATTTAATTAAGGCTTTCATTATCGTAACTGATCTCTTCTGGCGTGGGCTCTCAAACTGTAGGTTCTATGGAAACATTTGCAGGCTGTAATTACAATGATTCCAGAACAAGTGATGTAAAGGAAGAACAATAGCAAAGCATAGCACACTAACCAGAAATAAGTCACAACTGAGCAAAGAACGTGGAAAGACCGTTCATTGTCGTGTACCAGTAAGTCCAGTATCTCTTTCTTTTTGTAAGTAACCTCATCATCTCCTTTTCCTCTCTCTCTCTGATTTGTGTTGATGTTTTTGTTCAGTTGATTAGATGATTCACTGATGTTTTAACAACCTTTAACAAGTGGGGTCTGATGTGAAAAGTCTGAGTTCCTTCACTGAGGAGGAGCCCAGTGGTGCTTCTCACTGTCTGCTGATTCCACTCATTTATATTACTACTGAATAAAGCTGCAACATGACGACAGGTCTGCTCAGCTTCTTTATCGATGTATGGTCATCAGGACGTGTTTAAATGAAAGTCAAACGTGTCAGTGCAGCATGAGCTTGTACTCTACCTTTCCCTCGCGGAAAATTTAGGTTACTGTGGTGTGATTGTTTCCAACCTCACTCGTTCTTGCTTCCTCTGTGATAGCAGTTGTCACAGAAGAGGTGTCTATATTTAGCACTAAACAAAGAAATGGCGAGCTACTGTGAAGGCGCAACTGAAACGATTTCGAACAAGTCATCGCAGTCCACTCTGAAACACTATGTCGAAGCTTTCCTCAACAGAGATAAGTTTACTCTGACTAATATCTTGCATACAATCATTGCAGTCGGTGATATTTCCTTTAGAGGAAAGAGGAATTGCAGCGTAAGCGGTACAATGTGCGTAAGAAATAAAAATAGAAACTATTTTGTATGTATGTATATACTGTAGTTGTTTGATGCCACTGTGTACATCTTAACAATACATTTTATCTCGGTGTTTTTCTAGATACTCAAATGCACTTCACGGTACATCAAAAATGATCTAAGAAAGAGGGATTCAAATTGCACAGTTGCAGGAATAGTTCAAAAGTTCAATCAGGCTCATGTCTTATTTCATCACAATCCAAGCTGAATATTTCACCTTGGATCACAGAACAACAATTGTTGTGATATTTTGTTCTTACTGGCCAGCACAAATCTAATCTGCTGAGGTATTGAGGTATAAGATGGTATTGGTGTTTCCATCCAGTCAGGTTGTTTTGCTTCTCATCAAAGATCAGACGTGACTGGAACAGTTCAAAGTTATCAACAACTTTTGAGTGTGGATGTTCCTTGTTTTATTTCTTCTTGGACTTTTTCACTCCCAAATAATTGATATCTACAATTCACATGCCCACATCCCCAGACTGAAGGACCTGCAGTGGCAGCATGATGGATGAACTGCTGAGTGCACATAAATCAGGGCAGGAGGAGTTGCATAGCAGGAGCTCCATCATGCCTCTGCAGAGCTCTGACTCTTATCTGTCTGGAACATGACTGAGTGTAATCAGAGCACCAAGCAAACTAAACCTAGTTCTGTGTAGTGTTAACCCCGTTACACAAACTGCTGCTGTGATGTGACGTCACTGTACTTCACCCCTTCATGTTTATATAAACTCTGCATATGCACCCATGAGGTGAATTCCATAAACAAGTGATGCACGGCCGGCTCTGTTTGAAAACATCCTGCATCAGATCAGCCCGAGCTGTTCTCTGAGTCACAGTGCTGAGGTGTTGAGCATCACAGGAAGCTGCAGCAGAGCGCCATACGGCTTATGAAGAGCAGGCAGGAAGCTCTTCACGCAGACAAACATTATTCATCGAGAGGATTTGGAAATGACTGACTGAGAAAATCCTTCTCACTCATTATCTGAAGGAGGTGAGTACATCACTTGCTCTGATGAAGGTCTTTTACGTTCTTATTTATATTTATATTTTTTATTGAGTCATTCAAAGACTGCTCTTTGAAATAATAATCATAATAAAAAACAAACAAATGAATAATGTTTATAAGGAAAAGTGCTTTTCTATATTTTAAGAGCATTTAAGTTGCAACAGGTCGAAAACATCATCACTTGATCCTTCCCATGAAAAATATTTGAAAATAACTTTTATCAAATTCATTTTTAAAACTATATACTATACTATATTGTTTCGTTCTACCTGAATGACTGACTGACACAAAACACACACAGCAAGCACAAGGAAAATGGGGGCATTGAAAAAGTGTTGCAAGAATAGAATCAATCAATCAATAATATAGAATTATAGAAAGCTTCATGTAGCTGTGTATAATCATCATTTTAACAGTTCAAATGATGTAGTACACATAACAATAAATAATTAGTAAGGTAACTCTATTCACAATATCAATACAGTATTTAAATGGTAAAACCGAAGTTAAAATCAGGTTAATATCCTCATTGTTAACTTGATGCAAGCCTTACAAAAAAGAAGAATTCAAAGTGAGAGTAAAATCTCTATTTTTTAATAAATATTTCTCAAGTAGCGTACAAGCATGTGGGATGGAAATTTAACACAGGATATCTTTGCTTCTTGTTGTGGTGAGGCACCTTCCTGTAACATCAACGATTTTCTTTCACTGTAACATGTGCAAGGTTTGAGCTGGGGGCAGGTGTCTTGTGATAGCTCACACAATAACATGAATATGCATGCATATGAAAATGTTATTGAAGTTGTTATTTTATCACATTATATATATATATATATTAAAAATACTCTCTAAACAGGCTTCATATTTTCCCAATCTCCAGTTCAGCAGCAAGAGCCATTTCAAATCGACAGGAAGCAAAGAACATGGGCATCTGCCCCATCAAGTGTCACTCCAACCCGCCCAGCCATGAAAGTCCACATGAACTTGTGGCAGAAGGTAGACTCCATCACTACAGTGAATAAAAACAAGACAAACGTAACCGATCAAAATGTATTTATTAAATCCATGTTCTTCTCTCCCTCTGTAGGCCTCCAGGAGACCATGATTGTATCCCTCTACAACTACCCGTCCTTTGGTCCCGCAGACTTAACCATGTGCATCGGAGAACGGCTCACCATCATATCTGAGTACGTGATGTAACGCCTCATCTGTGACCTTCACCGCTGTTCTCTCTAAGACAGACACAATAAGTTATTTTCTCCAACAGCGATGGTGATTTCATGATGGTGAAATCCTCGACCACAGGCCACGAAAGCTACATTCCCACCAACTACACTGCTAAGGTCACGCACAGGTACGTGTTAGTCACAAAGAAACCATGTGTGTGAGTGTGAGTGAGAGAGACAGAGAGGGCGAAAGAGAACATATGATATGTTAGTAAAATTAAAGGTCGTGAGTTCCCTGACATGTGGGAGGGGTCCCTGTCTAGGTGAACTTTGCCTCAGTGTTTGGAACAAGTGCTCTGTACTCTCCGGAGGCGTGACGTCATCCTCTGCCCCCTGCACTTTCACTCCTCCTCCAGTGGGGGATGTCTCTGTCATTGTTCCGGTGGATTTTTCAGACCTGAAAGCAGGACAGAAAAACGCCCATCTATGTTAGATAATCCCACACAGTCTGACAGTGTGCTGCGCGTATGCTCTCTGTGCTCAGGTGGCTGTACACAGGGATCAGCAGGATCAAAGCTGTGGAGCTGCTGCTGCAGCCCGACAACCAGGGTGGAGCCTTCTTGATCCGAGAGTCAGAGACAGAGAGAGGTCAGAGGCTGCTCCCTTCCTTCTTTCCTCCTTTTATTTATTTCCTCCTTCCTTCTCCAAATATTAGGAATCTTCAGTTTCCACTGTTTTAAGAGAATCATCACCTGAGAATGAAAGTTCACTCATTATCTACTCACCACGACGCCTGTGGAGGGGTGGGGAAGTGTTTGTGGCCACAAAACCGTGCAGTAGTTTCAGGGGTAGACAGCATTGCATCCAATATAAATGAAGTAACTAGTAACCACGTCTTCAAGCAGAAAAAGAACATGAAGCCTCCATACTGCTCCTGTGATGCCATCCAAGTCCTCACCAGCCACATTCATTCACTCTTATCCTCAGGATTAGATATTTATTTGAAATTAGATTAATTTTGGATTTTTTTTATTTTTGGGTGACCTATCCCTTTAAGACTTGAACTTAGTGACAGTACTTTGTGTTGTGCTTCATTTAATGTAATGACTTAATTTGCTTTAGAGGATTACTCCTATTGGTTAATGGGTAACAGCAATTAAGTCTCACTGCTGAATCCGTGAGCTATTTCTGTCTTGTCTTTAGACTGCCACTCGCTGTCGGTGCTGACCTCGTCCCTCAATGTCGTGAAGCACTACCGCATTGGCCAGCTCCACAATGGCTGGGTCTACATCTCCCCAGGACTCACCTTCCCCTCCCTGCATCACCTCGTGAAACACTACTCAGGTTTGTGCTGAGTGTGAAACTCTGTTTCCCCAACTCAACCCTCAAAGAGCCCAACTGTAAGATGATCTCCTTTCTCAGAGTTCACAGATGGATTGTGCTGTCAGCTCAGATCACCCTGCTCCATCCTGGGTTTGGAGGACGCGAGAGAGGTCAGGCCTGTACCCACAGCAATCAGGAGGCCGACCATCAACTGGAAGGAAATCAACAGGTGCAGCAGAATCCCTTTTTCTTTTTTCTTGCTGGGTTTGTTCCCTCATAGTTTAATGGACTTATAATTCACTAAATGACATGTTAATCTTGTTCTTCTCATGATGACATCCATAAGATGTATGTGGAGGACTGTGAGGCCCCTGGTGGTCTGGTTTAAACAATAGATAATTACTATCTCAAGGAAACACATCATTCTCAGTTTTAGCTGCTTCCTTCTCCAAAGAGGAACATGGAGATGATCTAGGAATCTTTGTCCTTACCATGTCTGGTAACTGTGAATGTGTGAAGCTCAATGCTCTTGGAAATGATCAGAACTTGGGATAGTGTGAAGAAAGTGTATTTTAGGCAGATTATCTTGAACAAATCAAACTTTTTACTCATCACAGCCTCGAATCCTTCTGTGTGTCCTCCAGGTCCATGCTCTTCAAGAGGAAGAGGACAGAGTCAGACAACTCTCTGGTGAGCGAGGGGCTGAGAGAGGCCATCAGCTCTTACCTCCAGATGACGGAAGGCAGCGATCACAGCTGGGACACTTGAGGAGAGACAGTGGATCAGTCTGACAGAATTAAGCCAATGGTCAAGCACTGACCATCGGCCTCATGTGCACTTTGAGGAAAGACAGTGGACGGGGTTGTCTGTGCGCTCACGTGTTGTCATCGCACACACAGCCTGTAGTAGTAGAAGGCACTACAATGCTTGGATCTGCGGCCTGTTTGTCGAAGCTCTATATTCATGTACCTGTGCATGCTGTTTGAATGTAACATATTTTAAATGTATTGTAATATGATTGGAACCTAGTGTTTGTTATTGGAACCCAATAAGTATAAATAAATCACAGATTATTACAGCCACGTAAACTGAATGTTGACAGTAGATAGATAGATAGATAGAACTTTATTGATTCCTTCAGGAGGGTTCCTTCAGGAAAATTAGAGTTCCAGTAGCATAATTTACAGAGCAAGTCAGAATTTAAATAAAATAAAATAGAATAAAATAGTAATAATAAAAGAATCAAAATAAAAAACAATAAAATAGATGATATAAAGCAGTAGTGACCATATTATGGGATGTGAAGAAAAAGTTATATTGCACTTTTGGAGGTTTATTGCCCAGTTATTTATGCACAGGTTTATTGCTGTTCCTCCCCTGTCATCCTAGTACCCCCCCTTCCCCCCAAAGAGGAGTTGTACAGTCTGATGGCATGTGGGACAAAGGAGTTTTTGAGTCTGTTTGTCCTGCATTTGGGATGTGGAAGTCTGGCACTAAACAGGCTTCTCTGGCTACTGATGGCAGAGTGCAGAGAGTGACTGGCATCATCCATGATGTCCTGTAGTTTTTTTTTTTTTTACAGCAGTGGAATCATGCATTATTATTATTATCATTATTATTATACATGTCATTGTCACAGTGCTGATGGAGGATGATGAGGCCTAACCTGTGTGGTCGGACATGTTTGTTTGGGGCAGTGTGCGCTCCTCTGCCAGCAGATGCCGCTTAATTACCTGCACCACTTCATCGGAGCTTCCACTTCCTGCCCCAGCACTTCTGTTCAGGAAGAAGTAATAATGGCGACGACTCTGGGGTCCGAGTCCCCCTGTACTGGAGGAAAACGAAGGAATTGCCGCAGCAATATCGTCACAAAGTTAATGGCCAGTAAAATCACCGGCCAGGGGTTCAGCCAGGGAACACAGGTGAGAGAAGCGCCGCGCGTTGTGACGGGAAATTGCGTCTGAAAGTTGCTGCACCGAGACCAGGGGCTTGCGCTCGGAATGCAGCCCGTGAATGGAGCCGCTGTCCCGGACACTGCATCAGAGATGTGGTCGCTCCTGACCAGCTGATCACTTCAGTTAGCTTCAATAAACAACACGGGCCTTTAACTTTGACGCCGTTGCCCCCATTATAACACGTTTTGTTGGCTGCTCGTGTTGGCGACGTTAGCATTATCAGAAGGCAGCTCCGCTCCAGTTCTGTCTTTTGTTGTTAGCTCTGCGTTAGCTTAGCATTAAAGGCCAGGTTCAACGCGAGACAGATGCGCCGTGGACAGAAGCAGGGACTGGGTGTTGTTGCTTCTCCCGTGCACCATGTTGTCAGTGTGACAGTGTGAGACTGCGGTTCATGTCTAGAAGGTCCTAAATCAGCCGGCGTCAACAAACGACAGCAACGTTAGCTAATGTTAGCACGCAGGGTACCGTCAGATAGCTAGCTAAGCCAGCTGAACAGCTCAGGTGATTACGTAACGACACACTAACCACAATAACTATCGTTCCCATAAAAGGGAACAGCAGCTGTTAGCAAGTTTATTTTTAATTCTACACAAGCGAATATTTACACGATGTCTGAAGCTTTGGGGAGCATAGATGTGTCTTTAGTTGACGTCATCTGTCATTGTTTTTTTTTCATACTCATTATTTATGTTTGTTGACATCGTCCCTGTTCTGACATTTTAGCCACCGCCTTCATCGTCGTCAGTGAATTTACTCAAACCACAATTAAGTATTTGATTCCAGAGGGTACCTTCACCACTGACTTGCAGTTTTCAATGTAACGCAATGTAGTTCTTCTTGTTGGTGAAAGAAATAGTAAAACCTTTTGATGCAAATCTATCACCAAGACCAAGAGACCTCGTTGGATAAATCACAATGAATATGTCGTCTTAAGTGTTGCCTCAGCTGCTGCAATCTGAACAGGTGTCAAAATACACCGGTGTCAGTGCTCCTGGCACATCATGTTAATGGTCAGGCATTCAGGTGCAGAGGTCATCAACCTACACAAGCTTTGACAGACAACTCTCAGGTTATTTGTCTGTAGAGCAGTGTTCAGTGGCCTAAGCATGCTGTCGGATTTAATTTAATTTCATTAACGGGTCCCATGTTCTCAGGAGAAGGATCTTGAATTTTCAGGGTACTGGTGGGCTGATTTGATTGTAATGTTTCACAAGTTCTAATAGATTAAATGCTGGAGATCTTTGCTGGTTCCAACAAAGCAGAATGCATCTCTTTACTCTGTATCATAGTTTTCAGCTTTGTGCTGAAAACCACGGTGGAAGCAAAGTTTGGTTTCATGTCAAAATCTGACAATGTAGAGCCTGTTTCTTCCTTTCAGAAATGATCAGATTATAAGTCTTAAGAGTGAATGCACAGTTAGGTCATTTGACATCTTGAATATTTTGTCTTGTTGTGCTATTAGCATGTCATTTTCCATGTATATATTATTAAAATCATGCCATTGTTGCCAGTTTTTATAAAGGCTTCAACAGTGAGAATTGCAGTCAGACCGGAAATATGTGCGTGCATGCATTCATTACTTGTAAAGTTAATAAATCAATTTGTCAGATTTAGAAAACACTGTCTTCTGTGGCCTCAAGCAACTTCTATTCAAAAGAGTTTAATGTAAAACTGGACAAACTTAACACAATACACCAGGTGTCCAGTATGCTACAGGGTCAACTTTAACATTCTGCAGCACTTCATGGCCTTGCTCCATGTTACATTAGCACTCACTGACCATGAGCCCGACCAGGACTCTGTTATTCCATGTGTTCAGTTATTACTGAGACATAATAAAAATCTGCTAAAGTTGATTGTAGCAGTTGTATTTATTGCAGTAATCCGCTTTTTAACTCGAGGTGTGTGGCTCAGCTCTAATCTCATTTGAAAGAGTAGCCACAGTGTTTTGATCCTCTGCGGCCTGTTGTTGGTCTCGAAAGTTGCATTCATGTTTTCTGGTAAGGAAGATGAGAAAATTTCACATTTTATAACTTAAGGCCCAATATGTACTGTATGTGTTTAGCAGACTAGATTTGTCATTTTATTCCTCTCAATCACTTCTTGCAATCCTCTGTATGAAACGTGCAGTTGCCCAATTAAGGGAGACATTTCTGTCAAGATTGCTGCCTGGCATCCACAAGTCAAAGCAAACTTTATGTGTAAAACATTTCTGAATCACTGATATAGTTAAAGACGTGTATATATAAGTTTACCTCTGGTTACGTTGTCGCAGCTCCCAGCAGGTTTGCTCCAAGAGAGAGATAAACGGGCCAAGTGGAATGGCATCCCTACTGTGCTGCAGAAGCTCTATGAGAGCAGCCATCCCAACAGTGACCTCTCCCATGCACACAGCTTTCTTAAGGTACACACAAAGCACTGTTAGCCACCTGTTGAAAGTTTTACTTTTGTGTATGGATGATGTTAATTACATGTGTACAATGCTTTTTTGTCAGGTATTATCATCTCAGCTCTCCGTGGAGGCCATGTCTTTTGTCACAGAAGACAGGAAGACCGCTCAGGAATCCACCTTCCCCAACACACACACCTTTGACCTCTTTGGCGGAGTCGATGTAAGTGAGATATGCCAGATACCTAATGCTCTGTTGTTGTTGGACTCAGACCCTGAAGCGTGTTCCTTCAGGAGAATCAGTTGCTCAAACCTGTAGAAATAATAATGGTAACAAATTTTCATTTGACTGTGTCCCTGAAGCTGCTCGTGGAGATCTTGATGAGACCCACACTAACTATGCAGAAGAAAAAACCTAAAAGTAAGTTGGGCTGACATCACATCTGTCTGCTTTATTTAGAAGTTAACATGTATGGGGAAAAGGATTTTAATTGAGACTAATGTATTTTGTTTTTTGTTGCAACAGTGAATGATGACCTGGTTAAGGACTGCCTTAGTGTTCTCTACAACTGTTGTATATGTGTAAGTGTCCCTTCACCTTTTTTTGATTGTCAGAGGTGTATCATATCTTACTTTAACACACATGTTCATTGCTTTAAGCGTTGGTAGTTTGATACAGGTTTAAGAAGCTTTCAAATGGATTTGATTAACATATATTCTTCTACCTTCAATTCATAGACGGAGGGAGTGACAAAGAGTCTGGCAGCAAGGGACGACTTTGTTCTGTTTCTCTTTACCCTGATGACAAACAAGAAGACCTTCCTTCAGACTGCTACCCTTATTGAAGACATTCTAGGGGTCAAAAAGGTCAGTTATATTTCTCAGCCTGAGCAGTAAGCCCTGTTGACAGTTTTATTTTGTTAGCCAATTATAACAATATTCTCTGTACCCCTGTTTCATAAATCTCAGTCAAACTAATATTTCAATATAAATATTAATGTTTTGATCTTTTAACAGTGCTAACTACCTTTTAAGTGAGGTAATTCAGATGCATAATGAAAAATGCACCCTCATTAAAAGGTGCTATGAACACCATATCTAGTAGGATATAAAATCTCTCCATTCCCTCTGACTAAGAAGAATCACAGCTACAATACTGCCATGACAAAGATATACAAGTCTTAAAACCTACATGGTATTGTTTGCTTTTGTCAACCCACAGACTGATGTTTTGTGTAATATGAATACGTTACTGCAGTTTTAGTTGGTTACAAACTGAGGCTTAATCTCACAACTTCAGATGTGGTTCTGATTCCGATCCACTATCATGTTTGCATGTTTCAGGAGATGATCCATTTGGAAGGGATCCCCAACCTATCAGGCCTGGTCCAAAGTTTTGACCAGCAACAGCTGGCCAACTTCTGCCGCATCTTGTCTGTCACTATCTCAGAACCTGATGTAGGTAATGATGACAAGCACACCCTGCTGGCTAAGAACGCTCAGCAGAAACGCAACGCCAGCCCCTCACGAGCAGAAGTCAATCAGGGTAAGTTTCCTTACGCTCCTTTCCCACTGTATAAAAAACCACCAACACATTCTTACATTGCAATTTGACTTCAGAGTCAAATGACTCTGCATAAGATACTGTTTTTATCAGCTATGAATATCAGTAATACAAACATGACACCTGGTTAAACTTGCTAATTTGGCAAGATGGTGAGATGATGAAGTGCCTCAGTTTCAGTTCCGCCATTAACATCACACATTGGTGGGAAAAAAACAGAGAAACTCTTCTAGTAATATATACATTTTGAGCTATTTAATGTTTTTTCCGACAGTAACCCTGCTGAACATCCCTGGGTTCATCGAGCGGCTGTGCAAGCTTGCCACTAGGAAGGTGTCTGAGGCCACAGGCGCTAACTTTCTGCAAGAGCTGGAAGACTGGTACACATGGCTGGACAATGCTCTGGTGCTGGACGCCCTCATGCAGATGGCCACTGAGGAGGCAGAACAAAGCAGCACAGGTGAGACAGGTCACTAGTTTCTCATCTTACTTCAATCCTATGAACTTTGCCTGATATCCTCTTTTCACTTTTAGAATCATCAGATGAGAGTTCTCTGGCCACAAGCCCCCTGAGACATCGACTGCCCCAGTCCATGAAGACTGTCCACGAGATCATGTATAAAGTGGAAGTGATGTATGTACTGTGTGTCCTTCTCATGGGCCGACAGAGGAACCAGGTACTTATCATTAGTCTCAGCATTTGCTTTAAGCAGGGTGCAGTTCTCTCATCAATGTCATGTGTCCCTGCTCAGGTCCACAAGATGCTGGCTGAGTTCCGTCTCATCCCAGGACTTAATAACCTGTTTGACAAGTTGATCTGGAGGAAATACACTGCTTCAAATCACGTGGTGCACGGCCAGAATGAGAACTGCGATTGTAGTCCTGTATGAGTCTTAAACAAAGCATACATTCTGAAACCAGGCTCTGAGTAAAGACGTGAAACTTTTAGAAGCTGAATATAATCATAAACACTCTTTTTCTCAACAAACAGGAAATCTCCTTTAAAATCCAGTTTTTGCGGCTACTCCAAAGTTTCAGTGATCACCACGAGTAAGTGACCACTTCATTGTGTAACCTTAGATCACACTTCTGGTCTTGACTTGAGTTCAGTGTTTTGAAACATGTTGCTTGTCTCTCAGGAATAAGTACCTCTTGCTGAATAGCCAGGAGCTCAATGAACTGAGTGCCATATCAATGAAGGCTAACATCCCTGAGGTGGAAGCTCTGGTCAACACAGACAGAAGCCTAGTGTGCGATGGGAAGAAGGGTCTCCTCACGCGCCTCCTAGCTGTCATGAAGAGGGAGCCTCCAGACTCGTCCTTCAGGTCAGCTTTGTGTAGAGAAACGATCCAAGGCAGGAAGTGATGTCATAAAAGGAATAAGTGAAATATTCCCGTATTGGGGAAATAAAATGATTCCTCACATCTGCATAATTTTCTGACATTTAACCGTAAATGTCGACTAATGGGTTTCTCGATTCATAGTTTTTTAGTAAAGTGGATGTGAAGAGCAATTTCATGGGACAGCAATTATTAATACAGAAAATGAATGTTTGTGTTTCTTTATGTAGATTCTGGCAGGCAAGAGCAGTGGAAAGTTTTCTTAGAGGAGCCACCTCCTATGCAGACCAAATGTTCCTCCTGAAAAGGGGACTGCTCGAGGTAATACTGCAAAGTTGTGGTTCTCGACCCACAATTTTGAATACTCTTAATTCAACCGTTACTCACTTTCTTTCCCTCGACAGCACATCCTGTTCTGCATCATTGATAGCGGCTGTACATCACGAGATGTCCTGCAGAGCTACTTTGATCTGCTGGGAGAGCTCATGAAGTTTAACATTGATGCCTTCAAAAGATTCAACAAATACGTCAACACTCCTGAAAAGGTATAACTTAACGCTTATAGATGTATTGAAGTAACTGACCTAACAAAATAAGAAAATTCATAACATTTTCTGACAGCTGTGCCCATGAACATAATAGAGCTAATAGAGCTTCTTGATGTCTCTGTAGTTCCAGACCTTCCTGACACAGATCAACAGCTCTCTGGTGGACTCCAACATGCTAGTGCGTTGCATTGTCCTATCCTTGGACCGCTTTGAGAGCCAGACTGAGGATGTCAAAGGTAAATCGGGATGGAAAGTTTGAACTCGGAGAGTAGTTCCAGAATGTTCTCACCAACCTTATATAAGTTTAGAGATGAAGCAGTCCCCCCCCCAGGATTTGAAAAATCATAGAAAATTCACGTGATTATATTATAATTCAGAGATATGTTTTCCCATTGTCTGGTTTTTATTTGCTCTCCACACTGGGGAAAAACCAAATGTTTGTCTGAGGTTTATAAGAGGAGTGGATATTGATCTCAATGTTCTGTGTCCCCTCCCTCAGTGGTAGAGGTTCTGTCTGAGTGCTGCCTGCTGTCCTACATGGCCAGAGTCGAGAACAGACTTTCCTTCCTCTTCAGACTGATCAACATCATCAACGTGCAGACTCTCACACAGGTGTTTCATTTTCACAGTCGAAGAATAAGAAATAACCCGTCTCACAAAAGATAAGTCGTTGTCTAAACTTTGTTGTGTCCGTCCTTTCCTCTTTGCCTGCAGGAGAACGTGAGCTGTTTAAACACCAGCCTTGTGATATTGATGTTGGCCAGAAGAAAGGCTAAACTGCCCTTCTACCTCAACGCCTTGCGGGAGAAGGAGTATGCAGAAAAGTATCCGGGCTGCTTGCTCAACAACTTCCACAACCTACTGCGCTTCTGGCAGCGCCACTACCTCAACAAGGATAAAGACAGCACCTGTCTGGAGAATGTAAGTATTGCTCACTGTAACCTCCAATAGTTTTCCTGTGATACACTGAAAACATGAGGACAGGGTAGATACACAGGCGAGTCAGTCAGAGGTGCATCTCTTTACTTTATTAGGTGATGTGAAGGTTGTTTGTACGTTCTACTGTCCCCAAGTGGACAAAAGTATACATCACGTGTGTTTTAATATTTAAAATTTGCTGACGGTTCATTTATGAAATATGATCGTATGATGATGTCATGTAGGAACACAACATTGATTATGTAAATTGAATCTCCTTAATTTACTCTCTGTTATTTACTGTGAGAAATTGTCTCCCCAGCATGAGCATGAACCAACACAGCTTAGCCTGTTTCATTTAGATTGACTAGATTTGGATCTGCACCAGCCTGAACCCCATCACAAATATAACTCCTAAACATTCTTGAAATTGTTATCATCTGAAGTCAAGAATTATTCTATGAGAAATCAACGAAAATGTAAAGTGTCCAGTAGTTTGTGTCAACACAAACAAACATAACCTCCTCAGTGGAGGGCACTACGACTACGCTAATGGAACAAGCTGTAGTTTGTTGTAATTCCTCTGGTCTTGCTCCTCAGAGCTCCTGTATCCCCTTCAGCTACTGGAAGGAGACGGTGTCAGTGCTGCTGGGCTCAGACAGGACTTCTCTGTGTGCCATAGCGAGCTACATTGATGAGCCTTTCATGGATCTGGACAGAGACTTGCTGGACGATTGACCTCCAGCATGTGCACTCTGGGCTGGGGGGGGGGGTGGGACAGGGCAGAAGGTCACAGGGAGCATGGACACCTAGAGTTGGTGATGACTCCACTGAGCTGAACCATCCAGACGCTTTGTGACAGCGCTTCTGGATGGAAAGACTCACCTGTTTGCTTTCTGTACCTACGCATGGAGGCGGTCATCGCACAGGGGAGGGGTGGTGGTGTGTGAATTCTCACTGAGTTACCGCTCTTCTCCCAAGGAAACCTGTGCACCCGTCCCAGAATCACATAACAGACTTGGGGGAAGTTTGGATATGACACCTGCGTTGGCTGTTTGCTTTAGGTGAAAATCAAATAGAGCCTTTTATATAACCTATACAAAATTATATGAAAAAAAATATATGATTCAACAAATTATATGTTAGAAAAAAAGATTCCTTTCACATGGGCTCGGTTTGTCCACGGATGAGCCCTCAGGCAGATGTGCAGATCAGTGACACGTCACAGGGAGTCTGCCGTCTCAGTCGCCCACTACCTACACGCTCTCTGTCGACTCAGTGCTACTCCACCGCCTGACCTGTGGGGGGGGGCATCCGTGAAATTTTAGTTTTTCCAGGGGTCTTGTTGATAAACGGCATTTCCTTTTAACCCGTCTGTGGGACTATTTTAATAGGGGGGCTATTGTTAATTGGTGCTTTCTGGCTCTACTCGAAACATTTAAGTAGCTCATGGGCCGGCTGACATGTATCACAAAATCACACACACACGGGGCTCCTTTCACCTAAAAACCATCCTCTGCTGTGGCTTCAGAAGCTTCACGCAGCGACTCATCTCTTCTCCAGGTTCTTTTTGATGATCTATTTTTGTCTTGTTGAAAACAATGGCTTTTAGCTCGGGATAAAAATGTAGAATAAAACATTGCACAGATTAAAATGCTTTTATTGTCTATTATAGTTTAACACATTTGTTGAATAAATCACCACCATTTTGTACAGAATTTGTATCCATGCTGTGGGAGATGCTTTGGGAAAGAGAATAAACTATGCAGGTGCAGGATACCACTGTCATTGCTGCACACGCTGTTGTACGTGACTCAGCCTTCAGCCCAACATCGTCATCATTAGACTCAAAGTCTACCACCATCTGATTTTTCTTAATCTCCGAGAATGACAATCTTTGTGTGTGTGATTGCTCTTAAAGCTTCAGTTCGGCTGTGTTGATGTTTCCATGGCATGAATGTGTAGTTGCAGAGCTGAACAGATATTGAATTGAACACCCACGACAAGTACAAAATGAATGAGCTACCTCATATTTTCTCCTGATACAGTACAGATCTAACCACGTCTAATGACGAGTGTACAGTCATGATTCATGTGAATGTATAACGGGATGCAAACACATGTCCTTTTACACATCTGAAGCCTTTTCTTTAAAGCTGATAACCAGAAATGTTTCCTTGCTATCGAATTTTCATTCAGCATGTCTTAAAGGAAATCTCTGAGTATGCACATACTTAAACACTTCTTCTTTTGCAGCAGAGTTAATGAACCTCTGAGATAAATGCTTTGTTGGCGTCATACTGCGGCAGTGTTAGTGACCTGAGTACTGACCGTGTTTTATTATGGATGTAAACCCCCGGTATTGCTCAAGTCGTCCAGCGTGGACATCAAAGAAAACCACGAATGTTGTGAGCTAATGCCTCGACACTTCCTGACTGCTGTAGCTTTGTGCTGTGGAGTGAGTGAGAGTGAGCCCTCTGTATGAGCATGAGAGAACTGCTTCTCCACAGTGCTGCCATATGTGGTGTGAAGCTCCCAGTAGGCCTTAGATTTCATACATTACTTTAATGCAGGAAGCGGTGAAATCTTATCCTCTTGGCCAAGAACATGCTGCGCAGTGTTTGATTTGAAGGCCTCACATGTTTTGATGTAAACCAGCTTCACCATCACGTTTGACACGGTCAGGATATTATCACACAAAGGGTTTGCAGCCACTTCTGAACCGGGAGTTAAAACTTGGACCATGTTGTGCTTTTTGGTCAAATATCTCAGCCACACAGGTCAACAGCTTCTGTGGATATGTTTGTTGGAAAGGGCAAATATTAGCAGTGGATAATTTGTGGTGTAAAATTTTAACCATAAATGCAGAAAGTCTCTCATGGTTGTGTTTAGTAATCACGTCTGCACACGTCTAACTAATCAAAGAGAAGAGACGATTCACGTTTCAGTTTCCAGCTATAACCACTTCTGTAACAGGCTCTAACCCCTCACCCTCCTCTTCCTCCTCTAATGCTGGTGTTGAACTTCATTTTCCTTATTTAACAACTGTTTGTCAAATTAATAATATAATAAATTCTTCTTTAGACCTTTGTGGGTTTTCTACCTTTTTCCCCATTCACACACTTCAGTCACAGAGGAGAGATTTAAAAGTCTTTATTTGGGCGTTCACACAGCTGAGCACCTCTGTTGCAGCCGACTCGCTTTCTTGGCGGCCTCATGGCATCACTCGGTGAGCTGAAATACACAAGACAGGAGTGTTTACTGGCAACCACATACACAGTGTCACAAAGTTACTCATGACCACACCAGAGATCACATGAGGTGGCTATGTGAGGTCGTATGCAATAGAGGATTACGTCCAGGCCCCTCTAAGATTAGCTCTTGTCATGTAGCCAGTCAGACTAATTTTAATAGGTTCTCCTGAAGGTCATACAATTGAGCAACGTACTGCGAAGCGTGTTGCATGCATTTGGGTTGCCAACCTTGCTGCCTTGGTCACGGGTGCGGACACGCAGCTTGTTGACCTGGGACTCGGCCATGTCGGCCCTCTCCTCTGCGTCGTCCAGCTCGTGCTGCAGCTTCCTGTACTTGGACATGTTGGTGTTTGCCTGCTCCTCCTGCACAAAGAGGGAAGTTGTCATGCTCCTGACTCGACTCCATATGAAACTGTTAGGCAGCAGTAAACAAGTGATGGTGACTCACTGCTTCCTCAGCCTGCCTCTTGTAACTCTTCAGTTTGAGCTGCAGCTTGTCGATGAGGTCCTGCAAACGCAGCACGTTCTTCTTGTCTTCCTCAGACTGCAAAAACACCAGAGTAAAACTTCCACCCTGCCTTTAGTTTCTCTCGTGTTGTTCTGCTCCCCCGCGCAGACGGATGGAGGTTTACCTGATAGGACAGCTCTTTGACTCTCCTCTCGTACTTGCGTACTCCCTTTTGAAACTCTTGGCTCTTCTTTTGCTCAGTGTCTAGTTCGTTCTCCAGTTCTCTGACCTGCCAGTGAGATCAGCAAGTGCTGTCACCAATCAGCTCAATACAAATGTGCAGGGATAAACAAATGAGACCCAGTGAGTGCAGCTCTTACCCTGGCCTCAAGCTTCTGAACCTGCTTCTTGCCTCCCTTGAGGGCGATCTGTTCGGCCTCATCAAGACGCATCTGCAGGTCCTTTACGGTTTGCTCCATGTTCTTCTTCATCCTCTCCAGGTGGGCACTGGTGTCCTGCTCCTTCTTCAGCTCCTCTGCCATCATGGCCGCCTGTAAATACACAATGGGGCATTAAGTCACCTCAAACAGGACTGGCAATGAAGCCAGAGTCAACATTAAAAAGCCTCTGGCTCGGGTATGAGGTAATTACAACTATCATATCTGTTTGATCTCTTGATGTTCCAAATCTTTTTTATTTTGTCTATGAGAGGTCTTACATCAGTGATGGCCTTTTTGGCCTTGTCTTCTGCATTGCGGCATTCCTGAACAGCATCGTCCACCTCGTTGGACAGAGAGGACAGATCACTCTCCAGCTTCTTCTTCTGGTTGATCAGCCCAGTGTTCTGCAACCACAGAAAGGAATGAAACTTCCAAGTATCTGGAAAAAGAAGTGACAGTTTCAACTTGACAAATGCCCTGTGATCTAGTTTTTACCTGAGAGTGCAGCAGGTTCACTCTCTCCGTCGCCTCCAGCAGCTCATGCTCGGCCAGCTTGCGTGCCCGGTCGTTCTGCTCCAGCAGAGCCCTGAGCTCCTCCACCTCGACAGACAGCAGGTTGTTCCGCCGCTCGGTCACCGCCACCTGCTCTTTCAGCTCCTCGTTCTTGTGAATAGTGTCGTCTAACTCCATCTGAATCTCCTGGAACCAAGAAAGAGTAAAAACAGTTAGTTTTAAAGTGTGTAACAGTAGGGATTCAGGGGCAGCATGCTGGCTGTCTGCAGTGTGGACTCGCCTTGATCTGAACCTGAAGGCTCCTCAGGAGCTTCTGGGACTCGGAGGCCTGCCTGTTGGCGTGGCTCAGCTGCACCTCCATCTCATTCAGGTCGCCCTCCATCTTCTTCCTCAGGCGCACTGCCTCGTTGCGAGACTTAGCCTCGGCATCCAGGGTGGCCTGCATGGAGTCCAGGGTCCTCTGGTGGTTACGACTAGAAGAAGATGAATAGGTAAATATAAGAATGTAAGAAAAGAGAAGAATCTAGGATTTGCTAAGTATGGATGAAAAAAGAGCGATGTATAAAACTCACCGGAGGTTGTCGATTTCCTCGTCCTTCTCTGCCAGCTTCCTGTCCACATCGGCTTTAATCTGGTTTAACTCCAGCTGGATCCTGAGGGTTTTGCTCTCTTCGTGCTCCAGAGTGCCCTGAGACAGACGGACAGACAGTCCACGTGATGCTTGATGAGGTTCACCTCAGTCAGGACTGTACCACAGATGAGGAAGAGAAGCTGAGTGAACATTGTAAAGTACTTACTTCAGCTTCCTCCAGGGCAGCTTGTATCTCACTTTTCTCCATTTCCAGACTCTTCTTGATCTTCTCCAGCTCACTGATGGTCTTCGCTCCCTGACTCAGTTGATCAGACAGGTCAACAATCTCCTCTGTTGAAGAGAAAAATTGGGTTTTCACATTAAGTCTTGATTTTCCTCCAATGCAACCACCCAGCTTTAAATCAGACCGCAGCTCCACCTTGCAGGTTCTTGTTCTCCCTCTTGATCGTCTCCAGATGATCCAGGCTCTCCTCATAAGAATTCTTCAGTTTGAAGAGCTCAGTGCTCAGGCCACGAGACTCCTTCTGAGAGGACTCCAGCTCAGACTGGCACTCCTCATACTTCTGTTTCCACTCCACCAGCACCTGATGTACAGGGACAGCCATTGTGAGCTTTTCAATCAAATCTCGTCTTCAGCAGTGTGTTTTAGACCGTAGCTCTCCAAGCACCTTGTCAAAGTTGCGTTGCTTTTTGTCGAGTGCGGCAGCTGCAGCATTAGATCGCTCCAGGTCGACGATCAGGTCCTCGATCTCCGTCTGGAGCCGATGTTTGGTTTTCTCCAGCGAGGAGCACTTGGCGTTAGATGCCTCCACTGCCTCCTCAGCGTCCTGCAGACGTACCACCAGCTTCTTTCTAAAGAAAGGAGAACAGAATCCGGTGTCATGTCTTCAAACTGTCCGTTCTGCACCATGTCGTTCCGTCACAGATGCAGCTCACTCACTTGGCCTCCTCCAGCTCCTCAGTTCTCTGGATGGCATCAGTTTCATACTTAGTCCTCCACTGCGCCACTTCGACATTGGCATTGGACAGAGCTCTCTGGAGCTCAGCCTTGGACTCCTGCTCCTCATCGTACTGCTCCCGCAGGAGATCGCAGTCGTGTCGCGTTGACTGCAGCGCGTGAGCCAGGGAGGTCTTGGCCTTTGGAGAGCAGTCAGGGTGGGGAGCAGTTAGCTGAACTGTAGGATGTCTAAATCTCTAGGATTGAGCCTTGTGATGTATTTATTGGTGTCTGACCTTATTCTCCTCCTCCAGCTGCTTCTTGAGCTCCTCCACGTTCTGGCTGAATGAGTTCTTGGCCCTCTGGAGCTGAGACACCATGGACTCTCGCTCTTCCAGCTTCCTTCCCAGCTCGGCTGCCCCATGAGTAGGAAAAGGTCTGTGTGTCAACGGCCAGCGTTGGAAATCGGTTTGTGCGATTTATAATAAACTGAACAGTGTTTACCACTCTCAGCCTGAGCACGGGCCCTTTGGGTGGTGGTATCGTTGAGCTGCCTCTGGAGCTCCTCAACCTTGGCTTTGGACTCGTTCATTTGGTCTTCATACATGCGGCACATCTTTTCTGAATTGGCCTGCAGAAGACATAGAAATGTTGAGGAAATATTCTGGTTCCTTCTTGTTTTTATTTCCCCAGTGTCTCTTGTTCTTCTTTCTACCTTGCCCTTGGAGAGATGCTCCACAGTGGAGGCCAGATCGTCAGCCTCCATCTTGGCCTCGCTCCTCTCCTTCTCCAGCTTCTGTTTGACTCGCTGCAGGCTGTCGATCTGCTCGCTCAGCTCCGCGACGCTGTCGGCGTGCTTCTTCCGCAGGGCTGCCGTCGTGGCCTCGTGTTGCAGCATGGCCTCCTCCAGGTCTCGCCGCAGCTTCAGATAGTCCATCTCTCTTTTCTTGTTGATCTCCATCTGAGCTGAGGTGGTCCCACCAGCCTCTTCCAGTCGCTCGCTCAGCTCCTCAAGCTCTCGGGCCACATCGCCACGCTGCTTCTCCACTTTGGCCCTGCAAGCCCGGTCGGCCTCCAGCTCCTCCTCCAGCTCCTCTGAGCGAGCCTGGAGAAAAATGATGTTCAGTTGTTTTGTCAAAATTATGCTTTCATATCTGTTGGAGGTCATAGACAAGTCTGCACCTGCAGCTCTTTAATCTTCTTCTGGAGCTGATTGGCTAAGGCTTGCTCGTCCTCGACCCTGTTGCTTATTGCGTTCATTTCAAACTCTTTCCTGGTGGGAAAAGTTTCATCATCAATTCAACAACCTCAAAAATAGCTTCCTGGGTTTTTTTTGTGTGAATATATGATGACTCACTTTTTCAGCCTCTCTTCGAGTTGCTGTTTGTCGTTCTCCAGGTCCATAAAAGACTCCAAGGAGAGTTTCAGATCTCCCTCCAGCTTACGTCTGACCCGTTCCAGGTCCATACGCAGTTTCTTCTCTTGTTCCAGTGAGCCCTCCAGCTGATTCACATCGGGAAGATAAAAAATATTTTATTAACACCTGTCGACAAAATGAAACCTCTGCTCTCAATAAACAGACTCACGTCATCCACTTGTTGCTCCAGCTTTGTCTTGGCTTTAGTCAGAGAGTTGACTTTGTCCTCCTCTGCCTGCAGGTCATCCAGAGTCTGCTGATGGGCCTCTTGCAGAGCCTTTTTCTCCTTGGTCAGCTTCAGGATGGTTTCATCCAGAGCTGCCATTTCCTCGATCAGGTTCTTCACCTGCACAGAATAAGTTAGGAATTAAAGACACAACTATATATATCCACTTGATGTCCTGCAGATCTTTCAGATGCCTTTAGCATCCCCTGGAGGACACGCTCCTTTTGCACTCTCCTCACCTTGTTCTCAGTGGCATGTTTCTCCTTCTCCACTTTAGCAAGAGTGATCTCCAGATCGTCAATGTCTTTCTTGAGCTCGGTGCACTCGTCCTCCAGCTTGCGCTTCTTGGCGAGCACGTTAGCGCTCATCTCCTCCTCATCCTCCAGCCGCTCCGTGACTTCTTTCAGTTTGGCCTCCAGCTGGATCTTGGTTTTGATGAGCATTTCACAGCGGTCCTCTGCATCGGCCAGATTGTCCTGCTCCTGCAGGACAAAAGGTGCAGCGGTGGTTAGTGAGTCTGAGCAAGGCCACAGTATCTGTGTCCATAAAGACATCACTTACTGCCTGCAGCTGAAGAGACAGGTCATTCTTCTCTTGGATCAGGCTGACCTGCCTCTCCTCCAGCTCTTTACGCTTAGCCTCAGATTTCTCCAGAGCCTCTTTCAGCCTGGCCAGCTCCTCCTTCAGAGCAATCAGCTCTTTTTCAGTGGCGGCGCTCTTCAGCAGAGGCTTAATTTTAAAGAAGAGCTTCATCCAGGGCCAGTGCTTGACTGCGTTGAAGGCCCGGATGTTCCACTGGATGATCATTAGGGCCTCCCTGATGAATGACAGAGAAAGAAAGACTTAGACAGAGTGAACCTTTTTTTCTTGTCATGATAAAAACAAAGCTAAAACCCAGGCTCATATTATTTCTGTACGTGCTAGGTTTAATGTTTACAAAAGCATTTATTAGAAAATAAATAAATATACACTATATTTATATTTTTTCAAAAATTAATTGAAATCAATTAAGACTACATTAATGAACATTAATTTGTCGTACAAATGTGTTCACAATAAGTAAAGTTTTACACTTATTGCTATTATTAAAGTTGTATTTATTTTATTTTAATTCATCCTCATTTCCAAGTATTTATTTTATTTATTCAAAACTTTATTTTGATTTTCTATATATTTATCATGGAAGTAATAACGTGACTCAATAATAGTAGAAGTATAAAAAATATTTGAAAATGAATCTGGATCATGTTATTATTTAATAATAATGATTATTGAGAATTAAATGTAGGTCACAAAAAGTAATGGAAAATAAATTACAATAATAAAAAGTAAAATAATATATAAGAAATGTCGTTAAAAGATCTCCCTTTAAACATTCAGTTCTATGAGCGCCCATTTTAACAATATAAACTGAATTATGTTATTGTGTTAAAGTTAGTTCATCTGTGTCCCCGATGTCGACCTCATGCCACTTTAAGAGAAGAAGGTCAAAAAGATTTATCCTGGACTTCCCCGTTTATTTATTCAGTGACTTCTCCTTGGTGCTTGATTTTATTGGCACGGATCCGGGGCCCATCTCCACCCGTGTATCTAATCATACACCAAGGGATGCGACATGAAATCATACACCTACTGATGCTTTTGATGTTTCATGACTGTGACCAAATGGGTCACTAGATTGATTTAGTCTCAGTAGGAGGGCGTCTGGCAGCACCTAAATTTGGAGTGGTCAAGGACTCCTTGTCAGTGTTTAGGGGCTGAGTTTAAGTGAGCGTGCACACGCTGGGGTGGAAGGTGACTGGAGGGGTGGCGGGGGGGGGGGGGCGGGGGGGGGGGGGGGGGGGGGGGGGGGGGGGGGGGGGGGGGGGGCGGTGGATGATTGCATGTTTGACATGACTCCACGTTGAGGGCCTCTCAAAGGTAAGTGTCTGTGTTTATTTGGGAACTAAAACCCTCTGTCCAACGGCCGGCTTAAATCTTTGTCACCCTCCACATATTCCATCAATGCACTGACTTAGAAGTACAGGCGCCGGGGACAAAAGGGGCCAGGGGCCATTGGGTGCCCAGGGAGGGGGCCGAGGGTTGTATTTTTAGGGAGGGCCTCAACAGCTGCCACTTGACACATGTCGCCACCTGGCTCTTGGGACACCGTCAGCATTGTTTAATTTGGAGAGAGAGTGGATGGAGAGAATAATCGCAGACCTGAGAGAGTGGGGAATGTGTGTGTGGGAGTTGGGGCCCTTAATAACAGAGGGGCCACACACACATGCCTGGTAACCATACAAGGGCAAGCACACGCCTCGCACACACCGATAACACTGCCCTTGTGTGCCAGGCATACTGCAGCGAGGGAGTGAACACCGGGGTGTCGTGTGTCACAGGCTGAAAGGCTTGCGGCCGATCGTGTTGCGATTGAACCTGTTCACTGGAGCAACTGGCGCTGCAGCTCTTTCTGTTTTCTGTGCTCACGTCTTCACCTTCCAGTGAGGAACAAAGCTCGCAGCGCTGCCGCGCCCTCCGCCGACATTTTATATCCATTTGACTGACAACTGATGTAAATGTCATGGTGCTCTTTTACCTCTTTACATTCATTCTCCGCAGCTCCATCCTCATGATTTTGCCCCGGGCGGTTGCCTGCAGCAGCGTCAGGACCTTGGCCAAGCGCTCATCCCTCAACTCCTCCAGGTGACCCAACAGGCCGGCCTTGAAGAACACCTACATGAAACAGGTACCAGATTAAGTAAACTTAAAAAACACAAGCATTCATCTTCAAATAAAGGAATAATAAATGAAAGAGAAGTAGTTGTTGGCTTGACAACTTCTTTATATACTGTAGGTGCCCATCATTATATACTTGGTGTTCACCTGCCAGTGATGTTTACTTTATATATTTGATATTTGATATTATATATTTGATTTACGTGATACATAGTTCCATATCGTTTCCTGTATTAGCGCTCATCTTTTCTGAGTACTTCTGCCATATTCTTAAATACAGAAATTTTGTAAATGTCTTGAGTACATGGCTCTGTCTTGCTGCTCTACCTTTGTGTGTCCAAACTTGTACTGGCTGTGGTCGATATCCAGCGAGGCCAGCAGCTTCTCTGCTGCTTTCCTGCTGTCGACAAACTTGTCATCTGGGATGGCGTGTGGATTCAGGATGCGATAGCTGAGCACATGAAAACAGCGCGATCAGTGACATTTGATGTCTGTGGAATGCAAAGCCAGCTTTGCCTTTTGTGGTTTGTCTCACCGCTGCTTGAACTCGGCATAAAGGATTCGGTTTGGAAAGCCCTTCCTGCAGATCCTGATGCCCTCCAGCACGCCGTTACAGCGAAGCTGGTGCAGCACCATGAACGGATCTATGATCCCTGCACAGAACAGGTGTCAACCATCAGCCTCGCCAGCATCACTGAGCTCCTGATGACACGTTATGGTCGTGGCCGTTACCTGGAGTCTTGGACTCATTAGGGATGATGCAGCGAACGAAGTGGGGCTGGGTGCTGCGCAGGTTGGTCATCAGCTTGTTCAGGTTTTCCTGAAAGAAGGAGAAAATACGTAGTCAGTATAAACTCCTCCACCATTCTGCTATTAAAGCGTAGTTTATTAAAACCAGTGAGAGCTGAACCTTCATGTTAGATGTTTGAAATCCTCGACGCGAAGGAGAGAGGAGCCAGCACAGACTTAAAGTGATGTTCATGTGATCATTGCCCTAAACATCACTGCAAGTCTTAACTGCCTCCACCCCGGCTGTCCAGAGGAGTCCACAGGCCCCACATGGTCTGAAACACCTTTTAACATCCAGACTGTCACACTCTCACCTTGTGAAGCTGAGACACTGTCTGGAAGGATGCCGCCTTTTTCCTCTTCTCCTTGCTGCCAGTCCTCTGTTCAGACGCTGTTGAATGATGAGTGGAGTTATTAATGGGCCCACATAGTAAATAATACCATCTTATTTATCTGGCATCTAATAACAGGGTTTATATTGACAAACAGGAAGGAAAGTCTATTGAATGGGTTTTAAGAAGTGATTTAAACGACAATGTCTTATATTCAGGTTCCTGTTTATCGTACTTGCGTCTGATTCCACGTAGTTCTCGTACAGCGAGGCCAGCAGCTTGTTGGAAGACTTTCGGAAACACGCCACCACCGTCTCGTTGAGTGGGTCTTTGTTTTTGTCCAGCCAGCCGATGATGTTATAGGGTACCTGTGAGAAACAGCAGGGGCGTGATTGGATGATTGGATCCTGCGTGTAAGGATTCGCCCTGCAGCACGGCCTCAGTGTGTCAGTGAATCACTTACCACACCAGCGTAGTGCACCAGCTCAAAGTGGGTCTCGTACTTGCGCCTCTTGTCCGGCCTCGGCTTTTGAAAGTTAGGCGACTTGCCGATATGATTGTCATACATCTTGGCTTTAAAGCTGTTGTCTGAGGCTTTAGGGAACATGCACTCCTCTTCGAGGATGGACATGATGCCCAGCGGCTGGAGGAGGAGGAGGAGGAGGAGCAGAGTGTTAATCTAATACACCTCCATGAAAGTCATCCACGGTTCATAGGTGCTAAACACAACACTTCACCTTTTCAATGAGATCAATGCACGCTTGAAGGTCCAACCCAAAGTCGATGAAGGTCCATTCAATGCCCTCACGCTTGTACTCCTCCTGCTCCAGGATGAACATGTGGTGGTTGAAAAACTGTTGCAGCTTCTCATTGGTGAAGTTGATGCACAGCTGCTCGAAGCTATTGAGCTGCGATCAAAAAAAAAGGAACAGGTGTTCAGAACGTGCATTTTGACATGAACAGCATGAAGGACAACGTTCATCCTGCAGCATTGCTAAGCTGAGACAGAGAGTGAGACACAGAGATCCTGTTGATTTTTCACCCAAATCTGACCGTGCATCTAGAAACACATTTTGATTTGAGATAATAACAATTGTCTCTGCAGATTCACGCTAACATAAGAGTAAATGTTTGGAATAAAGGCTCATTTACTTCAAAGATCTCAAATCCAGCGATGTCCAGGACTCCTATGAAGTACTGGCGAGGCAGGGAGGTGTACAGCGTCCGGTTGATGCGTCCCACGAGCCATTTGAACATGCGGTCATACGTCGCTTTGGCCAGAGCGCCAACGGCATAGTTAACCTAGACACACACACACACAGAGAGGAAAGCTGTCATTCACATGGACAGCCCTAGTTGCTTGGATACCAGATTTGAATGAGCGTGGAGTGGCGAGTGTACAGATCATCTGTGGAATGAGGAGCCGTCCTTTAAGCACTTTATGAGTCTTCCTGCAGCTAGAAGCTGAATGCTGGATAGGCAAAGCTTTCATACGATATGATCTATTTGACATATTTCTACATTTTATTTTATTTTTTTTACATTCTTCCTCTTTAACCACTGTGTCCCATGCGTTGACAAAGAGCAGACATGTCCTCACCTGTTCGACGTTCTGACCCTTCACCACGTACTCGTTCCCCACCTTCACCCTCGGGTGGAGGAGGCCCTTGATGAGGTCAGCTGAACTGACTCCCATCAGGTAGGAGGCCTTGTCTGCACCTGAGTCAGAGACAAAAGAAAATGTAATGGCTGAAAGACAAAGCAGCCTTTTAAAGCTGCAGGTGCTTTTGAGTCTGACGTCACTGGTTCTTACTCTCAGTGCCATCCGCCTCCGCCTGCTCCTCACGCTGCTTCAGCTTGAATTTCATGTTGCCAAAGTGCATGATGGCTCCGACTATTTTATAGCAGCCGTACTTTTCTTCGGACAGGAAGCCGAGGATGTCCATGGCGTTCTGCGGAGAACCGAGAGAGTAGTTACGCTCTGTGCTCAAGATGCAGCAGATTTTTCTCCTTGTGGAAAAGATAAACGCTCTTACATCAGTGGCCATCAGCTCCAGTCCGTCATCCAGGTTCTCCACGGTGGTTACGCCCTGCGAGCAGAAGTGGAAGTCGTACGGGTTGGAGGTCACCAGCAGCATGTCTAGAACAAAGAGTTAATAATGAGTCCACAGTCCTGCAGCAGGAAGGAATGAAATGTGAAAAAAATAGCAGGGTTAACTCACCCAACAGCTCTGGTTTCTTCTGGGACATGATCTGGTAATAGATGTGGTAGCTCCTCTCACCGGGCTGCTGAAATATCACTCTGGATTTTTCCAGAAGATCTGAAACACAGGGAGGGGTGTGAGGTTGTCCTCTAATATATAAAATAAAATAAAAAATATATTGTGTTTTAAAACAAAAAAAAAACATTCTATAACCATTAACTCACAAATGTCGATAGCAGCCGAGGCCAGTTTGCCTGTTGGTCCAAAGTGGATCCTGATGAACTTTCCCTGCAGGGAATTAACCGTGCAAGAAATATGAGATGCAAGTAAAAAGAAATGCCTTTATAATGATAATATTAAATGTATATTCAATTCAAAAACAATATAGGGAATTTTCCAGGTGCTCACAAAACGGGATGAGTTGTCATTCCTCAGCGTTTTGGCGTTACCGAACGCCTCCATGGCAGGGTTGGCCTCGATGATTTGATCCTCGAGATTCCCCTGGAACATACAATTGTGCGTGAGCGAAATCACATTATATTTTACAATTTATTCTTAATAGCTTTTTAAGTAGCTGCAATGTTTTTTCCCTTCGCTTAAACTCACCCCTGTTTTAGTGGCAGGGCCGTGCTGTTGAAAGAGAAAATGAGAAGCCTGTGAGTACGACATTATGTCAAGTGTCAGGGAATAATACTTTCACAACCAAAGGGGAAAACCATGAACAACTGGAAAATTAGAGCTGTTGTTAAAACCCGATGGCCACTTTGTTTTACATGATGGGGTGTGGTAAATACATGGGAGAAAAAGGGAGGAAAATAGAGCACCAAACAACATAGAAAAGTCAAAAACCAAAAATCAAAGCAAAGGGAAAGATTATGGAAAAATGTGGAGTCAAAAAGCAAGAAAAATGAAAAAGAAATGACAAGGAATGGTGGGAAAGAATGATTCAAAAATCAGGGAGGAAGCGCAGGAGAGTGGCTGGAAATGGCTGCACAACACACGGGGGTAAAGACGCAGACATGAAGGTAGTTCAGTTCTCACATTCACCACTGTGACAGTGAGGAAAATGTATGGACACGGTTTAAAGGGAATACACTGCGGGATTCCTGGGACCAAAAAAGCGAAGAAGACAATAAAAAAAAATAAAATAGAGCAAAAAAAGCTTGAAAAAGGAGGGAGTGGAAAACAAAAAAAATATGGGTTGCCACATCAGCCTTACTCCTTTTTTGGCAGTTGTTTCCCCAAGAGCTGCCACAATGGCAAAATACTGAATGACACGTTTCGTGTTGACAGTTTTGCCAGCACCGGATTCTCCGCTATAGGAGTGTGAAAAATAACAAAGTGTACATACAAGAGGTACAGTGAAAAAAATGCTCACAAATCTGGCAAAAGTCGTCTAAGTTCAAAATCTAAAGTTAAATTCACGATACTGCAGGTTATAAAACAGAAAGGAAAAATTGTCAAAGCTCTTGAGAGCAAAAAATTCTTGGAGAGTCTACATGTTGTAAGGCAGCACATACAGGTACAGGCTGTTTTTTTTTAGTAATTTGTGATGAAATAAAATCTGCTTCAGTGAGTTGAAACTTACGTGATCAGCATGGACTGGTTCTCTCGATCTGATGGGGAGAAAATCAAAAGATGAGCTCTCGTTTCAGAGTTTCAGAGCGTGTATGCTTGTGCTGTAGGTCGCTTGCTGAGATTGTGGAGGGGAAACACTCACTGCGCAGCATGTCATTGTAGGCATTGTCTGCGATGGAGTAGATGTGCGGTGGCGCCTCAGAGCGGCGCTTGCCTTTGTAAACAGCGACCACTTTGGGTGTGTAGACTGGCAGCCATTTGTATGGATTCACTGTCACACAGAAGAGGCCGGAGTAGGTCTGAGCGAACCAGAGGACATGACGTCAAGTTTAACTCTGTAATTTCATCTGGGTAATTATGCTCTTTGGGGGACATGGAAACATGGGAGGAGAGGGGGGGTGCAGCCACTGGTCCATAATGGGACACTCACATAGATCATCCAGGATGAGTAGCGTCTGCGCAGGTTGTATAGCACAGAGGCCTCGTTGAGGTGCGTCAGCATGGCCATGTCTTCGATCATGTCATACTTGGGAGGGTTCATCTGCTGGAGGTCGCCCTCCTTCACCGTCACGGTCTGAAGGAAAGAACGCAGGCAGAAACAGGGATGGGCTCTTTACCGCTGTAAATATTCCTCATGTTGATCAATTAAATAAAACGAGGAGCACTTACGGTTCCATCTTTGGTGTCAACAATGACTTTGTCACCGCTGTACTCTCTGATCTCAATCTCAATGTACGCCTCTTTTTCATCAGGGATCCAGGCTCGCTTCTTACCTACAGAGACAGGGTTCAAAAAAAAAAAAATCTAAATATTGACAAAGAATGATATTAACACAAATTCAAAATATAGTATACATTAATCAAATTAATTGTATTGTTTGTTATTGTACAAATAACGACAGTATATTTCTGGATTTTTTTAAATTAAGTTGATAATAGAACAGGAAAATGTGAAATTTGAACAAAATAAATCCATAAGGCAGTTCCACAACAATTACCTTGAATGACAGGACATTTTTTGCACATTTTATGTTAGTTATTTATAAAAAATAAAAAAGCACTTGTATAACATGAAGCTGTAACATCAACCCATTTTCTGAATCCACCTGCTTCTCTTCTTTTACCTCTTTCAGCCACTGATACAAATGTAAGTGTCTAATACTATATTTAATAACGATATGAATAATTGCAGTGTGATGTGCCCTATAAGGTTCCGTTTCTCAGGGGTGTCCTTATTAGGCCTACCGTCAAAAGCGATGGTCTGCAACGCCATCTGCTCCAGTTCTGATTTGCGTAAATACTGTGCCGCCTCGCCGAACTCCTGCAAATCAAAGCGCGACATGGTGGCACCTCCTCGCCGGCTTCGGAACCCGGACGCTCGGGTAGATAGACGGGTCCTTTGGTGAGAACAAAAAACTTTGTGTTAGTCACACGGTTTCTTTTTTGTTTTACTTCTATAGACGAGACAGAGCGCAGCCGCGCGAGCACGACTCGTGCGTAAAGAGCGCAAATCCACCATCACCGGTCGAGAACGACAATATATACACGAGCAGCGCGTGAGCTGACACGTGCCAGCGAAGGTAAAAGATGTGAGTGCGCTGCTCAGAGTGAAATCACGACTGAAAGAGACACTTTAAACAGCCGTTAACCCGCGCGTAAAATGCGTAACGATCAACCTACCAAACGAAGGAGGGAAGTTGCCAACTGACCTCGGGACGGCCACAACGAAATGACAGCCTGCTGAGATGTGCCCTGCTTTATACTGTGTTCCTCAAGGTCACGGTCAGTGGACATTTGTCCCTCATTAGCATATGCCACCTCCTCCGATGCCCATTGGTGCTGCGCGTCTGTCTCAATTGACACAAAAGGAAAGCTACGTTTTTGTCATTGCGCTAAACCCAAGCCGGCTATTTTTGTATCCCAGTTATTTTGTGCACTGTACACACGGCGAGGGAGCAGGAGAGGGGGGCTGCGTCAGGAGCATCCCTGCGGGGGGCATTTTTTCACCCTATAAAATTTGAAGGGCAGCTCAGTGGGGCATTTACCAGGACTGTGATTTATGTCCAATATCCAGTGACACAACCCAATAGTTACACGGAAACTTATTTGCCTTTAATATTAGAAATGATAATAAATATATCTGATATATAATCTCAAAAGAAAATAACATTACAGTTAGTATGTAGAAAACTTTAATAAGCCTCCTGATCAACACAACTGATTTCAACAGATTTCCCTCCAGGGGACTGAGCAGCTCATGAACCGGTGTTGGCCTCTTCCGGCCCTGTTTGCGTGTGTGTTGTTAAGTGTCAACATGGATGATTGCTATTGTGTGAGGCCACAGAGGATGCAACCTTAGAGGAGATTATTTCAGGAGCTGTGTGGCATTAAACATGCTTCTATAAATACACAACATTATATTAATAGCGGGAAACATGGCGCGTCGCTTCCAGCGGAAAAAATAAAGAGCGTCACGTGAATTTGAAAGAGATAAACGTGAGAGACGATTACGCAAAATCACATGATGGGAGATTGACGTTATACTTTTTGATAATAGTTAGCTTCATAGATTTGGAGTTTTAAAATGTCCGCTGATGCCCCGGTTTGTTGCAGTGTCGCACGTTGCCGTTGTAATGTTGTGGATCCAGTAATTCTGAATAAGCGCTTCGCCTCTTACACTCTGACTCCACCACATCTGACCTTCAGAGCAAGGGGAGAGGTTGGTGCCTGGTATGAGAGCAGGGTGACAGTGCAGCTCGGGGTGGTGGTGGTGGTGGGGGGGTGGGACCACAGTTTCTCAGAATAGACAAAGCCAGAGTCCAGCATTCCTGATAGGGAGATTGACTGTTGGCTGAAAACGAATTCTGTAAAAAGCCATGCAGATAACAGGAAGATGGCTGCATACAGCCAACGGCGAGGCCACGAGACGCGATAGGCCTACCTGTTACATGGGGAACAGAACTTGGTGTCTTTTCGCTCCAGACCGTGCGAACATCCACGCGCACAGGCACAAGAAAAGATGGGCGGCCATCTTTGTTGACACACCACAATCTGTTCCCGGGGCAGGCAGAGGTGTTGCCATGATGGCTCAAACTTTCTTGGGCATCAGTTAGATAGAGGGGGCCTGAGCTATTCTGGGACAAGGGGCTCTTCAGAGGCAGAGGCTGGTTTATGTACTATGTCACTTGGTGCAGCATTTGAAAAGTTGGCATGCTGATAACACATGAGTAGGAGATGAATCCCAAATCCCCAGAGCTGCTGGCTTTAAATAAGTTCACATACTCCGGCACATAAACACACACACATGAAGTGCATGCAGGGCTAGCGTTGTCCCCCAGCACATCTCTCTGCACCGCTATACTGCAGCCCACTGCAACAGCTGACTGCTCACAGCCACAGCTCTCCTTACGTCCCCAGTGTTCCTCAAAATCATTTAGACCCTAATGTGGCCGCGCTCATTAATGCTTATGTTTTGTTTGTTGCACATTTGTGCAGCTTTGAATTACGTTCACGTATATATATAATGGACAAACTGGAGTCCGAAGGCCCCAGCCCAGAAATGTTGGTCCGCAGTCCCCGGCCCATTCTTGGGGGTCGGCCAACCGAGTGTTTGGCAATACGCAAGTGAGGGGCCGACATTTTGGGCATCAAGACTAGATCTGGGGGTCGGTCACAGTTGTTTTAGATCATCATGCACTGAATGCCAGCAGGCTTAGGCAGTGAGATGGAGAAAGATTGGGAATTATGACTGCAGTCATTCTCGGCCGCGTTTAATCGCACACGACACAGTCACATCTCTCTCCATGTTCAGCCTCTGCACAGGTGGGACCGTTCATCAGATATACTACCAAAAGAGGAGCACAAAGCGCTCCGTCTCATGCTTTATCTTTTTATGTAACGCTTCACTCACATAAGCCAAATCCGTGTTTATACTTATTTATCAGTGTAGCTATACCAAGACAATAACTTTAGGATGATGTCGGGGGGGGGTTAATGTAAAATGGCATCAAGTTAAATACTCTGATTAATTTTTAAATCATTATTATTGACCAATAAACAATCACTTTTACTCCTTAAAATAATAATTATTGCAGAAAAATAAATATAATTTAGAAGACCAACCACTTCTGTGTTTTCCAGCAGTGAATGTATTTCACTGAGTGTTTGGTTTGAGTATTGGGAGTTGCCCAGGGCAGGTTTGATGATTTGTTGTTGTAACCCTCCTGTAAACTACACCCTGGATCTATACATACTAAAGTACTAAAGTAGATTAATTTAAGCCTTTGGTCTGATGCAGCCTGGGTTCAGTCTGTGACTGCTGGCTTGAACGATCCTACTTGAATAATGTTTGATGGTGCGCTTGACAGAACACATTTTATTGTCGCTATCTTGGTCTATTGCTGTAACCTAAAAATGGGCAGTGAAGCAGTGTTTCATTTTGGATCAAAGCATTCATTGCTGGTGGATATTTCTGTAATCGCCTTTCGCCTGCCCGCAATACCTTGCAGCAACTGTGTGGGCTCAGGTCAATGCCGTCGGTTCATCAGCGTGGAGACGGGCAGACGCGTGGCACAAACATACGCTAAAGCCCCAATTACTCTTCCACACCCACTCCTCCCTACAACAACACACGGCAGACTTAATCAGTCCTTTAGCGAGCCCTGTGGGAGGTTTGATACCTCGGCTATTAGCCTCTGGCTCCAGACAATACCCTGTCTTTCATTGTGCTAAGTTGTGGTCTGGGTCAGTGGGCCCGGCCCAGCCAGCCCTGCCCTCAGTATGCATGGCAGCCCTCAGCTGTCTTTCTATTTCAGGAGTGCGGAGGCATACCTCGGCCCAGCTGGGGCATCACAGACAATGGGGCATGCTGCCTTATCCAAACACAGGCTCGCAGACAATCTGACGCACTCCAGGATCTCAGCGAGAGCCCCGCTGCTGCAGCCCCCTCCCGTAAGTCCAGTAAAGCAGAAGCAAAGGGTTAACAAGGCTGCACACACACACACACTTAGACACATCACTCAGGAGCTGCACGGCCTCTTTTAAGCGCACTGCAGACCACAGGGAGAGATTCATTTGTTGGGATGATGGACGTGAATGTAGCCCAGTGCGAACACAGCCTGACTGCATTTATTATTTGAAATGGGCAGATATTTCTTTAAAATGGCGTATATTAAGAAAAAGACATCATTGACTGTCAAAGAAAAGAAAATATATTCCTGCAAATGAAAGGTGCTATAATATTGTGGATTAATTTTACCTTGAGCTGATCCAGCATTTTACCCCCACACTCCTGAGACCCATGATTTGTGTTTGCCTTGTAGCTTCATTTTTAAAGCCTCGTCTATGTAGCACACTCCATGCGCTCATAACTGTGAGCCGTTGTATTTCAGACCTAATGAAATCTCTGTTTCTAAACAGCGGGTCATGACTTCAGTTGCTTTGCTGGACTTTAAATAGACTTGGAAGGGAAGCCTGTCAAGCTGCCTGGAAAGACCTTCAGTTAGTGACCTACAGCATCACACTGTCATTGCCCACATTGCTCCACCTAACTGTCAGTCCTGCGGGGGTCCGTTAAAGATGTCCGGGGATGCAGGTGGCCGTGCTCGGCCTCTGACCATAATTGCTGTTTAGACAGAGCCGCTGTCACAATGAGAGGCATTTCGGCGAGCCACGTGGCAGCTCTTTCACAGTTTACACAGGCTCCAGGCCCTCTTATACTTCCTTTATACACGCATGCACAGGCATTCGTGCATGCACTGAATGCACCTCTGCCACGCAATACAGCTTCACCTGTTGTCCATGACAACTGCTCGAACAGTGAGGGAGGGACGCAGCCGCCTGAGGACACGTGCTACACCGTCAAGTTTGACTCGAGTTAGTTCACTTTGGTTGCCAGGAAGAAGACAAGACAACTGACACGGGTCACTGACAAAATCACTGGGAATGCAGTTAGGGTCTAATAAATGTTTGATAAATAATTTATTCAGGGTTTAATTTCCAGGTTGTCAGATTGATGGAAAATGTCATGACTCGATATATGTCCTCCTCCAACATGATTACATTTTGCTCCTTAATTCATTCTGTTCCACGACTCAGTCCTCTGGAGAGCATATGGAGAACACTTCTACATACAGGCCTTATTAATGATGGGAGGAAGTCTTGACCTTCATCACTTTCCAATTAACCACCAATCTGAGATCATGAATGTACATGTTCCTATTTACATATTATATAAGTAAGAATGGATGGCCACAGAGTAGTAACTGGATGGTGATCATTCACATTATCAGTGCCATCATGATTCAGTATCTTTCTGGTCATAGATTTTCTGTTTTTCTGTGAATTATTTCATTACATTCTCAAATTCACATTCTGTCCATCTTTGCATGAAAAACAACTTTTTATAAGTCGTCATGCATTCAGTTTTGTATATTCAAGAAAAGGTTGGTCATAACATGCATTCTAACAAATATTTTCTATTTCATCATAGTTATGTAAGATGTCTTTTTTCTACTGAGCTGAGGAGTCATGTAGTGACAGATGTGCTCTTCAGAGAGATTCAGGAAGTGTTTTATTGAAGGTTGGTGTTGACTGTCACTGATGAGGATCTGATGCAGATGTTGATTAGGCTGGTGGCTTTGTTTGTATTTAGGAAAATGTTGATGTCACAATGTTACTGTGCTGGTTTGCATTTTGACATTTTCTCATGCCTGTTGTCTGTCCTGTGATATTGTTCCGTGATACATGGTGTATTGAGTCAGAGGAGAGGAGGACAAAGACCACAAACTGTAAAGACATGGCAACAGCACTATGACACGCATGAATTGTGAGGCAGATCACATGATGTGATTATACAATATGCTCACAGATACATTCATATAATACGTTATTATATAACGTGTAGTAAAGGAATGATGGAACATTTTACTAGCCCTTTCTCTTTGTCCCTTCCACAATCCCAAACAGCAGTAAACTCCAGAAGAGGCAGCAGTGAAGGGAAGGGAGTTTTCACAGTTACAGAAATTGAATCTTCATGTTGAGTTTCATTCATCTGATTGAGAGCTCTGATTTACTGCACTGGCCTCTGCTGCTGCACATAAATAACAAAACACTATTCAAGTATCTTTTGGAGTGTTCATTTACACTTCACACATTTCACCAACTGTCAAGTCAGAGATTTGTTACTTGGCGCTAGATTTGTGTGTGTGTGTGTGTGTGTGTGTGTGTGTGTGTATAGTGGAACAGACTCAGATGTACCTACAGCCCCCAACCCAGGCCTTTGAGAGATCCTGCCAACATTTAACAGCTAGTCAGAGCTATGTGGGGCCCCAGGACGTGGAGCAGTCAGAGTCTGGAGCCGGAGCAGGTGAAGAGCGTCCTGAGGGAAAGCGCTCCTGCTCCACATTCTGAGACGTAACACAAAGATCAGTTTGGCATTCATAGAAGTGCTAACTTCCTGGCAGCGGGCCAGACACTTGGACAGCTGGCACCCTCTCCCTCGCTATCAGTGTGTGTGTGTGTGCGTGTGTGTGTGCCACAGCCCTCCTCTTCTCTCACACTGCATTTAGCGCACAATACGACAGTGTGTCAGCAGTCTGTTGTCATCTCCTAATTGACGGTGCCAGAATGGTGTGAACATCAGAGGTTGGAGTCTCAGAGGGCGGCTGATCCAAAAGCAGAGGAAAAAGAGTCTCAAGCAGGAGAAATATAATGCAGGACGCTTGTGATGATTGAATACATGAACCACTGAGACAGTGCTGGATGTTACTTTCACTGGAACAGAAGTGTGCAGCAATTGTCATGTTTTGGTTGAAGCTGTTGTGAGTCTGACCTGTGCTGCCCTCTACTGTCACAGGACTTTAATTACATCTCCCGTTGAAGGTCGGCGTTCATTGCAGTGATGTGGCTATTGTGATATTCAGTGGAATGAAAAAAGTTTAACTTAAAAAAAATGGAATATTTAAATTTTTATTTGACAAGAGAGGTTGTTATAGTTCCACTGTTATTTATTGCTATAAAAATTAATATCAGTATATTACGTCATGTCGTATACATATTATTTTCCTCTGTGGAGCTTAATAAAATACCATATAACAGTAATATCTATATTAGATCTCTTTCTTTCATGCCAAAATGAAATGGTAAGTTGTTTGTTTTGATGATCCATTTCTCTGGTTGTGATGTGTTGTGTTGTGTATGTTGTGAACTAAGATAAGGAGTTAAAATGAGGAGGAAGCATCTTATGAATTATGGAAAATTCTTAAGAAAAACTCTTTAAGACGTTTGATGAGAGTACAAATAAATAAATGTCTTTTTCTTGACGCAGACTGAATTTGAACAAACAAAATCTGTGAGCAATCTCTCCTTGAGGTCTGAACTCGTGCAGCTCATGCGTTGGCCTGCAGGGGGAGCTATGCAACAATATGCCAGCAGGAACATCAGCTTTTGGTTTGTGCACATGTGGTCAGCTCAGTGTGAGAGGAAGCACAAAAGAAACCTTATGAGCGAACTGCACCTTGCAAGCAGCTGGTTTTACTGAATGGAAATCCAACAGCAGCCAATCAAAGGCTACATTTTATGAAACAACGCTTTCTGCAAGGAATCATTTTTCTTCTGGAGACGGTGTCAGCCTGACATAAACTTGTTACACTTGTCTGGGTCTGTTCCTCGGAATAAAAGTTACATACAAGTACACCTTATTACACAACAGTCATTAACACAGTGTTTCTCAATGACAGGAAGGGGCTATTTCATAGGAAGTGGAAGTAGGAGCGTCCCTCTCTCTGTGTCTCACCCACACACACACACACACACACACACACACACTCTTGCTCTCCCCCCTCGGCCTTCCACTGGTCTGCCCATCCTGTAGCTGTGAGCGCTGTGAGCCAGGAACACCCCCCTCTCTGCGGGGCTATGGCTGCCTGCTAGTATTTTGGTAATCGTCATCCTCCCTGACCTGCTGGCCCGATCCTGGCGCCAGGAGTCTCCACGCCTCCCCTCCACCTCCCCAAACCGACTACCCCCGACCCCATGGATAATTCAGACCAGCTGTTGCAAGGTGCCTTGGCTGCTCCCACTGGCTATACAGTACACTCACATTTGCCTACTCTTCAGCCTTGAGATCGTCCCGCAGTGTTCCTTTCTGGAAGCCTCTCTGTCTTTGCATGGGGTCTCACTGGTGCCTAAAATAAATCAAAGTCAATCAACAGGCCTGGTTCAAATCAGCACTGTTTCTGGAGTTGATGTTGCAATGTGGAAACATACGGTCATTGAGGGATTTTCATTGGTAAGGAATGAATCGCTGATGTTTGTTATTCTGGACCTCGGCAAGTGTCACTGACCTGAATTTCTCTCATTCCTCCACGTGTCCAGTCTAAATGAATTGGAATGTGTGTCACAGTGAAATGAGAGTCGTGGACAAAACAGAGTTTTGTTGCGATATGCCTCTGCAGCGCCATCGCTTCATTGGAGTCACATGAAGAGCATGTGTGTCCTCGGTGATCAAGTGATACTGCGAGGGGATTGAGAGCTGCAGCCAAAGAATGTTCGACGAGAAGAACGAGAAAGAAAAAGGGCCTGATTCGCCACAGATCATTTTCCCCCTGTGATGAATTTGCGAGGAAGGAAAATAAGGGGTCTCGGTGCAGTGGTGTGCATCGTCTTCTGTATACTTGAGTGTTTTTGGCATTTGGGGGCTCTGTGTGAAGTAAGGTGCCTCTCTGTCTATAGCCTAACCACAGTGGGACTTTGGACTGCAATGGAGGGGAACCCCAAGCTTTTGATCCCCACTCCACAACCCCCAGCACGGCTGGGCAACGGCCCACAAGTGAACTGCATGCATGTGTGTGTGTGACAGAGGTTTGGATTCTTTTTTCCACAGCGGTGGTGGTGGTGGTGGTAGTTGTGCGGTCGCCTTGTAGAACAGCAGTGGATGGTTGTCAGAGACAGAGGCCCGATAGAGGGGGGCGGGGGACTGGTACAAAGAGCTGTTCTGGTGGAACTATGGAGGAAAATAGTTCATGCTGCATTGGGATTTCCTGCCTTTGCACTGACTATAGCTCCCCCACTCCTCCCTCTCCTCCTTCTCCCCCCCTCCACCCGCTCTGTATTTGCCTCCCCGCCACAGTATGGAAACTGCTCGGACAGTGTTTCAGTGGGAGATGGGTGAAGCAATTGTTCTAATGAGAAGGACTGCAGGGAATCGTGGAGCAGGGCTACTCCAGACTTTTGCAATCAGGTTCCCACAATTCCCATTCTGCTTCCTGCCTTAAACTGTCCGCCCACACACTTTAATGCTGACGGTACTTTTGACTCTCTCAGTGTCTAATCTGCTCCTCTCACGTTGACATGCAACATATCTGGACCGTGTTATCTGATCGCCCATCATCCACAGCTGGAATACACATTACTTCCCCCTGACGTCGGCCCTGTGAATGGAAGCACGAGGCGGCCGTGCCGCCGTAGCTCGTGTTAAATGTAGAAAAGACAGGTGTGTCACCATTTGGCTGCCCCATCGACGTATCGCGTGGGTGTCAAAGAGAGGGCGGATGGAGAGGGGGATGAAGGCGTCCGGGAATGAACACCCTCTTCCAGGACTTTGATCTTAGGTGTCAGCAGCGGAGCTAGGGGGCATGTGTCACTCATTAGCAGTGTGGTGAGAGTGAGCTGGCTCGCAGCTTTTCCTGGTGTGGAGCAAGAGTGGAGAGGATGCTGTGAAAATGGCCGCTCATGGGGTGTTCCTGCTAATAAATCCCAAGGGTGGCATCAAGGCCTGGGGGGGCTGAAGGAAAACAAACCTAAAAAAAACACCCAGGAGCGGCTCAGTTGAGTTTAATACCCGCCTGTGTGCTGAGCATCGCTCTCGTTCCCCTTTGTGCTGCTCACACTTATGCAAAGCTGATAGCACAGGAAGTTGAATAGACTATTTCATTGAAAAGCCCCGCTGCCAGCGCTCACTGTCTTGGGAGAGGAGGGAAATAGAAACCAGATGTCTGAGATCCACCATGAATATGTCAAAGCTCTCGGACTATGTCAGTTCCTCCGTGTCCCATTGGTGGACTGATACTTTTCTGCACTGTCATCAGTAATGCCTATAATACTCCCTCCCCGCGGACATCCCATACACTCTTGGCTGCAGCTACAACCCGGAGACTCCGGAAAACAAGCTTCACTATTCCAGAACCATGGACTTTTTTTCTTATGTTCCTTAGGTTTCAGACCTCACCACATTCCTCAAATTTCAGGGTAACTTCCCATATCCCAAGGCTCAGTCGGGTGGCAAATCTCTCAGCACTCCTTTGTGGATAGATTGCTTTCTCTTGCTTGAGAAAATAACAAGCTACAGCGTAATGACTTAACAAGCAACAGGATAATGGCTTCAACATGTGCAGGGCAGTGTGCATGAGTCTGTGTGCGTGCATAGACTTGGGATTGTGCGAGGGCTTGCTTACACACTGTGAGTGTGTGTGTGTGTGTGAGTGTCTATTGTTTGGGAACCAACTGTCCACAATCAACTGGTTCTGTGTTTGGTGGAGTTGTTTGAAAGCTGGGCCGCAGATGAATGGACGGCTCTCCTGCAGGTCTGAAGTCTCGGAGCCATGTGGGAAATCAGCAGCCCTCGGTGCGTCACAATGACAGGGACGGCTTGCGGGGTGTAGGTGGGAGTGCCGGGTGTTTTCCATCATAACCAGCTGCTGCATGGGCCTCCCACACAGAGGACCACTCCTCAGCGTGGCTGTGGGTTCATCTACATTTGTGTGTTTGTATCTGGGGATGTTGGAGGCAGTGTCATGGCATCACAGCTGATTAATGACAATGTGATAGCTGCTGTACATAATCTGTGTGTGTGAGTCTCTATTGTGGGGGGTGAGGACATTTTGGCTGGATGTCACTTTCCAACACACATTCACTGGACTGTTTAATGTTTGAGGTGTGGGTGTTGGGATGACATTTAAGTTTGGGTTCGACATTTTGTAGTCAAGCAAATCAGCTTCAGTATTTTGGTTTAGACAACACATATCTGAGCCAGGACTCAGGAGAGAATCTGAATGAATCTCATGCAGCCACACTGTGAAGAAAGATTTTTTTTTTTTACCAATTTAATGGAAGTGAGGTGTTCACTGATGAGATTGTGGCAGTGGTTACAAACAAATCAGTGAGTGGTGGTGAAACTGTAGCAGGTCAGAGGACGTCAGCTGAGTTAGAGGTCCGGGATGTGGACACATCACATCACTTTCTGATCTGAGTGCGTTCATACGTGTATTTAAAGTTGTCCAAAAATATACATGTTTATACCTGGTGTGTGTATAGAGCCTCTGTCTACCATGAGCTGTTCACATTTTAGAGTCTTATAACACTCTGAATGTTTCTCCACATCAAATAGTAAAACTTGTTATATGTGATTTTGCACGTCTCTGCATATGAATGCAGATAAATCAAAAAGCTGGAAGCATTTTGATCATGTGTTTCAACCTCCTTAGTGCTCTGCAAGGACTGTTTACCTGCAGGCAATCGAAGCTTGCTCAAACACTATTGGTTAAAATAGAAATGGAGACCAGAAGGCTCCAGGCCCTAAAAGTTAACTTTAGATTAAGCTGGGGGTTAGGGTTAGGATAGAAGTAACTATGGTTACTGTTTGATCAAATCTTCCAGAAATCAATGTTGTTGTCAAAGTAAGTCTGATGTAGTAATGGAGGCTTGAATGTGTGTGTGTGTGTGTGTGTGTGTGTGTGGTGTATACATGCAGCAGATCCTTGGTGTTTATAGCTGTGTGTGTGAGTGTGTTGTGAGGCCACACATTTGTTCTCACTTTCTTTGATCTCCACTGGAACAAATGGGAAGTCCTCGACACCTCAGCCTTCAACAGCAACAAGCCAGACTGCTCCTGCAGCAAACATGCCTCTACTTTTCACCACTTCAACACTCTGGCAGTGGAGAGGCTGTTTGTGAATGAAGACATGCTACAGACTCTATTTTGGCTCAATTAGCAACTCCTTTTCCTATTGGTGATTATTGTGTGTGGGGGATATTTAATCATGGCATGATTCGGCATGCCTCTGTGGTTGGTGCTCCCTTTCCACACACAGCTTTCAACAAACCAAAACCTTGAAAACTAAGGAACCAGTATGCAGAGAATCGCTTTCCCAGCACTCTGTGTGATGTTGTTTACACACTGCAGCGACATGTCCTGACAGGTGGCCCCAAATCTACAATAACTCTCCCATAAGACTCTGTCGAAGCCTCCGGCGACAGCTCAACGTCCCTCTGCAGCCTATCTGGGAAAATCTGCTCAGGTGCATTCCTGTGTAGCAAACAGGTGAAATTTCCTTCACCGTGGCCTCAAACGCATTCTTATCTGTGTGCAATCCATGTTAGCAGTGTGGCTGTGTGGATAGAGAGAACTCAGATATCTGAGTGGGCATATGACCTACATTGTGTAGAGCTATTTAAATAGTCTCTGAATAACTTTCCCTTCATAGTCAGCTGGTCTTTGTTTTTGTTGGTAAAAAAGAACATGACTAGTGTACTGCTCAGTCTTAACCTGAATGTTTTCAGTGAGCTTTCCTTTATGAAACAATAATTGGCACACATTTATTATATAATTTTCAAGAATGAAACATCATTGATACACATATACTTCAAAGTTTTGTGGGGTTTATCTAGCAGTCAACGCCATCTGCAGACCCAGGTTCACAGCTTTTCAAATGAAAGCTCTGTAACTGAGATCAATGTACTGTATAGCATTGCAGCAACAAAAAGAACATTGTGATTTTATGACTATTACTTACACATTTCTATCCGTCTGAAATGGTGAAGAAACATGTTCAACTATCCATAGAATCTGGCAGTAATTTCAGTTTGGAAACAATTGTTTGCACCGGTTGTTGTTGTTAGTTCATCTGAGGATGTGGAAGAAGTGTTCAACTCGATCCACAGACCGAAGACGCCAAATCCGACACTGCACTTCCCTGGATCATTAATGATACACATGCCAGGGGTCAGGCCAGATAGATTATTGATTTGCCAGATATGTATTTCACATTAAAAACACTAAAGGGCAGTCGATAGCATGCTAACATGCTAATCTAAGAAGACAAACGTGCTTAATAAACCCTCTAAATGCATTGTTACTGTGACATCAGCATATAACTCAGCATGTTGCCCAGCAGGGCTTTTATTAGCTAAGAGGAGTCACACTAGAATTCTGATATTTTATTTTTTTCCTCTAATCTAAAGAATATTTGCTCTGCTTCTTTGTTCCGCCTGCTCTGCTCGCCCAGATGCCACACAAGAATTTGGGAGTACTGATGGTTACAAGAGCTGGGTCAGGATACTCCTCGAGAATCTCTCACTTCCTGTCCCAGGGTAAAAGTTGGGTTTATTTTCTCCCTTTGCGTCCCATGATTCCCTGGTGTGAAGCAGTGCCCATTAGGACACACAGAGGAAAAGCAGAGAACTTAGGCGCCATCCATCCTTCTACCTCTCCCCCTTCTCCCCACTCTCTCTCTCTCTCTCTCTCTCTCCCTCCCTCTCTCTCTCTTTCGCTATGCTTCTCATTGGCATCCAGTCCTGAGCAACACATGTCTCTGATCAAGTCCAGCCTGCGTCATCAGTTAGTAAACTCCAGGCTCCAGGAAAACCAACAGAGAGCACATTCATAGTCGGCGACCCTGTGACTGAGTGTGTGATTCATTACTCTTTAATATGCACCCCTACCCCCATCTCTTAACCCACCCAACCACTTCTCCAATCCAGCCTTGGGGCAACTCCACAGCCTGATCAAATCCATCATTAGGCATACTTGTGGTGTTACTGCTGTTGGCCTCCTTATTCACCACATGCAGCGTCTGTGTCTCTGGCCTGTTTGCTGCTCGGGGGAGAAGAATTAGCTCTGGATCTGAACATTTACATCGGTGCTCTGTGCTTAACTGTGTCAGGGAGAGAGAGTGAAGGGCCCCACAGAAGATTTTCCAGGGAAAGATGACTCCCACCAAACTAGTCAGAGAAAGTAATTAACTCCAAAACAATGGCAAGTAATTGACTCCCATCGAGGTGGGTGACACACATAGGGAGGCGCTAATCTCAGTGCAGGAGGCCAAGGGAGTAACACAGGAGGCGAGAGGAGCCAGGGGAGTACAGCTGAGGAGAAGATGATGGCTCCGGTGCTATCAAAGCTGCCTCTCTGTGCTGACAGTTTGAGGATGGCCCCGTTTCAGGCAGCGAGGGGGTCACACTTTATTTGGATCATCCCTGCACATGTGACTTTCAGGTGACAGTCACAAGTGTTGTGTGTTATGGTTCATCTCAAGCAGGTCACTGACTGAACCACACAGTCTGGAGCTGAAGTGTCTGAAGTTTCTTTTTTTTTTTTTTTTTTTTGTCCTGTGAGAGTTCTCTCCAGGTCCTGTGTGTCATGAGCGCAGGATGAGTCCTGTTTATGAGATGCTGACAGCTCCTTCCTGTCTCCCAGGCCGTGAGTCCAAACTGCTGCTGCTGATCTTAAGCTCCGGGCCACCCAGCTCCACCCACCAAAAGTCGGCTAAAACAGAGCGCCAGCCATGGGGTGGGACAGCTGATGGTGGTGGTGGTGGTGGGGGGGTGGGGGGGACACGACGGCGGCGGCGGCAAAGTGCAGCGGCAGAAACGGCTCTTGAGCTGTGCAGTGCCTCGAACCCGGCGCTGCTTTTTTGGGTAAAGTAGGCCAATGTAAACTCCCACTTCCTGTTGGCCTTGTCTCAGAGGGGGGAGAGATGATCCCTCTGTGAAGAGGGAAAGGGCTGCTGCTCTGTAGTGACCGTTTCTCTCTCTCACACACAAATAGAAATACAGTCGTAGAGGCGGGCAGAGAGTGAGTGGGAGAGAGAGCGAGCGAGAGAGCAAGGAATACACAAACACAGTGGGGTTCAGGAATGTTAAACACATGCTTTATGGCATAAATAGCAGCCACTTTTGGTAAATTACAGTGAGTGCTCTGGCACTGTAAAGCACACAGCAGGAAAACGCTCTCAGATTTCAGATCCAGGCTCCTCCAGTCTCCCCAAGGAACAAGAAAGGGAGCATGTTGTGTTTTCATTTCTCTATAAAAAGGCAAAAAAAAAAAAAAAAGAAAGCACGGCAGTGTGATACAGCAAAGACTTGAAATATTGTGAGTTTGTACTTGGGCAAATGAGGCTGTGCAGCATCGACTTCTTTAGACTGGAAAGACAAAGGCTCGATGAAAGGAGGATGTTTTTTTAAATCCACCCCTGCTAAGTGGAGGCAGCACCTCATCAATAATGGAATTATGAGAGTGCATAGACACAAACAACAAGCAAACTTTAGAGTACTTAGACAAAAAAAAACTCTGAATGAGGGACTTGATTCAATTGTCCGCTAACACCCTCACCTCAGGACATAGCAGCTGACATCATCAAAATAGTCCTGAGCTAACCTCCACCAGCTGAGATTTTAATAGGCCCTTTATCCATCCAAGAGCGTCCCCCAGTCAGAGACATGAGAATATAAAGCCTGAGAGGAACCACAGTCAAGGCCTCTGATATTAGTTCCACATTAGGCCTGGTTAGTGTTGGCCCACAGATGTTTTAGAGCCATATAAGCAGAGTGTGTGAGGTGAGTCACTGCTACATGCTACATGGCCGTCCTGGCTGGTAGCGGTGAGCACATTTCCCTGACTCAGAAAGAAATAAGGAACTGTGCCGTGGAACAGCTTACCTCACTCTGAGCTGGCTTGGGTAGGCCTCAGCCCACGCACACCAGCTAACCAACCGACAGCCAGACTGACTAGTGGCCCGACTCAGAGCACAGGAGCCATGGGAACCTAAAGCGCCAGGCGGGGCAGACTCTGACTCACCGTCTAGGCAGAGGGAGAGGAGAATGTTACTCTCTCCCTGAGGAGGAAAAGCACGTATAGCTTACTAGAGTTCCACTTTGGGATCATTTCAAGGGCTGCAGTAAAGCACATACAGATCCGTGTTGAATCTCAGGATTGATTGAAAGCAGATGCCGTCCCTCGCTCGTCTTTTAACTTTACATGCAAAGACAAACTTGCTCACGTTCACATTTCCAGCAGTTGACAAGTGAGACGTCGACGGCAGGTGGAAACTGGAAGCAGGTGCACTTGTTTGTTCCCGTCCATCACAAAGCGCACCTACAGCCGCAAATCTGCAGTTCGGTTTCAGCACTAACGGTCAGCTCAGTGGCCACGCCTAACATCGTGATGCTCAATAGGAACGTCCTGGTTAATAATCAAACAAACTGTTTTATTACTAACGTATCCCGGGCACCTATTTTCACATCAAACAGTATTTATACAGAATGCAACTGGTGGAGTGTCGAGTTTTAATAAACATAAATTACTTTATTGAATGAAAATGTATCCGGTACAATGTACAAGAAAAAGAAGTGAACACACAAGCATGGTACACATTTGAAATAACACATCATCTGCACATTGCACTATAAAAACACTGCCATAAAATGTAAAGAAAAGTTAAAAATTCATCTTTGTACTGTCCATTCATAGGATTATGATCACATATTAGGCAACCATGGCTTCATGGTGTAAACTTTAAAAAAAAAAATATTTGGTCCCAGCCTTATTGCATATTCAAACTGTTTGGTACTAATTTCTACTAATACTGCAATCGTTGTTTTTCAAAAGCCACAAACACGAACTGAGGTAAAAAATAAAAGGCACATTTTTGGTTCCAACGGTCATACAATTTGAAGGCACAAACTTATTTAAGTTACAAAATATGGCTTTGGCTGGAATTAACACTGTGGTAACCTTGAGTGCACGGTTAGCTTTGCCCTCCGCGTTGCTGCAGAGCTGCAAAACAAATCTTCTTTGGATAATAACAGACAGAACGGCTTTTTTTTCCTATCTCTGAGACTCATCAGATTGAAGAAAGGTTCGGATGTAGTCAAAATAGAGGCTTAACAAGGATCCCCACCGCTGAAGAGACTAACTGATGCCATTCTTTTGTGATGACATGCTTCCTCTTTTTTTTTCTTCTAAGCAAACCAAGGGCAGTGGAAGTCACCTGCTATCAACCGGCGAAGGTCATGGCTGAAGCACCTGTTAGCACCTCGTCTATCTACACCACAGTACCAGGGACAGCTGTGTGTGCATTTGCTTGTGTGTGTGTTTTGAGGCACGCTGAGAGATTTATTCCACCCACGCACCCCTACCTCTCAGCAGCTGTGTCTAGGCCGCGATCCTGACTCGATCGTGAGTCGGCACCAGGACAGAGACAGGAAAGAACACCTCTCACCCCAGTGAGGGAATGACCACTGCATATTTGGTCTTTGGAATGGGCACAATAGCAACAAAGGGGCTGATATCAAGTGAGTGTCAGCATTGCTCAGGTCAGATTTGGTCCAGCCTCTGGACTTCAGTCTAGAGTGGAAGAAGAAAAATCTGCTCCTCGGCTTTTTTTAATGTCACGGAACAAGGAAGCTAAGAGGCTGTAAAGTCATATCCATAGTGGGGCTTGATTCCCTCCAGGTCTCTTAAAGCAGGCCATTTCACGCTCTTTGTGGCCTTGTGGGTCATCAACAGGCCAGCTGGGCTCGTACAGACCACTTCTGTGTCCACAGCCCTGAACTCTGAGTGGGTCCCTCTGTCTCCCTCGCTCTCTCTCTCCGTTACGTCTCATGCCGTGGGGGAGCAGCACCCTGAGGAGCTGTGCTTCTGCAGCAATGACATGCGGCTGAAGGTGCGAGAGCAGACGCCGCACTGGTACTTCTTCACCTCCGCGTGGGTCTGCAGATGAGCCCGCAGGTTGGAGCGGTCGGCAAAGGCCCGGTTGCAGTGGGGACAGGAGAAAGGACGCTCACCTGGAAAACAAAAGGGTCACAATCCCTTTAGATGTGGCTTTAAAGACAGTCAGACGTCTCTAGAGTTCACAAAAGCTTTTCATTCACACACACATTCTGTGGATAATGTAGAAGCACATGATAGGCTGGTGGAGTCACAGCCTGACTGAATTAACATGACTCAATAAGAGCCAAATGAGATTAGCATGCTGACAAGTTGCTGCAGGTACTAAGTGCTCTGTGATAGTGCCGAGTCTTCGGGCCGTCTTTAAAGTCTTTTGTCCCTCGTGTGTCCCTGTGCTGTTGTCTTCCACAGCGGCCTCGATAAGATAATTTACCAACGAGCCATTGTTCCCGGGACGTTAAACACAATGAGTGATCAATGAGTGCAGGGTCTACAGGAGACTTCCCTATGTTAGCTTGTCTGCTGATCAGGTGTTAAGCTCGTCAGACTGATTTCCATGGATATCTCTCTGTCTGACTTCACAGGGCGTTTCATGAGGGAGTGCCCTGGAGTCTGACAAAGACCTCCAGTCATATGTAAATTGTGTTTTGCTGCAACACTTGGTCTGATTTCTTCACTTGTGAATCAAGTGGAACCGAGCAGGCTGCGTGCCGTCATTGAAGCCGGATCTTACCTGTGTGTGTGCGGATGTGGCCGCGCAGCAGCCACGGCCTGGAGAAAGCCTTTCCACAGGTGGTGCACACGCAGGGAAGGGTGTGCGAGCGGATGTGCATCTTCAGGGCCCCCAAGCTGGTGTACTCTTTGGGGCAGTGTTTGCAGAGGAAGGCTGGCCTGGCTGCTGTGACCGGGGCTTCCCGCTCCTCTTCCTCCTCCGGGGGGCTGACGTGAGTCATGACTCCAGTGCATTTCATCCGCTGGCGAGGGGCGTACGTGTGAACGGGTTCCGGACTTGGGGGGTCTGACGTGCGTCCTTCATCTTCCTCCCCACTGCTGCTGGCGCTGCTGCTCAGGCTGGATGGGGAGCTGAGGTCCAGGGGGCCTGGGGCGGCAGAGGGCTCTGTTTGGGAGGTGGGCAGGTAGAGGGTGGGCAGGACGCTGAGGTCCCACACCAGGCCTGTGGTGAAACAGGTGGCAGCCGAGGTGATGTCGCCTGATGAGAGCTCAGCAAGAGGATACCTTTCCAATGAAGTGTCTGAGACAGAGGGGGGGGGGGGGGGTTAGAAATCAAGGCCAGTGTAGCACCCTACACGAAAATGATGTTGATTTATAGACAATACACAGCATATTTACCATTTCAGCTCCACCTCATACCCCCCTCCAACTACACACATGCTGGTTGGTCTTATTTCGGTTTTAAATGTTGTTTTCTCAAGTATGAGTCAAAAGCTGAAGCCATGGGAAGCCTTCATGGGCCGTTTCCTCCCACGTATTCACCAGGGCTAGAACATGAATGGTGCTCTGTCTGGTTGTAGAACGAGGGGAAAGTGCATCTAACGGGCCCCAACTTGAACGGGGAGTAGTTTGGGTTTGTAGTTGAACCAGAAACGTCTTCGGCAACATCAACATTCGCACTTTCATGTAACTTATTCACGAAGATACGCTTAACTTTTCATCATAGTTTTAGCGTGAGGATGCGTTCACATTTCAGCCACGGAGTAGAACTTATTTTTAACTCACCATTCTGACATTCCAGCTCACTGTAGTTTGGCTTCTGCTTGGCGAAGTACTTTTTGACCAGGAAGGATCGAGGCATCGTCGTGTTTTTCCGAGGTTTTAACTGTGCGTAAAAGTATCCTGCGGTCACGACGCAAAAAAAAGTTTCACGGAACAATAAAAGCGAGCAGGAATCAGCCCGTGGTCCTCGGCTCCGTGCGTAAAACACAGATATATATCCTCCAGAGATCCTCGAGTTTGAGTGCCCCTCTTTTTTAAAGCAGACAAGTGAGTGTGTGCAGCATTCACGGAGAATGACTAAATACTGGCCACTGTTCTGAAATACTCTGACACAGGCGGTAGGGGTGTGCTCGCCCCGAGGGCCCTCCCCACCTCCTATCACTGCTCCAAGTGCGCAGGAAGACGCGCAGCCACATTCACAACTACTGCAGCACTCTGTGTACAGGGCTCATCCAGAGGGTCCGTGCACCCTCTGTTCCTGTCTGTGTCCCCCTGATCCCATCAGTCATCGAGTGTCTCTGTCACTGAGACAATGGATAAAGCACGTGACTGTATCTCACTTCTATCTGAATTTAAAAAGACAACGTGTGTGTTTTGTTTGAAGCTGCTGCTCTGAGGCAGAGCCGTGATTTGACATGGAAACTATGTTAATCTGGTGGGAGTCACGGTGTCATCAGTCAGTCACCTGCCGCACTGCATTTCTTAAAACTCCTCTGTGGTGCACTTGGCGTGCGCAGCTTCGGTGGAGCGACTGCGCCATCTGCTGGAAGAAGGAGAGACATGACAAGTGAGCAGTGCGTGCCAGCGAACATGGGGTGGCGCTGTCCCAGATGTTCGCAGTGAGAGCAGGGCCCCAAAGATCTGTCAAAGGCAACAGGTAAAAAAAAAAAAAAAAAACTTGTTTTTTTTCCCTCGTCATTATTGAACTGCACCAGCTTCATCATAACATGACCAGACTTTCTATACTGTGCTTGTAACTGCAGTGTTTACCTAGTGAAACACAAACATTGCCAAACACAATGTTAGGAACAGTTGTGTAACAGTGTGTTTAAGGTTATACACAATAAAAATAAATATTGCAACATAAATGCCTCGGACTGACATATTAGCATATTGAGGGCTGACCATCACTCTGTCTCCTGCCATGTGTTGTATCCTGCTGTGCTTGTCTCCTCCAGTAGGTAGGTGTCAGTAAAGCTTCCGCAATATTGTCCCAGACGAATGTGAAAGGTTAAGACTAAGGTTAAGACTGCATTCGCACCTTGGATGGTTCATTCTCTCCATCAGCACCAGAAACCCATTGGTAAGTGCTTTTGCTCCAAATCTTAAATTGTAAGGTCTGGTTACACTTTGAGCCAAATCTAATGAATACAAAGTTGAAATGATGAAAACTGCAAGACAGCCTTGATATTTGTATGGATCATATAAATTATCCAATAGACAAATGAAATAATAAAAACTACAATGTAACTTTGACGTTGGTACTATCAGTCAAATCTGATTTAAAAAGAAGATTCATAATAAAAATACAAGAGGAAAGACCGGATGTGGTACAGATGGAGCCACCAGAGGCTATAGAATCATCACACGCTGCAGCTCCTGTGTTTCAGACCCGTCGGCCAGACGTACGAAGAACCCCGTGACCACACAGGGACTCCTCTTGACTGCACTGCTTGATCTTCGGCCACCATCAACTCAGACCTCAGGGCTGACTCCGCGAGTTCTGATTGGCGAATTCATCTTGATTGGGCGGGGCCTCGGCTGGCAGGGATCGGTTGGATATTTGAACCAGAAACAAAACAACAGCTTCGTTCAGCGGCTGCAGACAACACACAGACAAAACACACACACACACACACACTGAACCCTGCAGACAGCACACACACGCACGCTGCGTCCACTATGATCTGCGGGTGAAACTGAGACACGTCAGCGTCACACTGAGGTAAGCGCACACCGCAGAGCTGCAGGTTATTCACTAGAACCGGAGACGAGCATCATCACTGTTATTGTTAGATCTTATTTTGTTGTGATACACAACATGTCAAGCTGTGTGTTGGCTGCTGCTGCCTGTCAGTGTTCGTCTGGTTGTATTTCCTCCATTATTTGCGTTGTATGTGCTTGAACAGCATGAGATAGAAGACACTAAAAAAACACAATGGCATCAAAGGTCCATCGCTGTCTGTGTGTCCTGCAGAACATAACCCAGAGTCAGTTCTAAATTTAGACCTGCAGCCCTGCATGGATCCATCTGAGCCCAGTAAAGGTGCAGACTGAGCTTTATTCTGGCAAGACGCTGGATAAACAAAGCCCCTCCCCCATATATATCCAGAAACAGATGGACCCTAACAATGAAATTCTGGGGGAGTGGGCATCATTATTCAAACCACTCAATCAGAGGAAATCTCATTGGACGCCCCAGTCAGCTGACCAAACATTGCTTGCATTTTTAAAATAGGTCTATGAAGGAGTGGTGGTTCTCGTGGCATCACCTACTCGCAAACAGTCAAAGATGGATTAGCGTTAGCGGTACTGAGGGAAGCAGTGATGCTGGATGAACATGCACAAGACCCCTAAGCTGGTGTTTGTCCCTGTGTCAAACAGTGAAGGAGCCTCACAGCACTTGAGCTTCCAGCTTGAACAAAGCACCGTAAGAGAGAAGACAGAGATGTTCAGAACCATCACCCGTCTGTTTTTTGGGGGCGAGGAGGAGACCCCTGAAGAAGTGAAGTCTGGAGATGTGGTGGAAGATGGATGGCTTTTTGTCAATCATCTCGGTCAGTCATGGAGCCGCTTTAGAGTCTTATCTCATCAACTGTATACATATTCAGAATTATAATAATGTCAGTTTAAGAAGCTTATTTATCCAAAAGGTTTTGCCCCATTTGATTCAGATTTTAAATGATATGTATTTTGAGCCCTATGCATCTTTATGTTATGGAGATGAAATGTATACTGAGGTGTACTGTTATGACACACATCGACTTGAATCCCCACAGAGACAAGTTCAGCAGAGGACGCAGAGCTGACGGACAGCCAGCCATCGAACTCTGCTCCTCATGGAGATTATGCAGTTGCAAAGATGGAAACAAGGTTAATAGACCATGTTATTATGTGGACCTGCTCACATCAACTTCAACTCATTTCCACTGATTATCTCTCGATGTAGCTAAACCTCTACTGTCCATGTTGCTGTCCAGTGACTCAGACACAGAGCCCACCGTCCAGGGCAGCAGCAGCAGCGGCAGCAGTGGAGTCGTCTCTGGTTCTTTTTCTCAGCCAAAACTCCTGGCAGAGGTGACGCAGTTGACCTGCATCCAGAAGGCTAAAGCCTGGACAGAGCGACACCACATGTCCCGGAACGCCATCCAGCGCCAGAACCGCGTTCGCCAAGGAGTCCAACACCACTCGTTCAACCTGCAGCAGCCAGGGCATCGAAACCTCAGCCACTGACCCGGTGGCTGTGACCCAGGAATTAATCTTCAAGTGTAAATCATTCACATTAAAACATGATGTAACACACACACACACAGCTCAAAGCGGAAGCTTTTTGTTGTGCTTTTGATGTGCGTATCGTTCTGTCCTACAGATTAGCAATACCTCCACTCCTGAAGTAACCCATGACAACTGTTACCAGGCAATAATAGGCAGCTACATTATAACCCGTACTGTGTATGAATTTTAAAGGACCGTTTACCTCATGAAATGAGACCCATTTTCTTCTGTTGTGCATTTGATGATTTGCTTTCGCACGTGGATGAGAAACATTTTGACAAATAATGTAATTTGTGTTTTAACCTGCATTTACCAACATGACTTTTGAAAATGGAGCAATAAAAAATGAGACTGACGCTTGTTCTTTATTAGTAAAACCATGACGTCTGATTGGAAGGATCCAGACTGGACGGCCTCACACTTCTGTTCACTGCCTCTATCTTCTATGCCTTTGGATTGACCGTAATCTTGATCCTGCAGATTTATCTGGGGCAAAGTTTGGTATGTCGTGGTATTGTTGCTCGTCAGGTGAGAGTTAAAGGTGTGCTGTGTCAGATCACGAGCTCTGCACTGCAGGATCCCATGAACTCATTCTCTCCCTGGAGTGGTGGATGGATGCTGGTCCATAACATCAATAAGAACGAAACCAGGGTGAAAGATTTTCAGGGAACTGCACCTGAAACCGTTCCAGACGAGATGCCGCCAAACGTGTCAGCGTGATGTAAAGGTGCGGGGGAGGGAGGGGGCCAGTGTTGCATGATATTCACTTCCCTATTCAGCTTGTTAAGATGTAATCTATTTTCAGACAGGTCTACAGGTAGGAGTGCCAGGTATGCTCAGAGGGTTATGTCATGCTCACTCCCTGTATGGAAGGTAAATGCATGTGGATATGGTATCTTTCTTCCTCGGGAATGTCTCACATGTCTCGCCACATCACGTTGCAGTTTGTTGTGGGGAGGATGTGGTCGCCAGAGAAGGTTTCAGTGTGTCTTTTGATCTCGGTGAGTCAAACACTCGCTGTTGCTATTTCTCACTTTGACACAATTTGGTGACTATGATGATACATTGATCCTTGATGCAACAGTAACATTGTCGTCGTCTTCCAGCTGAGGCCATTTTGAGATTAGAAGGTGCGGAGCTACCACAGTGTTTCAGGGACACAGTGTTCCTCCCTCTGGGCTGAGCTCTGCGTCCTGGTTTTTTTCTGAGGATCCCTCGAGGCTTATCCTAAATATTCAACTTTTTCCAAAATAAATAATCAGTGATAATAATTTACTTGTGTGCCATGGTTTTGTGTTGTAACTGACAGCACAGCACCAAATCCGCTAACCTCTACACCGGGCGTGTCAGTGAGCTGTCTGTTCATCTGCTTAGCTGCACTAACTCATGCTGAGTTGCTTCGCCACATAATCAGTGACTCCAACAGGACTCGGCACGACTTCACCGCCCACTCCCCCCCCAGCTGGAGCTGCTGGCTGGACGAGTCACGGTCATGGGACCAGATGACTCCATGGTGTCAGTGGCAAAGTGAATGATTTAATACCTGACAGACATGATCACACCAGGAGAATATGTGTGGCTCGCACATAATCATTACATCATCTCTTCTCTCTTTGTTAACGGTGGTGGTGGTGTCCAGCCAGGAAAGAGGCTCCTGTGGTTGCTCCTGGCGACAACAGCCAGGCGTAAATGTGGGATCTATATGGCGCTGAGCAGCTCTGGCGGACAAGAGTGTTTCAATACACCAATTATCAGATGATGTATCATTATAGATCTCATTAATTGAATTAATTATTTAATTTAAAAGACAGTGTATTCATTTATATTGTGTCACAAACGATTCAATTATTCGAACAGGAAAGAGGTGAGCTCTTAATAAGCTGCGAGATAAGCTGTTATCACGCAGAGGAAACACGAACACTGTGACAGTGGCGGCGAAAATGAGGCTGGTTACATAAAACTGATGTGCAGTGTAGATACTGTCAGACATACATCCAGACTGAGGCGAAGGCATGAAGGTATCACGAGTTAATTCTCCTGGAACACAAACATGTCACTCAAAACATTGCACTCCAAGCTACGCTGCACTACAGTAACAGTCAGTGTCCTCCATTCCCCAAGTGTCCTGTGTGTGAGTAAGGAAGCTTGTGATGTTTGAGAAATTCTTGTTTACCTCTTTAAGGTTATTTTTCTGTCAGTATGACCCTCACCCACCTGACCTCTAAGACAAAGAAGAGCCTTCTTCCCTCTTTAAAATGTCATTGAGTAATGATGACTGCTGTACGGCAGCCACGAGGGAATGTTCATCAGTTTCTCAACCTCACTAATATGTTAACTATTTAGCTTCAGTTGAAATGACATTGATGTCCCCAGTGGCAGGCAGACAGATGGTAAAACCGTGTTGGACGAGAACAATGGGGAAAAGCATGTTTTTCACTCTCCAGGATAGCAGAGGAAGGCCGGGGATTTGAGCTCTTTGAACGTCTCCCAAATAACTGTCCTCAGGGGAACCTGAATAATGAACAAAATTTAATTGTTACCTGCACCAAAGTCCTTATGTTTCCTTATGTGCTTTGCATGTTTTGTCGTGCAACTCGGTGGAATAATGTACTGTGGGTGGGGAAAGTTCCCATTCAAGGTTGGTGCCAAAAAAATGTCAGGATTTTTTTACTTGAACATTGTGAGACAGCAAGTTGTTCAAATTTACCACTGATTTTAAATGGAGTAATTAATCAATATTGATAAAAAAATAATGATAAATTTAGGGGACTGATATTTATAAGTGTGTGCAGTTTGGTGTAGCTTGACTGGTTCTAGATGAGGTGCTATGAGGGCAACACAATCTTGTGTTTGATCACATTTTTAGGGAGGAAAAAGAGTTGCATGGTCCTTATACACACTCTCAGGACTCTGTGGTACTCTTACTGCAATAAAGATAAAACCACACAGGGCCTTGTTTTAACAGGCTTCTTCAGTTACAATGGAACTGGGATTGCTTCAGTCATGAGATGCTTTTAGGGAGTGACTACACTACTGAAGAGTATCAAGTATTTCTACATGAACTTGTGATAGTGACTGGGACCAGGGGGTTACTTGAGGAAACATTTTGTTATTGAGAAAAAACACCAGACATTAAAATGAATTGTATGTGAACAGCCCACATGTGTGTGGCTCTGCCTCTGCCTCTCAGCTTCTGGGAAGTACTTGTCCTTTCATGACACTGCCTTCCACTGCAGACACACAACAACTCAGTCAACATTTTAAACACTGCATGCAACTTCAGGCCGACAAGTGCACAAATATAAGCCTAAGCACACTTAAACAGATCATCGCAGATCTTTTTTAATTAGCCCAGGTCCCGTGTTGAAACAGTGAAATTGTGACATGCTGCAACACTGAGCGTCTCCAAGCAGAGCAAAGACACCGACCAGTTTTGCAATAACTGTGTTGATATCTGTGGAGGCAGGGTTGTTTAGCTTGGCCACAACGTGCGGCCTCTGTTCCTTTGAGCGGCTTCTCCATTGCAGCTCGCTGTCCCTCTCCTGGCTCTTGTGCTTTTTCTTTCTTTCGAAATACAGAGTTGGAATTAAAGCTGTGTAAAGCTGTGCTTGAGGTGATGCAGAGTTGGGTTCCTCCCTATAAACAGCTCCTCTTCTCATCCGGGCAGGGTGTGCACTCCATGTCCCGCATTACGTAACCAAATGGTGTGTGACATGTATACACTGTAAACTGACTGTGCTTTACATGCAATGATAACATGATGCTTTGCATACGTTCTTATTCAGTGTATGGAAAATATATATACCATATTTGTCATACAGCATCACATTACCTCCTTGTCTATAAGCAGCTCATATACTTTACTGAGTGTCATTACGTCAACGTCATCATCGATGTCCCCGTCTGGTCTCTGCCTACTGAAACACTCTTGTGAATAAATGTAAATAATTTAAATAATGTAAATAATCAATAAGTAAATAGTAAATAATGTAAGTACTTTAAAATGTCAAATTACATATACCACAGAGAAGACTAAACCATAAATCACAGTTTTGAGTCTAGACATTTTAATGATGTGTTATAGTAGTATCTTAAAATAGAACATAGTATAAGGACCAGACTCAGATCAGGATGAGACTAAATAGAAGAGTTTTTGATTATCATTATTGAGACAGTAAAAGCAAGAGAAGTAGACCAAATGTGATTACAGTCATGACAAAGGACGGCATCTGAAGGTAAACATGACGAAAGGAAGAAAATCAAAACGAAAATTTAATGACATGTCATTTTTTAAAAACACTTTCACACTTGATGTGGTGATGTTTGATGAAGTTCATCACTCCTTGGTGCACACTGATTCACACTTCTGATTAGCACCTCCCACACATCAAGGCAGATTATTTAAAGACTCTCACCTCTTGATCAATAATAATGTGGAGGATTTAACCAAAGGTCATTATCATAAGGAAATTCTACCACAATGCATTGTTGATGCCATTAAACCCCACCCCAACACCTTTTCTTCAATTTAAAATTTAAAACTATTTAAAAGGTGAAAGCACTGATCAACACACATTTCAATCAAACAACAAGATTAAAGGAGACACGAGCACTTTCTGATGACTTGATTGTTGCACAAATAACAACAAGGAAGCTGACACAGCAGCGAGGGCGGGGCCGGATGTGGGCGTCGTCTCTTACTATTTAAATCCCCGCACGTCGAACCTCCTCTTCAGGGAGGAAGAGAAAGAGCTCGGTCAGTGCCGCGGACACCTGCGTTTCATGGTGCTCTCCTTCATGTGAGGAGACTGTGAGGGACTCATCAGTCTGGGCAGATTAAAGCGGTGAGTCAAACCAGGCTTTTGGAGCGTCTCATGTCCTGAGTAAAAAGTTTAATGTTAACTTCCTTACTGCTGGTGAGTTGTGTTGACGTTTGCATAGAGATCCTATAGGCAAGACCTTTTGCTGGGACATTAGTTTACTCACACAATTTGTTTGGAATATAGTGTAATATATTTTTTTTGTGCAGGTGAATTTTGTAGAAACTTTGTGTCCTGTTAATTTTATGTTTAAAATAGTTTGTAAGAGTGTTTGCTGCACCTTACATGCACATAGTGTGAGCAATTTTAAACCTAACTTTGACAGTGTCATGCTACAAGATGTGACAAGCCGTTCATGGCTCAGGTGTTCACGTTGATGCTTCATCCACAGCCCCAACATACGTGGCCTCACACGAGTATGTGTGATATCATTGTCTTTATGTCATTCATGAAGAGACATGGTTTATTTCCTCCTTAAATTGTCTGAGGCTGAGAGGCCACGGTGTAACAGTACTATGTATTTCTACAGGTGACCTTCCTCTGAAACAGTTTGAAATCAAGGGTGTAAACATGGAGTCCAAAATTGTTGTGAAGGAGAGGTATTTCATCGTGACACGAGGGAAGTCGAGGAAAGGCTTCTGCCGGGGATGTATCGGCCGCGTGGAGTCAGAGACGCCGCGCGGCGAGCTGATGGGACTCCTGTACCACAGTGGCAGCAACGGCGGCAACCCCAAGAGCGGCGGCCTCGTGCGGCGGGAGGACACGTACCCTCTGACCCGGCACCAGGCCCAGCTCTTGCTCTTCGTCTCCTCTTCCAGCAAGCGCCTGGAGCTGCTGTGCAACCCCCAGCTGTTCTCGGCCATTTGCGAGCTGACGCAGGACGACCTGGTGGTGGTGAAGCACAAGAAGGGGCACCTGCCGGGCTTGGTGAAGAACCTGATGCAGATTGGGAGGAAGGAGAGCAAAGATGACCTCTACATGCTTGGCTTTGAGGTGGAATTTGTGGTGAGTGAAGCTGATCTTAAAGTTTTAGTATCTTGAAGTCAATGATATGATGTGTCCTAGAGTGATAATTGCATTTGCACGCTAGTATAATTCAAAAAGATGCACCGCAACAAGGATGGCTGTGTAATCTGTCAGTTATCAGTCAGCTGATTGCCAGAGAGCGCTGCAGCTCCTTAATGCAATTTGTTCACCCGCTTATTTACTGTTTATTTTGTTCTTCCCTGTAGGACGGTGATCACAACCTGTTATCCAAGAAACCCATTCCCCTGCCCTTGTTCAGCGCTGCGGACATCGTTCAGGTGGTCCCGTCGTACTCTGCCCCACTGGGACTGCACTGGAGAGACGGACAGTGTAAGTGTGAGTGATGTCAAAGTCCCAGCTCGTCAGCTACATTCGTATTTAACACGGAAGGCCACATTTCGACCACGCAATTAGTTTGTGTGCTTGACTTTATGAAGTGCAACCCTCCTCCCACTCCCACAATTAGTGATTAGTGTTTTGCCTGGGGCTACAGAGAGGTCATAGAAGAAGCTGTCCTAGTACACAAGTGGAAGAACTGGTTTGGCTGCGTCGGAATGCAGTTCACATGGTTTTGCATGCATATCTCGCGTGTGGACCTGTGAGCACAATCTGATGAGGGAGCATGTGACAGCACCAGAAAAATGTCATATGACTTTCTTACCGTCATCCTCCCTTCACCTTCCGTACCTCTGTGCAGGTCTGAACACAAAAGCAGTGACGCGCATCAACTCCATGCCAAGCGTAGGTTCCCGTCCACGCCAGGTGAGAGAGACCCATCGGGAGCGCAGCGTCACTCAGAACACATCTCCTGCGCCTCTGGAGGTGGGATCCATGGTGGAGGTGGTGTCCAACTCTGGGATCACCGTGTACGGGGTCGTCCGGTGGTTGGGGGTCCCTGCAGGGAAGACGGACGAATGGGCTGGGATCGAACTGGTGAGGCCGCAGAATGTTCTGTTGTCCGGTGTAGTTGGCGTCTTGCATCTGAGACATATCTGTTTATCTCTGATTACCTTCCCGTTTCAGGACTTTGACGTGAACGGCTGCTCTGATGGGAAATATGGAAGCCAGAGATATTTCACTTGCAAAGGGGGCAGAGCTTTGTTTGTGCCTGTCACCAAGTGCAGCCCTGATAGCAGATTTCTCTACCCCTCCACTGGAAGTCGGAGCCCAAAACCTGATGAAATACCTCCCGGTCAGACATTTTCTTAGTTTGGTGGGACACACATGCAAACAATTTACAAGTGAACTGTGTGTGAAATGGAACTAGGAGGCCACCTGTGGAGTGCATACATCTGCCAAGGCTTTACACCCTAGCTCACCATGGTAAAGAAAACAAAAATCTCTCAGTGGAATCTGCTCCATAAGTCAATGGGTTCTTCCCTGAGCCATCGCTCCCTAAATTAAAAATAAAAATAGTCCCATGGTGTTTACGTAATTCTGGGAAAAGACAGAACAAACAGCAGTGAAACCATGACTTCCTTGAAAGAGGTACTTCAGAAATTCCCTGCGGAATGCTAAACACTTCACAAAATCAGTGTTATACATAACATTTTGTAGATGTTTGTCATGTCTTTCTTAATAATTGACCCAAATGATAAGAAAACCTCCTGGCTGTTGAACCCCTGGCCTTTGCACACTATACATTCACATGGTCTGCTGGCTTTCTATTCTGGTGAACTGACGAAACGTTCACACCCTTGTTAGGACTGAAAACAGATTAACTCAGTGGCATGACATGCACTTCCTGGTTTGAGGCTTTTTTCATTTTGAACATATCTAACAGTCCAATTAACTTTCCCTGGTGTAATAGCTTAAACCTGGTGAGAAAGTTCTGAAGAATACTATGTTTACTAAAGCCACCACTGAAATGCACTGCTTTAAATGTAACAGCTTTTCACATGTGCTTTTTCTTTTTCTTTATCTAGTTCCTCCATTTGAGGACCCTGAGGAGGATGCACCACCTATTCCTGAGGCAGAGGCTTTGTCTTTGTTAGAGGGAAGAATGAAGGGGATCCAGGGTCATATCAACTCCTGTTATCTTGATGCCACGCTCTTCAGGTAAAACCAGTTCATCACACCATGGGCGTTTCATTGCCAACTGTCATGCTGTTGCAGACATGGCTCATATGTACTGAATTCTGCCGTGCATCTGTTGTTCTCTCCTCCCAAAGTTTGTTCAGCACGTCTGTGACCCTGGACCACATCTGCAGGAAGCCTGCTGACACAGAGCAACCCATAGCCTGCACTCTGAGGAAAATAGTCAACCGTTTGCGGAGGTATCAGCACTTTCTACACGACAGTTCTTTTCTTTGCTCCTCCGTCAGTTTGCAAAACAAGAACATGATGACATTGCTCATAATCTCAAATGGTAATCAAGTACGCCGTGTCTTTAGTATTATGGGTATTCTATATTCACTATCTGAAACTGAAGGTGCACAAGGTTGAGCCTTGTGAGTTGAGCATTTACTCTGTGTTGTTTTGGTGTGTGCAGCTGCTCCAGTGTCAGCTCTTGTTTGTTGCAGGCAAGGATTTGTGCCAACTGAGAGCGTCATGGATTTCCGCAAACAGCTTGGCTGCGACACATTTCAAACGGAGGAAAAGGGTATGCAGCATGATCGAAGCGTTGGTCATTGCATCCTGCTTTTGCACCTTTTAATATTTATTTTATTCTGCATTGCTCCATATTCCCTGCAGACCCAGAGGAGTTCATCACAGTCCTCTTTCAGAAGGTGTTGGGCACAGAGCCATTGCTCAAGCTCAGGTATGAAACTGCTCCTGGCATTTCAGTATTAAATATCACGTTCTATTTGTTCACTAAAAAGAAAAACATTCGTTCTAGATCGAAGCGCGAAACGTGTCAGGGAGCCTACACCTTGCAGATCTTTCTAGAAAAAGAGCAGCTGGGACAGATGCCCACTGTCCAACAGCTGCTGGACACGTCCTGCCTGTCGGGGGACATAAAGTTTGAGGAGGTTAGTACTGCTCTTGCTTGAAAGGATGACCTCATGGGCTTATCGCGTCTTCCTCTCTGCAGTCAGGTCACTGTAACACTGCGCTTTCTCCCCCTTAGGCACCACACTGCCTCATTGTTCAGATGCCACGGTTTGGAAACAAGTATAAGATGTTTTCTCACATCATTCCTTCCACTGAGCTGGACATCACCGATCTTCTACACAACTGTGAGGAACTGATACAATTTGCATCCGAATTGATGTTTTGCTGTTAAGTATGAAATTAGAGAACCATCTTTAATTCAGGGTTTTAAAGATGTTTGGCTATCGCCTACTTTTCCCAACAGCTCCAAGAGAATGCTTTGTCTGTGGACATTTGGCCGAGTATGAGTGTATTCAGTGTCTACCAGATCGCAAACTACAGCCAGGAAGAATCAAACAGTACTGCAGTACCTGCAACACACAGGTAAACTAGAATATTACTCAGTGGAAAGTATACATGTACATTCAACTAGGGCCCACTAACACTTAAAAATATCCAGGGATGGAAAAAGTGGACAGAGGGGAAAAAAACGTTTCTTCCTCGTTTTAACAGGTGCACAGTCATCACACACGGCAGGGTCACGCCCCCAGTCCTCTGCAGGTTCCGGAAAATGTGGCCCCTGACACGGCTGTGCCCAGACACATGATGCAGCTGTTTGCTGTGCTCTGTATTCAAACCAGCCACTACGTGTCCTTTGTCAAATATGGCCCTGGTCCTCGCTCCTGGCTCTTCTTTGACAGCATGGCAGACAGATGTGGTAAGATGGCTCTTAGATGGTTACATTTACTCCTGATTTGCATGCCTTAGTGTATTTTATCCTGATGTTCGTGCAAGCGCTGATTTGTTTTGGTTGTCTGTGGAGTGGGTGCATGTGACAGCTTTATTTTCTGATTATGCTGCCCTGGCACCATTAGATAAGGCCCCACTCTGACGCATGTGCTCTTTATCTCTTCTAAAGACAATGTCTAATCTAGAGGCCACTCTTTTTCTTACAGGTGACGATCAAAGTGGCTACAACATTCCAGAGATCCGGGCTTGTCCAGAGCTGGGAGACTTCCTGTCCCAGCCAGAGGAGGAGCTGGCTCGGGCCAACCCCACCCAGGTTCCTGAGCTGACGCGTAGGCTTCTGTGTGACTCCTACATGTTTTTATACCAGAGCCCAGTCAGACCACTTGGAACGCCAAGCTATCAGGAGCCCTAAATGGTCATGAGGGTGAGGACTCACTGTTCTCACAACAGCTTCCTAATAACCTTGCACCACTGCTGAATCAGCAAGATGTTTTGTTGGTTAATACGTCCAGATAGCAGGAACTGAAATGGATGTTTTTAACACACATTTTAAAGAGAAACATAACATTGACTTCGCTTGATCTTTGTCAGCTGTTGATTAGGTGAGAAGAGAGAGAATGACTAAAAAACACTTAACACTCATCATAGCCTTTCTCTTAAATGTTTTGTCTTTTTTGTTATTTATACAAGGTTTTACTGTAAATTGTAGCATCTCATTGTTTTTACAATGTTTTATTGTATTTTTGTCTGTGACTTGGTACATTAAAATTCCTTCAATCCACTTGATTACTTTTTTGGTTGATGCATTTGAACTCTTTTCATCTCTAGATTGCAGGGACATCTAGTGGTGAAGTTGCACATTGCAGCTAAGTAACCCTCCCCTCACTCTCCCCTTACAAACCTGAGAGAGAGAGAGACCCTGTGGAAGTATTCACTTTGTCCAGTATGGACTACTGTAAGATAAAAATATGGCTGCCTCCATACAGGGGATCCTCTCCTGGTGTGAATATACTGGGCTCCTTCTCAGGGTAAGGAAAAAAATACTTGCACAATTAAGATGAAACAGACTAGTGAAAACAATGAATTATAATGAAGTTAGACCACTGAATGCAGATATGGATCATAGAGTACACAATATGTATTGTAAAAACACTACACATGAAGTTTAAAGTTGAGAGTTGAAGCAGGAAGCAGTGATGTGTGAGTGTCAGGCTGGGGCAGTTGTAGTCGGTATATACCAGACTGCTACGCCCTCTAGTGGTGGAGTTTGACTAGATTCAGAAAATCAAAACAAAAAGATGGTATCATTCTGAATTATCAGCTTTAAATAATTTGTATTGTTCTTTTATTCAACACATGAGATACTGTCATTTTACCCAATGTACAAATATTTTTTAATAGTTGTGAATTACTTTTTTGTGACATTTCTGGAGGTTGTTAATTCTCAAGCATACAAAACTCTTTAGTCTGAACCTCATATTTTGATCAGTTCCTGCAGAGTATGCTGTCATGGAGGGGGGCTAGAGTCAGGTGGTGGTCCTGGTGTAGGTCTCATCAAGCCTATATAGGCCTGCTCTCATTGTTTCTCTCTTTCTTTATACCTCCCCTCTTGCCTCCTCATTCCATGTTTGTTTTGGTTGGGTGTTTTGGATGCTTACAACCCAACACACATGCATTTTCTTCTCACACTTGTCTACATACCATGTTTGGTGAAAATATTTTCATGTGCAGTAAACCAATAGTCTGGCACACTCCATGAGCAGGTTTGTGACACCAAATACTGAACCCCATGTTAGCTCTGACAGCCATGAGTGTATGATGGATGTGTGATGAAGTGCTGCACACGGATGCACTCCATGAATGCATGTGTGAAGGTGTGAATAGTCCTATAAAGTGGGTTGAGTCACTCTATATGAATATAGACCATTCACAAGATATCGCAAAAATTGACACCATTCCAAAGCCTTGACAGACAGATCTCCAACATGATGATGATGATCATGTTGATGATGAAATATTGTTGATATTCTTAATGATTAACGTACACACATATATTGTTACAAGATGAGAAAAGTTTGTGTAATCCCCAAATTAGTCCCTCTGTGGGTCAATTTGTGTTACAACATCAAAAAGTCAGTCAAAAATCAGTAAAGCGATGGTATCAATAATTATAATAGTAGCATACAATAGTTTTAACATTTTAGGAGATATTTAAAAGAAGGGAAAATACATACGTATATAATAGAAACTAAAACATACCATGCAAACAGATTGAGTATATGAGACAGAAAACTAACATGGTACAGTTTAATGTGAACGGACGGAGAGAATAAAAAGCAACTAAGTGATAATCAAGTGGAGGAGAGAGCCTAGATCACAGTGTTCCTCTGCTCCCTGTGTACCCTGCCTCAGCACAGAGCGTGTGTGTGTGTGTGTGTGTGTGTGTCAGGGCCTGAGCAGCAGTAACACGTTTTGTCGGGGGGAGGGGCCACGCTGCTCTCTGCCCAGTCCCTACCATTTAAACTGGGACGCATGCGCACTCATGCATATTTCAGACTTAACACTCTTACACAACGGTGTCTTTTCTTCATTCTGCTTGCATCTCCTCGCCGGTGTGTGCCGTGGCTCCACGTTTCCCTTTTTTAATTTCTCCACCAGACAATTCGTAGGAAATGAGTGGGGACCATTACCACAACGAGGACCAGGTAACGTGGAGCGTGTTTTGTGGTGTCATCGCTGCCGCTTCACGGACTCGGTCCCTCGCCAGCGTTGAATTTGTTTGGTTTTGACAGGGTAACTTGCTAACTGGCAATAGTCCCTGCTAGCGCACATTGTGTCATTAACAGCAGCTCGACCAGTGTCCCCGTTGTCTTCTCCGTGGTGTCGCGCATAGCTGCGACCCAGTTAGCCCCCAGTTTAATGTCGTCGGCGAAGGAAGAGTGGGTTAGCGCTGTATGTGAACTGGTGTTAGCCGCCGCTAACGTTAGCTATAGCGGCTCCGGTGTTAGCCGATAAGCCATATTTCCATCCAGAGTAGCACGTTAGCCGGGCTAGCAGGCTACATAGCAAACTCTCGCTTTGCTGCTCAGCAAGTTCAAAGTTAGTTAGCCGGCTAGTTAGCTCCTACGGAATGTAACATTCATCTGTTTTTGTTTTTCAGATTGACTGTGGCTCTCGAGTCAATGGTAAGTTCACCAGTGTGAGATAAAGGAGTGAGATGACTGTTTTCCTCCCGGTTTGACTTGTTTGTACTATTCGAATGCAACGTTACGGTAGTTCTCAGTAGAGGACAGAAATGGCGTCCAGAGACTAAGTCCTCTGTCTCACTCACAAGCGCCTATTGTTCAAAAGGGAGGTCTTGTTGGGGCCTTTCCGCAAACAATTCTCTCGATTGGAGTCAATAATATCACACACGTTGAGGTGTTTTATCAGTTTCCCGCCTCCGTTGGTCTTGTTGTTCCGCTTTTACCACCGCATTTCCCACCTGAAAGTGAGGGTTTGGGGGTTGAGGACTTAGTCTCTGCGCCATTTTCTTTTTCGGTGTAGCGGCCTGACTGTGCTGCAAGCTGAACCCAGGCTGGGAAGTCAGATGGCTGTGTGTGGAGCAGCACTGCGAAGGCACAGGGCTTCACTGGTTCCCCATGTGCTGACCCATGAGAGAATACATTATTCTATAAAGTCGATTAATGCTACCGGTGTTTTATTTTACCAACACAAACGTGGCATCTCCACGAAAGGGGGAGTACAGCGTTTTAAAGTTGATTCCACAATTTAGAATTGAAATGAATTTAAATTATATATTCATCTTGGCAACATTTAAAGTGAGCTTTATTTTTATTTTGTTTATTTACCACACTGTCTGACCTGAATCTAAATACCAATGTTAGACACAGAGTAAAAAAAAAAAAAATCAGCTTCAGGAGCCTTTTTTCTTCCAACTCTTCATTGCTTTGAGATAAGATATTTTATTCAGTGTTAGATATTCCAGCAACCAACCGTGGTTGAGTTATTCATACTATCTTGCCTTTTTTCTGAGCCCTTAATGCAAAGATTCTTAGACAACAGACAGATCTGTTATTGGTTTTCATTCTGAAGCCATGGGACACTTCCCTGTGGTTCATTAAGCATTGCCCCTGTTTTAATGTCAGAGTTTACTTTTCTTCAGACTGGACTAAAACAACATGGACATTACAGAATTGTTATTTACTTCATCAGTGTGGCCTTGGTTTAATTCAATGTTCACATCCATTTTACAGGCACAAGTTATACATTAACCAAGTGTTGTTTGCTTGTCACTGACGGTATATTCTGAATTTATATTTCCCCCGAAAGCTGACTGTAGGGTGGAGCTTTAGTCGAACATCTGTCAGATACGTTTTACAGTTTATCAGTTATGTGACAGCGTTCATCAGGGTCTCTGTGTTCGACTGAATCATGTCACAACTTGATGCGGACCACAGAAGTAAAATCCTCATTTCTAAAAATCAACAAAGTCATTTACTTTTGCACCGATACCTTGCACGTGTTAATTTGTATTCCTCTGCTGTACTGGAGAAATATGGACACCTTGTTTTTAAGAACCTGCTACTTTGTCACTGTGGTTGGTGGTAAAGTATAGCTATTGACTCTGAGCAGCTTTTTTATTTTTCATAAACATTCTGTTGTGACTCACAAAAAGAAAGCCTTGTTCACATGCATGTTTCAACATGTCACTTGTTCATATTGTCTCGTACAATGAGACTCCATACAGGCAGTAGGAGGTGCTGTGCTACTGTGAAATTCAACTTATGGTGTGGTTTGTACCACACACTTGCAGATTGATTCATACGAGTCATAATAAAGTACTTCTTGGCCATGATGTAGACATGTATAGTGAGTGGTATTCAGTCGTCTGTTGGATAAATTAATGGAAGGACTTGGTTGCTTTTGAAGAATTTTACCCTGTTCTCTTCACAGACTCTCACAAGTATAAAGAAAAGTACAAAGAGAAGGAACACAAACACAAGGACCACAAAAAGGATAAGGAACGGGAGAAATCAAAGCATGGCAATGGGTACGACGCGTGTCCATCCCGGCTGTTGTGTTGGTGTCTGTACAGTGAGGACGAGATGTACCACTTGATTATTACAGGATTAGTTTGGCTGTAGGTGGTGGAGGCTGAAACACCCTGACTTGATTTGTTTCTTAAAATTATAGAGACTACAAAGATCCTTCTGACAAGAAACACAGAGACAAGGAAAAGATGAAGCACAAAGATGGCAGCACAGACAAATACAAGGACAAGCACAAGGAGAAGAAGAAGGAGGATAAGGTGAATAAGCATGCAAAATGTTGTGTGGGTGAACATCTATTGTGACTGTTTTGGACTCTTTATGATTTCTGTATGAGTGGGTCAAATCAGGCCCCCTAGCTATTAACAAGTGACAAATCTGCAATTATTTGAGTTTTATGCTGTGACAATTATATAGGTCAACTAATATAATCATGACATTAAATCTTCATGGAAACTTAATGTCTACATGATTTCAAGTAGCTTTGAACAGCTAGTGCTTGGATCTCAGTAAAATTGAGAATTGTTCTGCCATTGCTTTTCTATAGAACTTCAGGAATATTTTCTTTAAGTAGAATGAATCTTTAGAGCAGGCATGGGAGTAACACAGATGCTCTAATTGACGAGTATTTATGTTTGGTGTCATTTGAATTAGTCATTAATCTGTTGTCCTGACAAAGTTGGAACTGGTCTTTTGCTATTTCCCTGCATTAAGTTTTTATCTTTTGTGTCATTCAGATGAAGTCCTTCGATGGTAAAATAAAAAAGGAAAAAGAGAATGGCTTTGCCAGGTAAGTCTTAACACCATTTTACTCAGAAGTGTTATGTGCAGGCTGTCAGCAGATCCGTTTCACATGATACCATTTATAATTTTGAATGCCTTTTCCTTTGTAGCCCTCCACATGTGAAGTCTGAGCCAGAAGAGGACTTTTACCACTCTCCTAAACTTGAGAAATCTCTAAAAAGAGAAAGAGAGGATGATAATGAGTAAGTGGTCCTTTCCCTTGGACTTCTTACTTGTGTTTAACATCTTCCAATGCATGGGAGTCGAGTAGAGATCTGTGACCTAAATTTGATCGATCAGATTTGAGAATACGGATGTTATTTTTCAGCTCTGAATTCAAGCCCAAGAAAATAAAGACTGAAAATGACAAGAAGGCCAAGAAAAGGAAACTAGATGAGGTAAGCAGAAAGGCCACCTTGGTACAAACCTGCAGTTGGATGTAGACTTTCTGTAAACAAAGGCTCTCGCTCGTATATTTTGAAAGGCACAATTAACCTGAAGAATTGGACTTGAGTCTGATAAGGTTATTTTCCCTGAGTTAACTTACTTGGTTTCTCTTCCCTTCTTAGGACACAAAGTCAAAAAAGATAAAAAACAAAAAAGCAGAAGTGGCCGATGGAAAAAAGAAAGCAAAGAAGGAGCCAGAGGAGAAGTGGAAATGGTGAGTTGGCCCACTGAACAGTAAATGCATGATAGTTATCTGTGGTGGTGGGTCAGCCGTGGATGTATTCCATGTTATTGTTGGCCTGTGAAATATTTTGTTTCTGTTTATTCAAACTTCATTTGGTTGATTCCAGGTGGGAAGAGGAGAGATACACAGATGGTGTCAAATGGAAGTTTCTGGAACACAAAGGGCCCGTCTTTGCTCCACCATATGAACCCCTTCCTAACAATGTCAAATTTTATTATGATGGTGAGTTGGTTTCTTTCTATAATTCGACTTTTAAATAAGTTTAAGACTGTTCTGTGTACCGACATGGCGACATTAGTAAATATCAGTGATGGTTTTTGTGTGTATATAGGTAAAGTAATGAAGCTCAGCCCAGAAGCAGAAGAGGTGGCCACATTCTTTGCAAAAATGCTCGACCATGAATACACCACAAAGGATATTTTTCGCAAAAACTTCTTCAAAGATTGGAGAAAGGTAGGAAAAATACACTTTTCTGGATAAACCTCTAGATGTCTTGTTTGTTCAACGGTTCTTGTGACTAAGTGTAGTGTGCTGTTTACAGGAAATGAATTCAGAGGAAAAGAGTAAGATCACTGACCTGAAAAAATGCGACTTCACTGAGATGAGCGACTACTTCAAGGCACAGTCTGAAGCCAGAAAGGCCATGACAAAGGACGAGAAACTGGTCAGTGTCTTTTCCTCTATTGAGCTCGATCTAGGCATCAACAGCAAATAGAAAGTGTTGTGTACACTTTTGTTACAGCTACCTCTTTTGGAAACCTGTAGAAAACTTGGTTGCTCTGATGTGACAGTTTTACACTATTAGATATGTATAAAAAAATTAGGTTTTAAGGAATGATTCTGATGCTTTGTCTTCCCCCTCCGCTTTGTAGAAAATAAAGGCTGAGAATGAACGCCTCCTGCAGGAGTATGGCTTCTGCATCATGGACAACCACAGAGAGCGTATTGCTAACTTCCGCATTGAGCCCCCGGGCCTGTTCCGTGGACGTGGAGACCATCCAAAGATGGGCATGCTGAAACGTCGCATCAGGCCACAGGACATCATCATCAATTGCAGCAAGTGAGTGAAGGGTGGCTTTGTCAGTGATGATGAATTGGTGTTAAGTGAGCATAATTTATGTTTAATGTGAAATGTACTTCTCAAAGGGACTCTAAGCACCCAGAGCCTCCCTCGGGCAAAAAGTGGAAAGAGGTTCGTCATGACAACAAGGTGACATGGCTGGTGTCGTGGACGGAAAACATTCAAGGCTCCATCAAGTACATCATGCTGAACCCCAGTTCTAGGATCAAGGTAAGCTGAATTTAACTCAGTAAGATATAAGGGCATTCAAAAGCCTACCTGTATGTTTTGTTTTGTTTTGTTTTTTTTTTTAAACAACTTAAACTGAGTCTTTGTTCAATTCTTCAGTTTGGGGGAAACAATGATAGAACTGTCTCCAGGTGTCATGTCACCTTTTCAAGACACACACACACACACATTCTTTTACTGAACTGGATCATAATCATTTCTCAGTTTTGAAGTGAAAATGGCTGCTCAAACTAGGTCACTGATCATTCCACTGGCGTTCCCTATGTCTTTCGCACACATGGCACTACATGGCCCTTTTGTAATTATTGGATCCTTTGTGCTGTGTGTCTGCAGGGAGAGAAGGATTGGCAGAAGTATGAAACAGCCCGTCGACTGAAGAAAATCGTGGACCGCATCAGGAACCAGTACCGCGAAGACTGGAAATCCAAGGAGATGAGGATCAGGCAAAGGGCGGTAGCCCTCTACTTCATCGACAAGGTGAGGCGGATTGCTACTGACATTGTTCTGAGTCTGTAGCTGGAGGTAGTTAATGTAGTGTAATTGCTTTTTAACAATGGCTGTTACCAGCAAGCAGGGTTTAGAGCGCTTAAACACTGGCTGCACTGAGGGTAATGTCTTTATAAGCCGGCTTTAATCCATCTGTCCTGATGTGCTCTAGCTGGCCCTGAGAGCAGGTAATGAGAAGGAGGAAGGAGAGACCGCCGACACTGTGGGCTGCTGTTCACTGAGAGTCGAACACATCAAACTTTACCCAGAGAACGATGGCCAGGAGTTTGTGGTGGAGTTTGACTTCCTGGGTAAAGACTCGATTCGCTACTACAACAAAGTCCCTGTGGAGAAAAGGGTAAGTACCCTAAAGCAGTGCTTTTAATATTGGTGTGCAAGCTCTGCTCATGTAGTCACCCTTGTTCTGCCTCCTCTAGGTATTTAAGAATCTTCAGTTGTTTATGGAGAACAAGGAGACAGATGACGACCTGTTCGATCGGCTGAACGTAAGCAAAACAAAAGCTTCACTGTCGCAAACATACAACCCATTCAGCTTCAACACCAGTTTGATTGTTTCTCTATAGACTTCCATTCTGAACAAGCACCTTCAGGAGCTGATGGATGGTCTGACAGCCAAAGTTTTCCGTACCTACAACGCTTCAATCACCCTGCAGCAGCAGCTGAAGCAGCTCACGAGTGGTACGCGTCCACCCACAGATCTACAACCAAATGTTCCATCAGTCCAGACAATGCTTGAATAAAAAGCCCATTTACAGTCATTTTGTGCATGTGATTTAACTGACAACCGCTTCTGTTCTGAATCTAGCGGAAGAGAACATTCCAGCCAAGATTCTGTCCTACAACAGGGCCAACAGGGCTGTGGCCATCTTGTGTAACCATCAAAGAGCTCCTCCGAAGACATTTGAGAAGTCCATGCAAAACCTTCAGACAAAGGTGAGGAAGTGGGGTTTGAATTCTGCAGCTCAGCATTTTGCAAATGTTACTTTTTCATTATAGTAACTGTTCTTGTTCCAATAACAGTTGAAGACAAGATGGGAAATAACTTTTTCCTCTGTTATCTTGTCCGTGGTGGATATTTTCACTGGTGTTTTCACCAGCGAATTGGCCAAAAATGTAGACATCCAGTGTTTATCTGTTATAGATAAGCTAGTAATTTATCTCTACTTAACCGTGAAGGACACCTTCCATTACATTGTATATAGTTCTTTTTAAACAGTTGCTAAACAATGCTACACAGAAAAAAAAACTTTAAAACTAGATTAAAAGGGACTCAAAAGTACACAGTACAATGATCAACTGCAAACTGTGTTGCATCACAGATTGATGCTAAAAGGGACCAGCTTTCTGATGCCAAGAGAGAACTGAAAAGTGCCAAGGCTGATGCCAAAGTACGAAGAGACGAAAAGTCCAAAAAGTGAGTATCAAATGTTTTGGTCAGATCAATAGTTTACCCCTGGTAAACCATGTTTACGTGTTTAAACATCACCTTGTGCACCTGTAGGACTGTGGAGACGAGAAAGAAGGCGGTCCAGAGGATAGAGGAGCAGCTGATGAAGCTGGAGGTGCAGGCGACGGATCGTGAAGAGAACAAGCAGATCGCTCTCGGCACGTCCAAGCTCAACTATCTGGACCCGCGCATCTCTGTGGCCTGGTGAGATATTTATTAACATGTGTTAACATAATGTTAACACATTTTTCTGTTGGTTGTGCACATGCCCATTTTTCCGGTCGCTATTTATTTTGTCTGTCTGCTCTTGTCTCCTAGGTGTAAGAAATGGGGCATTCCCGTTGAGAAAATCTACAATAAAACCCAGCGTGAGAAGTTTGCCTGGGCCATCGACATGGCAGATGAAGACTTTGAATTTTAAATCTCAGTATGTGGTTTTATCTGATACACTTTTATTGTTTATATTTTAATTGGATACTTGTTTTTTAGCTTAACCGAGTTTTGCTCACTGGCCAGGCCTGCGAAGAATTTTCAGAAAGTCTGAGCAGGGAAAAAAACCAACAGCGACATGGTAAGTCGAGGGGACGAGGCCATGAAAGGGGCAGAAGGGTGTTGTGGGTACTCTAAACATCTGATCTGAGATCAGGCTACAAGGCTGAACTATAACCACAGCTGAACAAAGGCACAGGCATCGTCTCGGTGATCGCAAGACCCTTTTGCCATTGTCATGCCCGAACTTTGAACTCTGTGGCCCTATAGCTACTGTATTAAGCAAAAAGAAAAAAATGCTTTTTATCATTTTCTTTGTTCACGCGCTCTGTATTTTAGCCCTTCCATGTATTATTAATGAATTCTATATTTTGATAGACAAAGTTAAATCAAAAGAATTCCTTAAATACACCCCACGCGCCTTTCAAGGAGATGTGAGCTTGACTTTTGAGGTGTGTGCATGCATGTGTGTATGAGGGACTCGACCATGGAAGCTATCTGTTTTGGGTGAATATTTTAAACTGGACTATGTTGAACTGTTCAGCATGAAAGAGGATGTCTGGGCAGGCAGGGGGGAGAATACTACAACCATGTCAATATTTACTTAAGCAAACAGAATGTGAATATTTTGTTTTACATCCTCTATCAGGGACTTCTTTTTCAGTGTAAATGTGAACCAATCATTTGTATCCTCTTGAGTTGCGAGCATCCTCTGAATCTCTGCATAGCCCTGTCTACATCTGGTTTTAACTTAATTTAACAATTGTTCCAAGGAAAAAAAAACGTGCATATTTGTTACTTGAAGATAATGATAATGTATTTAAAGTTGGTAAATCAAAAAGTGTTTTACTTCAGGAAGGGTAAGTGAGGGACAAACTTTGCCAAAAAAATCTCCAATCTGTTACAATTTTAGACAGTTTTTTTAATTATGTAAAGGTCGAGGATAAGGTAATGTAACATTTAATGTGAATTATCAGTTCATTTTATTCCACTCTGTTCCACTTATGATAGGAAAGTTGATGTAAGTAGCTGTAAAGTCAACAGCCTATTCCTGTTATACTTTTTTGTCATAGCCTTTGATCATGTTTTCTGAGTTTTATTCTCATTGTAGGTTTAAAAATGAATAAAATCCTACAGGTAAAATATACTGTCTCTTTTGCAGATGATTTTCTCATTACACACCACCAGGTCCTTGTATATTGCTACCTTGAGTGTTTTTCCTCGGTTTAATTCTGCGGGGCCTCTCCCCGATCAGAGGCCCCATGTAGCACAGCAGCCTGTTGGTTTTGGACCAGCAGCCTTGCTGGAGGGTCCTGCCAGAGTCGCAACGTTTTCATATTTGCTTTATCGAACACATTTGATCATTTATCTTGAGAACCGCTTAAGCTTTCCCTGAAAAGGCTTCAGCCTTTTTGGCACATGTTCAGGCTTTACTAAAATTAAAAACAAACAATTTTGAGAGTTAAATCTTTTAAATTAAACAACTCGGATGAATGTTTTCTGTTCGCCATTGAAGAAACAAACTGGTGCCTCTGGATCTGTCCAAAACGTATAGTTTTAATTTTATGGAATGCTGTAGTTAGCCGCCATCTGCATTCATGTTCGAGACTAAATAACTCGGGAAGAGAAAATAAATTCTGGAAGGATTTCTTGCCATGGAAACTGAAAAGAGTTCCTCCCTGTCTCAGTGCCACTTGTACTGCCTGCTTCTCACCAGCAGGTGAGGCTGTTAGCATTCCTCCAGTGCATGTTGCTCCACAGCACAATGGTAGTTTGACTGGCATCCATGGAACAATGCATGTTTCCTCCTGGTGCAAGGTGCTGATAAAACAAGGAGGCGTCAGTGCTTGGTGAGTATTCAGTTTATTCTGTAAAGATTCAGAAGTGTAGAAAGGATGATACAACAGTGCTTTATGATCAGACTATTTCATAAAAGTTTCTTTTTAAGTGATCATAACACCGTAAGTCCAGATTCCATTTATCTCAAACCAAAATAAATTTGTAACATTCGACACAAGTGCATACACTGCTGGTAGGAGATCAACCTCCAATTTCACTTTGGATGGTATAGCACCGTTCATTAGCTATTAGCAGCTTGACAAAGATGCAGCTTAATAGGATTCATGTAGTGACTGTATGTTTATATAAACACAAGAAAATTCAGAGGAGAGCAAAGATCTCCTCATTTGGCTCTCTAGCTAGCACAATATCTCACTCTGTCATTGTCTAGGGATCAAATTGATAATTTTGCATTAAACAACATTTTTGCCAGTAACAATATTTGATACAATTACAGCTTAAAGTTAAACATCTCCAAGTGTACAGAAAGCAGCACAAGATTTTTTTTCACAGATATAGACCAACAGTGACCATTGATGCACTGGCATGTTTTTTTTTTTTTTTCTTTCGTGTTTTTTTTTTTTTCTCAGGACAGCACGGTAGCTGGAAAGCAAGGTGATGGACAGACAGGTCATATAAACACATGGACAGAGCTGAGTAAGGCAACGTTAGCGTGACAGGCTTCTCTCTGTTCAGTTTGCAGGGCAGTGTAGTGTATTGATCTCGACAAAGCCGTCAATACCTTTAATGTGGGGCAGTGTGATTTTTCTAGCATTGCTGTCTTCATTAGTGCATTGTACAGTATATAGTCTCTTGCGTGTAGCTGAACTGCAACGTGACACCGACATTAATACAGATCTAAATAAAACATGTTTGATTGCATCTGGACTTACAGTGACTATAGAAGAGTAATAGAATTGAAAAAAACAGATAACGGAAAAAGTAAATTTCAAGGCAGTGCTGAAATACTGGTTGCTAAAAAAGTAAAAAATATCACAAAGCCAACAATAACATTTCCTCGACACGTCTGTAGCTTGTACACTCAGTACAAACCCTCTCGTATAGTGCAGTTTCAATCATATATATATATATTTTTCCCCTCTGACCCAAAACAATATCATTCGGCCCTATCCTATCCTATCTTCGCTCATTCAAGTCAGTTTTCCAGTCAGTGTGCGTCTTCTCTCGCTCGTTTCTTTGATCCCTCGTACTGACCTCATTGTGCACCCTCCCCACACAACCACAAAGAAGCATGAAAGGCTTAAACATCACAGAACTCAAAAGGTGAGAAGTTCTTTCTTTTTGACGATAGCAGGAAGTGATGGCAGATGGAAGAGAAGGCGGAGGAGGAGGAGGAGGGGGGGGGTATTCACAGTTACAGTCAGAGTCCAACGGTCCAGCTACAATCACATCTGCTGTCATTATGAACACTCTATTTTTTTTTTTTAGACCACGGCCGGGGCAGCAAGCCAACCTTTAAAACATTGTGTTCCTCTGGCGAACTCTGGGCCCGGGCACCATCACACCTCCAGCAGCTCCATCCTCAGGCGATCCCTGATCAGCACACACACACAAGAGAGAGAAGCAGCACTGTAAAAAGACGCCTGCGTATGGGTTAACTTGCGTCTCGGAAATCTATCTCACCAAAGACAATTGTCATGATTTATTCACATATATTAGCATGCGCACTCAATCTATAATTCAGCGCTTCTGACTTCGACTTAATCTAAAAATAGCATCTTAAACACAGACCTTTGATTGCCCAAATAAGCTACTCAAGAGCGGGTACCTGTACACACTTCTCCTGCCTCCTTTTTACTGTACATCAGCAGCAGCCACTACAAACAAGCTGCCACGCTTTCATCACTCCACCTGGCTTTCACTGCTTTTTGTTTCTTTGATTGATAAGCAGCGCTAAGCTTGTACAATATCATAACAGAGCTGAATTGTATCTCACTTCAGAAGCTTTGATCTCACTTTGTAAATCGAGCACAGTGACTGTAGTACCTGGCCTGATTGCCATCCGTCTGTTGTTCGATGAGCGACTGACTGGCCACTGGCTGCTGGTGGTCCTCTGCTATCTCTGACCAGGGATCCTGTAGGACTTCTGGCGGCACCGACTCCTCCGCTTGGCCTTGCTCTCCTGCCCCCTCCGCCCCCATCAGCCCAAGCAGCGGTGAGTATGAATCCTGCCACACAACCTGCTGCCCTGAGTTCAGTCCTGCTTCTCCTTCAAGGTGCTTGTTCATGTCTTTCCCAATAAATTTCTTTTTGGCTGCTTGAGGGTCCTTTGCCAATTCAGCTTTGCCATCTCCATTGCCCCGTGCCCCCTCCTCCGACTCCCCTGGCAGTCTCTGAAAGGTCTCCAGCCACTTCAGCTGCCCGTTCTTGTGGCTGTACCTGCAGTCGCTGAACCAGCGCACCACCTCTGATTTGGGAAGGCCTGTCTGGACGCTTAGGTCCTCATACTGCTGACTGCTGGGCCAGCGGGTGTTGGAGAAAACCTGCCGGAGGATGTGCAGCTGCTGGGGGGTCTTGTTGCCCCAGGGTGGGGAGAAAGACGACTGAGAGGTGGACACCTCGGCTGCCTCGGGCTTGTGTTCTTGATGTACCAACTCGGACGTAGCCTCTGATTCGTTCATCTTCAGCCTCTTAATGTTGATCTTGATGGGGTCGACTTTCAGCCCTGAGCAGCCTTGTTCCCCGGCAAACGGATCCTCCTCCTTAATGAGCTGCTTTAAGATTGACATGCCTTTTATTGGAAAGTCCTTGTTGCATTTGCCCTCATCTAAAATGGATGACATGCTTTTTGTAATGACAGTGGTGCTGGTGCTTTCAGTTGGGGATTTGCTGGCATGGTTCAGGTTAGGGACACTGTTATTACAGGTGGTACCGGGATAGTCACTGCTAATACTGTCAGACTTGTGGATGTTGTACTTGGGTTTGTCGTCGTGCTTCGTGGCGTGGGCCTGCTCCTGCGGACTGATGCCTCCGTCGCTGTGATTGTTACAGGTGACGCTGGATTTGCTGGTGTTGGTGATGATTGCGTGACTCTCGGCGCTGTTTGAAGCCTCCGATGGGATTGGTAAACAGTTGCTTTTGACATTTGGTTTGCCGTTGGTGTTAGCAACACGGTGCTCATCATTATTGCTAATGTTGGCAGAGCAAGTGGCTATGCTGTTGATGCTGTTTGTGGGGCTGCTGTTATGCACCGTTTTACTGGTGACAGTCTCACCGCCGTTACTACTGCTGGAATAGCTGCTGATGCTGCTGCTACTACTGCAACTACTGCTGCTACTGCTGCTTCGACTGCTGCTGGTGCTACTCACAAAACCACTGTTTCCAGCCATGTCCAGGCTGACGCCATTGCTCTTATTTGTCTCCACAGTGGGTTGGGTATTCTTGGTCAGGACTTGTGTGGTTCTGACTACGGACGGAAACCTCGGGGGGACGATCGGAGTAGAATACGAGACCCTGGTGACATGGGGGTTGGTTGACATGCTAGCCTGTGTGGCCATGACTCCGAGAGGCCTGGTTTTTATACTGCCATAGGGAACTTTGGCCATCTGAAAGTTAGGTCCTTTTGAGCCTGGCTGGGCGTGGACAGTGTGGTGAGTCACAATGTGATTGACGTGCCGTTGCGCAGTAGGCTGCTTTTGAGGCGCTCCGCCTTGGAACACGGTGTTGAACATTTTCCTTCTGGCCTCCTCGATCTCTTCAGGAGACCAGCTTATGCCTTGCTTGAGCCTCTGGGCAGTAAACCACAGTTTGATCTGCTCTTCTGGGAACTCCGAGACCACCGTCAGGTAGCAGAGCTCGGCTTTGGTCGGGTAGGGGAACTTTCCAAAGGATGTCTTGAGAAAGCTGCTGGTGTCCATAGCAGCATCGTAGGTAGGGATGCTGCTGAGTGGGATCATCACCTTTGGAAGGTCTTTATTGGAACTGGAGGAAGGAGGGGAGTAAAGGGAAGGAGTGTGCTGGTGAAAGACTTGGTTGGACACTGTCTTTGTAATAACGTGAGTGACAGATGTCCTCGGCATAGCTGGAGCACTAGAAACACCGAGAGCCCCGTTTTCTAGTTCAGGCACATTTGTCAGCAAGCTGGGGTCTACATCCTTTCCAGTGTCGATCTTCCGTACCTCCACGGTGTGAGAGACCACAATCTTTTTGTGCTCCCCCTTGGCTTTCATCATCTTTGCAATAGGTGTTTTGGTGAGCGAGATCCCAGATTCTCTGTAGTCTTCTCCGCTGTTCGTGAACAGACTTTGTTCCACAGTTGTTACTCCGTCCCTCTTGTTGACAGAGAGAGAGGCAGTGACCAAGCCCTCCATTATCTTGGGGTGGGCATTGGCGTTATGCAGAGCCAGAGCCTCGAAGCGGACAACTGACACCCCACAGTTCAGGCAGTAGAAGGTGGGCTGTGCCCTGAAGTCTGAGTGGCAGTTGTGCATGTGATCCAGAAAGTAGTTTAGATCTCTGGATTCAAAGCGGCAAGTGGAGCAGCTGTACGTGCCTCCTTTCTGCATCTCGCTGCCACTTTCCGATTTGGAGGAGCTGTGTGAGAAATGGCCAGACTCTTCTCCAGAGATGCTGAGTATGCTGTCCTCTGGGATTGTCGGTAGGAGTTCTGGTAGCGAGCCCAGTATGATTTCCTCACGCACGTGTTTGGCTTTGGATGGTATCATGCAGGGTACAGTGGATTTCCTCTTGCTGGCCATCGTGCAGCGTTGTGTCGATGGAAGAGTGAGTGGTGATTGGTTGTCCGGTATGATGAGAACAGAGGGTGGGTGGATAGTGGAGAGGGTTGAATGGAGTTTAGTGTCATGGACCAGCCACTATGAGATCACAGTGTTGCTTCATGCCTTCTGCCACTTCAGGACTCCTGTCACATGGACGAGTTTAACAGCTCCCAGGGAACCTGCGAGGAAGGAGAACAAAAAAGAGAGATGTGACTCTCTCTCAGCCCATATTTAATTCAGGCATTGCAAGAAAAGAAATGAGAGTACGACATAGAAAGTGGCAAACGTAGGGGTACAAATTGGGAAAAAAATATCTTGAACAGAGAGAATCATACAAATGGAAAGTATTTTCAAATGTTCATATGTGACCCAGCCGCAGGATGCAGAGAAAGTCAAACAGCCCCACGCAGAGTAATAAGTGTAGGTGGGAAATCAGTGTTATCAGTGTAGGTGGTACTTATCAGTAATTACAGCAGTGAAGTAGGAGTCCAGGGTTTTTTCATTTCCATATCATTTGTGTTTACAATCAAAATGAAGGTTACATAAAATTACTGCATAGAAAACAGGCAGTGGAGCTCAGTCTCGACATATTATTTCAATAAATAAAGATTTACTACTTGAACAAGGTTTTTATCAATATTTTTAAATTACACTGGGCTAATACTGCCCCCCCCCACCTCGCCATCAAATATATAAACAGGAGAGCAAAGAAAAAGGCATTTAATTGGCTCTTGCTCTCTCTCTCGCTCTCCCCGTCTCTCACACACACACGCATGCACACACACACACACGCACACGCACACACACACACGCACACACGCACACACACACGCACACACGCACACACACACACACCTTCAAATCAATGCAGCCTGTCTGTGTCCTGGTTATTTACTTGGATTTACAGACTTGTGTCTGGCTGTCACTTTTTATGAATTCAGAGAAAAGGGAGCACAATAATCAACAGAGCCAGAAACGACTGTCTAATCTCGACAATATTTGTTCTTTTCCTTCACTGCTGCCATAGGTTTGGTTTCTCTAATTACGGGTGGCATGCATCCACTGAAATATTTTTAGCAAAGCCTGAAGATGCATAAAAAATGTAACGTGTAAGAAGCACTAATTTTAAATCTAAAGGGGTGCGTGTACAGTGAACGCGATGCGCCCAATATGAATCAGGGATAGGATCTTTTTTGGCAGATACCACTTGCCTCCCTACAGGAACAATCACTAAATAGATATTATTCACAGACTACTATAGCTTTTTGGAGGGATTTTGAGTGGGATGCACTTCACCTCTCCACACTGATAGTGAGCTGGATAACCTCGGCAGCTGTTTCACATTGTAATACCAACCACAAATATGCAAAAATGTCCACACAGGTTTGTGTTTCTGTGGAAAACTATTGTTCTCCTTGTGCTAGTGTAGGTAATATTATTTCAAATTATGTGTTTTCTTTTCTTTACAGGGGGGAAATATAATGTTTTACTGTACCTTGAACACTACAGTGTATCTTCATATACCTTTTACTGAGCTAAAACTTCCCCAGGACCTTAGGGAGTGTTACTACAAACACATCTGAAGCCACTTACAAGCTCAAACTCAAACCGCCTCATCCTACATTTGCTCAACAAACAGCATGATGTCACATGCGTGCAAATAATCACAGCACACAGATCACTGGGCGCTGAAATCCATTAGCAAACCACATCCAAAGACTTCTCCTTTCCTATAACACTGCCTTCGGATGGATATGGATTGGATTTGCAAACTTCTCCACGTCTCCTCATTCCCCTCTACGTTATGTAAAGAAAAAGAAACATGGCTCTGCTCTCCCTCACAAAGCCACAAATATTTAACAGAGTGTGAGAAGAGACAAAGGATACACTCCCATCAGTCTTACATTAGCCATGCAGCTGCTTCTAATCATTGTTTTAACACTGGAGATTACAGAAAGATGTAAAACAAGTGATGAGAGGAAAAAGTGGACTGGACCCTTTAACCTCTTCATGAACTTGTGTGACAACCACCACTCTCCCCAATACACACACACACACGCTGCCGAAAACTAGTCAAGTCATCATCTGTTCCCATCCAACTTTACCTTGTACAAAAATGAAACACACGGTATCATCCAAACCCTCTGATGGAACCCAGCAGTACCTGGACATCTCCCACCGCCGCTGGTCGAGTACAAAGAAAACCGTTTCAAATACTTTCAACATGTTTTTTTCTGTTGTGCTACGTTTGCGCATTCCGAAAGGCACTTTGACAGACTGTCATTTTACTGCTTCCACGTGCGTGTTCACCACTGCCAACTGGACGGTAAATAAAAGATGAACCTGTTCCAGAATTAAAACCCTCAAATGACTGCCCGGACTGTGACATGTTCCTCTCAACTATACGTGTTTGTCGTTTCTCCTGCTTTTCCGACAGAAAGTACTAAAACAATACCAAACAAACAGCGAAAAAAAACTAGGTCACCAGCATCTTATGCAGTAATCCCGGTTCACTGCATCCAGACGTGGGCATGTGCTGTATGTTTTGCCGCCAGAGAGGTCATGATATCCTCTGACGGCACACTCGATTAACCCCTGGTGAGGACACTGCGTTCATGAGTTTGTTCCACCGAACCGGGGGATTTAGACAGTCAGCGTTCATGCAACAGAGGGATGTAGTCATGCACATCTCAAACATCTGTGTGAGAGAAGTCACAATGTTATAGAACTTGTGTGGAAAACAAAAATCTGGTCCGGCTCAGTTTCACTGCGGTGAAGTGGTTAATTATGTTTGTCCCACAAACAGCACACTGCATGCCAGGACATTTTAGAAAATGAAGTGATGGAGAAGGTAATTTGACTGTGACTGGTGTAGCAGCACCCAGAGGGGACGGCGGTCTGCGACGAGACAGACGCCGGCCTAGTACAGAAGCTCCCCTCCCCGAAAGAACACACATTCCACTTCCTGCATGAGAAAACCCAAGACAAGCCAAAAGTTGAGAAAGGTTACGTAAAGAATCAGGTCACCTATCAAAAGAATGGGCTGCTTTATCTGGCCAGTGAGACGTGCGATCAGACACAAGACAAGGGCTTCCCAGACAGAGAGCCAGTGAATGGTTCTCTCTGAAAAGCCGGGGCCTTGTGTTTCAACGGCGAGTTAGACAACACTCAGACGATCACTGTCCCCGGTGTGTCGTATGTTCTTGCACTGGCACGGGGGGGGGGGGACTCTTTTCTTCTCGGCGGACCAGGGGAGTTGTATCTGAAGTGAGGGAAAGTGGCAGAGCTCTCAAAAGTGCTTTCCGAACACCCACGCTCAGCGTATGCGGAGGGGCTCTGTTCTGCAGGCTAAAACCGCTCGAACCATTCAACTTCCCGAAAACAAGCGTTTCAAAACAAATGGGATTAGGCTAGGTTTCAATTCTGATGGCGCTTTATACGTTCTGCCTGATTTAATAGCAGCTTTGAGATGTACAGGAGGGCCTCCCTCCTGCGCTCTCACACTGTCATTTCCATAACAATATTATATTTACATCTCATTAATATGTATTTAATTGAATTCGCTATACTTTAAAATGGCAAACAGCTGAGTGGGCTGCTCCCATCTCCAGAAACCAATTGGAAAAAAGCAGCATGTATCCTCTTTCATCATCTCATAAACTGCTGCAGTAATTACAATATTACAACAGGAAAAACATGCCCGATCTACGCCGAGCCGCTACCGGCAGCGGGAGAGGCGAGGCTGCAAAGAGCTTGCTCGACATTAAAATTTAATTCAAAACAGTCCAGTGATTCAGACACTCCCAGATCATTGGGTCACCTACAGTTGACATTAACAAACAGAGATTGGTGCTTTTTGTTGTGGCGCCTGTCACATGAATGAGACTGTGAAGGCAAGAGGAGGAAGGACAAAGGAAGACAAAACTCAGACATCTGGGAATGAAGTGAGAGGATGACTGATGATGATGACAGGCTGTGCTGTTTCAATATTCCTCCCCGCTGACACCTCATAGGCACACGTCTCCACGCACACACACACACACACACACACGCCATCCTCGCACACTCCCTCCTCACCTCTGCAACATTTAGCACCTGCACCGTTCTGAGAATCGTTCTTTGAACTGAATAACTGACGAGGAGTCTCTTGATGCGACAGTCGCAGAAGAGCTAAAAAAAACAGAAGAAGAGGGGCATGAATTCTTTCACTTATAACAATATTTATTTTGCGTGTAATTTGCTCTGACAGTGATCCGCGGCTGTCTTGCTTCAAAAATCAGCCCCCAGCCCCACTTAAAAAATTGGTGTCCACTGGGAGACGGTGCTGAGACGGGGTGGGTGTGGGGGGGACTCCTGGCAGATACATTTGAATGACCCAAAAAAAAAATCTGAAAATCTGTTTAGCAGGAACATTTTCTGCCAAATGTCCATTAAATAGATTAACGTCATGTGAGTGGATCAGCTGGACACCCAAATATAAGCCAGAGACAGAGAGCAATTACTGTCTTGCACAGAAAAGAGATTGAGAACAATGGCGCCTCATTTATAAGAGAAACGTGATCCAGTGCTGGGAGCCTTCAGACGGCTGACTGTCTAATTGCAATTGTTCTCTCTCCTGCATGTCTCCTGTGTCCATCATGCTGCCAGAGTTGACTAATGACAGTGGTGCTCGTTTTGACGGTACGGGTGGACGTCTCTGTGCGTGAACCGCACTGTACATGAATAAGTTTTGTGCTCTGATGTTACGTGTGCAGAAAAACAATTCAGAGTCATGAGGGTCCTTAGCACAAGGCTAACAGCACCAGTCCACGCTGTATTCTTCACCCGTCCAGCGTGCAGAGACTTCAGCGTGTTGTCTCTGCCTCAGCTGCCCGCTTGTGTTTTTCTTTCTCTACATGGGTGTATTTGTGTGCGTATTAGTGTCTGAATGTCTGAGATGCAGGTGTTGTCAGCCATCTCATCCTCCTCCTCACACACACACACCCCTTACCTCCGTGACTGCAGTCTTGTCCACTGGGAGACTGGTCTGTGGTGCCACTCATGTGTTAACATTGCCATGGCAACCCCTTCCTTCCCCTTGCCCACCTCGCCACACACATAGCAGAGTCACTCGCCCACACCCACCAACCTTTACACACACACACACGCACGCACGCACACACACTGAATTCCTTGGACTGCATCCGGTGCAGGACAAACTTAATCCACATGCCCTGCCAGCCATCTTTGAAAAGTCCATTCATGGTTCAAGTCTCTTTCAGCTAACTTTGGGTGAGGTCCGCGACAATAACTTGGCCGAATTGTCTCGTGGGGCGGCTGTATCGATGCTAGACTCCGTGCTCCACTGTTCTCATGCGTTTGACAGCATCGGATCAAAGAAGTATCGCAGCCGCACGCGCCACAAATGACCTCCCGTCTCTGTTATTGTCTTGTTAAATCAGTGCCGAGGCCTGGAGACCAATGCAGTACAGTACATGCCCACTGCACTATCCACTGTGTCTGAGCATCTTTGTTGCATGATCCTGTTTTGTGTTAGTGAGCGCTCCCTGTTGAAATCTTACATTGTTCTCCGAACGCTTCTATCTGTGCCACAGATGAATGACAGACAAATAAACCATGGTGTGCGGAGAAAAAAAAAACTCTGAGTCATGCATCCTTTTACATCACTTCTGATGAATAACTTCTTCAGTTCTGTAGCCAAGACTACAGGCATTCATTTGGCAACTTAATGTGAAAAGAAAGAAAGATGGCGGCATACTGCACATTGTAGTGTCCATCCTAAAATGGCTGACATCACAGCCTCCTTTAACTGCCAACGCCTGGCAAATGCCAGCTCCTGCTGACCAAATCTTTCTTACATGGGACAGAGAAAGTGGCAGGGGCTCTTTCCCCACTAGCCTCAAGGTTTCCCCCCCCATCAGTGCACAGGCGTTTCTTTTGGTTGGAACTGTGCAAACATGCTGCTTTAGTGGGGCTTTTGAGCGGTCTGGGCTTCGATACGGCATTGGTCAGATGACAAAAGCAATACCAAAAAAGGGTGAAAGACCCAAATAAAAGTGAACTTGTAAAGCCCGCCATCCCTTTTGCTGGGAAAAATGGGGCTCGGCATTGTGTTTCGGAGAATTTTCCGTGAGGACCATGAGGTATGCAGCTATCACGACTGCTTGTTTTTCCAAAAAATGACTGTAAAATAGATCTGGTTGGCACCATCGTCAATTTTCTTATCTGAACTCAAGGAATGTTATACAGTCCATGTCAGCTAAAATCTGCAAATCATGCCCATATGACCTTCCCTGGTATTCTCTGGCAGGGGATTCGTTTTGAGCTGTGGGAGGCACACACAAACATAACATCCACAACGGCTGCAGCTAGAAACCAGAGCACCAGATCCTGAAAAGTACAGTACAGCAGGTTTGGGAGGCGGCATGTGCAGAGACACTGCTCTGCAGAGGGGAGTGGGCACTCTTGGCCCACTACATTGTGCCTGTGTATACAAACACTCGGCTGTGGCCATAACGAAAACTGTGAGCTGTGCCTAATTGCAGGGAGTGAGGGATGAAAGGCAATATGCCTGGCCTCATTAGAGCAGTTCCGAGAAGGGAGATGGAAGAGCGTTCCCAGGGATCCACAAAGAGAATTGACATTCCCCAAGTGTAAGCGTCCTGCTGGAGTGAAAACCTCCACACACGCTGAACTCACTGGGCCAAGCTGAACTCAGTCTGCCGGAGCTGCACAGCGAGAGCTCATTTACCTTTGTTTTGCCGGTCATCACACACGCCTGCAAATTAACTATGGGAGAGAGGAAAATTGCCCACTGGAGAGTGGACTGCACTCCTCACTTGGAGACACTGTCCGCCTACTATCTGCGGGGGAAAAGCTAAATTGCAGGAGTGCTGCACATGACCTACATTATACGTAACAAGCATATGTGGTTCAATAATTAAAATGCATTTCCTTAAATTGCCAGTGATTCATCCGCGTCCTGCCGCCTGCTCGAATAATTTCGGGGTGCTGTGGACGCTGGAGCCACACATGATCCACAGAGGCAACATTAGTCAGCACAGAGGACCCTCCCCTATGAAGGCAGAGGAGACACTTGGCACTCAACGCTGGGTCAAAATTTATGCATAGATATCAAATCTGACTGCACCGGAATGTATATTCTCTAATACGAAGCCTGACTGAAAATCCAAAGTTTTAAAAAAATATATATCTGGGAGCCTGTGATATGACCAGCTCTCCTGGCTGTACTGTATATTCCTCGGTGTGTGTGTGTGTGTGTTTGTGTTTGTGTAAGAGTAGGGCAGCGGCACATGTTGGTAGGAGGAAGAGGAGGAAATGAAAGAAAAAGTCCAGTGCACAGAGACACGGGCCTACCTTTTTTTCTGCGCTGGCAAAGGGGAAGAAATGTGTGTAGAGAGGGAAAGAGAGAGAGATCGATAGGTGAAAACTGAGTTGTCTGTGCAGTTTGAACATCTGTGGACTTTCTTTCACATCTGTCGACGAGGCTGCTGTATAAGCTCCGCGTTCACAAGTCTTACACAACTAAAAGAAAAAGCGCTCGGGCTCGCGGCGGCGTTGTGCAATAAAATAAAGCAGATACGCCACATTGTATAGGGCGAGAGAGGAGCGCAGGACGCGGCCAGACGGAGGATCCGCTGTTAACTGTGACAAACTGACGAGTTAACCCGTCTCCCTCCATTCACGGGGCTGTGGGGCAACACACCGCCGCGGAGCCGACGTGCCAAAGGCGATCTGGCACTCTATATAACCTTATGAATATTCCCCCCCAAAAAATCCTCCACCCCCTCCTCCACCTACTGTCGCCATTTTATACATTGGCGACTTCATATAAACTGCCTTGACTACAGCAGCACCACATGAACATTCAATATTCCACAGCGACGCGTAATTTCAAACAACTTTACAGAGATCGCACCAAAAGCGAATAGCGAGGCGTGTGAGCGCGTCATTTTTTGTGGGGGGAAGAGTAGATGTGTCCTTACCTCAGCAGTCGGCGGGGAAAAATGGAATCCGACATTAATATATAAATGAATAATATTGGATTAAGCTCCGATCGTTGCCTTTTGAGAAGAAGAGGAGGCGAGCAGGGGGTGGGAGCTCTCCTCAAGTGAACCCGGTGAACTGGCGTGAACCCGTCAGTGTCCACGGCAAGGTACATTACATTACATTACCTCTCCAGCCCCTCCGCCACACTGTATGGAGACGGCAAAAACAACTATGGTCGGCGGCGCAGGACGAGGCAGCTCCAAAAAAAAAAAAAAAAAAAATTAAAGCGAGTGTATTTCCTATGAACACGTGATTCGGAGCGTCATCCAAAATCCAAAAGCCCTTTCATCTAAAATTTTGGAGAGGGGCGGGGATGAGATGAATGTGTGTGCGTGTGTGTAAAGGGGAGGAGGAGGAGGGTACGTATACTGAGCCCAGTGCACATTTGGGTACGTCGTTATAGGGGTTTAAGGCGCATCGGGTTATACATAGTTACACAATGGCGCCGCTAGCAGCGTGATGCGCTCACGAACTGTTTTTGTGTGTAGATTTGGGATCTGACAGTTCAGTGATCTGCTGTTTCACTGAGCTTCATCACCCTAAAGGTCCTCTTAATTAGGTCATATGTCTTTCTCAATATAGATGGCTGCTGTCTTCTGACAGAAAAGGGAAAAAAAAGGAACTTGATGAGCCACTATGAATATTAATCGCTGTGGGAATTATCGTTTAAAGCACACGCCTTTAGCCCACCAGTCTAAAATAGACTTTTACGCACACGCGTAACGGTGGAGGGACCAACTGAAGCAGATGTGCTGTTTATGTAGCCTGGATGTGAATTTTCATTTTTTTAATGTTTTCACATAAAATACTCATTTCTTGAATCGTAGTTAAAAATGCTTTATTTTGTTTTTTATTCTGTGGATGTGAAGCGTGTTTTAGGGCCGTGACCCACGTGACCTTGTTGGCCTTCTGTGCATAAAAGCGCACTGGGAAAGGTGCAGATTAGAGATCTTTGGAAAGACGGAACAGACAGAAAAGGGGTAACAAAATATTTACTATAGCAAGATATATATTTTTCAAGATATAAAGAAAATATAGCAATGAAATTACTGAGATGGTAATACAAAATAGTTCGGCTATTATCAGCTATTTATCCTATAGCCATGCATGGGATTTTTGGACACATTATGCCTGCTTAAAAATAAAATTATATGCATATAAGCAAATTAGAAATTAAGTTGGCCTTATATGTAACAAGAAGTGGGACAATATCCTTCATATTACAGTCATATCACCCCCAGTAATGCATACGCCTACACGTGAGTACATCAGACCCTCCAGTATTAGAGGTACAGTTTCTCTTCCTCTCCACGTTGTCTTGACAGGTTCAGACGTTGCCAGTAGCTGTGGTCGTGTACAGTCAGGAAAACAAAGATAATCTATCAAGAGGAGGAATCACTCAATGCTAAAAAAAAAAAAAAAAAAAAGAAAGCAAGAAAGAAAGAGAAACACACAACTGGTGCTCCTGCCTGCAGAGGTGAGTCATGTCGCAGGGCATCGTCAGGTTTGGTACATTTTGATTGAAATACCTGTTGAGACAGTGTGGTGGTGGTGCTGGAGCATTTGTCAGATTCAGGCAGACACTGCTCTTCGTTGGATTCTCACATTTTAGCTGCAGATTGTGGATAATGCAGATCAGAGGCTCCCGAAAATAATGCAGATGTTTGATTTCTTTTAATAAAGGTTGTAGCTTTATAGTTGCTTTAACATATGGTATAGTTGGATGTAAACGCAACAGGTGATGTTTCTACGCAGTACGAGGATGTATCCTCTGTGCCGTGTCACCAAAGCTACTCGACAGATCATCAGCACCCTTGGTATTTGTGAATGAATCTGCCACCTACATGCAAAGTGCAACGTCACTGTGTACCATTCCACAGATTTCATTATTTACAAAACAGTCTGTTTCTTTCAGAGTTATAATGTGGTGTCTGGAAAATGCAGCATCCAACAGAGGTACTGTTGCTATGGTTACTTTACGCACCTTGTTCTCTGATTTAAGGTGATAAACTGATGATCAGATCTTTCCCGGTAACAACCAGTGACAGAACATTTTGTTGACTGTGAAATAGGCATATTGTTGTAACAATCACGTCTGTGTATAAGATTTATCTTATTTTCTAACAAATGTAAAATCGAACATCCTTAGTGTTGGCTGGCACAAGCTTCTTTACAGCGAACAGCAGAATCATAAAAATTATTCGTGATTGTTTTTCCCCGCTGTAAACAGATGAGCTGCCAGCTTCATGCATTCAAACGCTGTGGGCCTTTGATAGTGGGAAATGTGCTGCATGTGACTGCTTCACACCATAAAACAGAAAGAGCTGCTGCTCCTCGTGATTGCAAACAGCTCCACGAGCTCCCCTCAGAGTGACAGACGAGAGGGAGGTGGGCAGATGGGTGAATTATTTGTCCTGCATGTTTATCTTACATTCAAGTGACATAGAATCCCCCCCACAGCGAGCAGAATGAAGACTGGCAGCCTGTGGGAGGACCAGGAATAAGTGTCAGAGTGAGAGCTCTCCGTGGTGTAACCGGATCAGGGCAGAGCAGAGGGGGCGCACGGGAGGCTTGTTTGCTTCCAAACCAGCCAATGAGAGCGGCCCTAACGCGTGACTGACAGGCGGCCTCGACGAGCCCGGAGACGCCTTTCAGGTTCCACCACCGAGCCCCAGCCAATGCGGAGCCGCGACGAACGGGAGTGGAGGGAAACGACAAAATACGAATTTGTCTTCCTGTAGGTCAAAGCCGTTACCTGGCACCTGGAGAGGAGCCTCGGCGGACAGGTGTGGACCCGACGGCCGCAGACATGGCCCTGTCACAGTGTTTGGACGATTCTCCTCTGAGACTGACCCTGAAACGCGCCGGACCCGGGGACCTGAACCCGCAGGAGGTCTACAACGAGAGGCACAGGCTAGCCCTGGAGGAGCTGCTGTCAGGAGGAGTCGATAACTTCCTGGGATTCCTCGCCAGAGAGAAGATCCCCAACTTTCTGTCGGACGACGAGATCCAGCGCATCCGGAGCGCCGCCGTGCTGCCCCGGTGCCCTTCCGTGCACGGGGAGGACCAACTCCTGGAGCAGTCGGTCAGCAGCTCCCTGGACTGCTCCTCCGTCACCTACTTCCCCGAGGTGTCGGACGTGGAGCCGCCGCTGCTGGAGATGGGCTGGCCCGCGTTCACCGCGGGCTCCTACCGGGGAGTCACCCGGGCCGTGGCGCACTTCCAGCCCAGCTACGGGGAGTGCATCTATAGCTGCAAGGAGGCTGCGAGGCGCATGATTCAAAGTGCCAGGGAGGTATGCACCATGGCAAACTGTCTTTCGCTGAGATTGTTGTCTTACAGGTTCTCATAAGCTTTGCCAAATGATTCTGTTATTTCACCAAAACCAATCACCAGGCTGCAGGGATTGGTTCCTTGACAATATGTTCTTCCTGCAACATATTAGAACTAGTTATATATTAGTTATATTATTATATTTATAATTTGGATTGTTTTCTTTCTAATCAAAATTGAATCTACATCACATTATGTTATTATGTTCTTAATCTAATTTAATTAACAGGTTCCAATTTTTCGTCAGATTTACTTAATTGTAAGTGTCTTATTTGGTTATTGTGCCATTTAAAATAGACATCATAGGCCTCACACTAGAAAATAAGTGTGTGTGTGAGTATTTGGATGGCAAATTCAAGTTCTGAACTGTTTTTCATCCCTAAAATACATGCCAGATTGTCCCAATGGAATTGCCTTGATCAGCCACAATATTAGAAGCTGTGTTTTTTTAAATCTTGATTAAAAAGGAAGCAGTGACCGAAGGATCATACAAACAAAAAACTCCCCTCAACATTAATATTCATGCTGCTGTTCCTGACGCTAGCTGTCAGCTTAGTCTCTGTCTTTTTGAAAAGAAACATTCCAGCGTGAGGAGCATAAGTCTGCAGCTTCAGCAGCACCTCAGGCCTGTTTGAGGCCTGTGCACCAGATGTGCCTCGACTTGCTTTGCTCCAATCTGGGAAAACTTTGCATTCTCTCTTTCATTAGAGAGCTAGAAACCCTCGAACTCCAACCTAGGTCAAAGTTAGAAGATGGTGATTTACCAGATTCTTTCCTGTTACCAGTAGAAACCATATTTTTTGCATTCCGATCACCTGTCCTTTTGTAATGTTAAACTGGCCGCTGAACACAGTCTCTATTGTACACAGAGGCCACTGACTGTAACGAAACACTGTGTGTACATTGTCAATGACCAACTCACAAAAAACGGCCTGGGCCAGTTAGTCTCTGAATCTCTTCTACAAATGTCCTTAAAACCACCAAGATGCTTTTCTCCAAATAAGGTGGAATCTCCAGAGAAAGCTGCATGTGGGGAACACCAGTTAAAAGCAATTCATCTGAAATGTGGAAACACTTGTGTCTAATCTTCCCCACTCATCCTACCACAGCACATGAAATTTACATTCCTCCTTGTGGAAAAAGACAAATCTCGATGCAGGAAGATGGGGAGCTAAAATTTACAGTGCACCTACTTGTGTCCTGCACAGAAGTCATTTGTTTGCTGACCAAGCGTTACTGCCGATTGCCATGGAAACAGACCACAGTCAATAGAAAGCTCATCAGCGTACACATAACAGGGCGTGTGTCTGACAGAGATTCGCCACTCTGTTTGAATAAGGCCTTGCATTTGAAAACATAATCATGTGCTACATCTGGGAAAGCATGGTTGTAGCCCCGAAAAGAGAATTCTATTATATTACTTCTGTATTTTTCCACTACAGGTGATTGCCATAGTGACAGACTCCCTGACAGACCTGGATATCTTTAGAGATCTCCAGGAGGCATGTACCAAACGCAGAGTCCCGGTCTACATCCTGTTGGACAAATCGTGTGCTCCAGCTTTCCTCAAGATGTGCAGAAATGTCAGTGTTCAACTGGAGGACCTACGGGTATGTGGTTGGTTCAGTAATACTGGGTGTGGCTCTGTGTGCACAACAGGAATATCAGTTGGCATCACATTATCATATGTCCTGAAAGGGTTGTGCCATGCCTACACAGCCAATATTAGCATTAAAAGCTGTTGGCTTAACAAAGTAGTTGGGAAGGTACCAGCCTTGAGGTACGGCATCAATGCTTCTCAGGAAGTGTATTATAACATCTAGTCATCTAAATGCAGTGATGACTGAAGCTCTTGCCAAGTGACAACGACCACTTGTTCCTAAATCCTCACAAGGAGACATTTTCAGCTTCAGAGAGAACACACAGCACCTTTAAGATCTAATATCTGGGTGGGTCTTTACTTGGCTCTCATTCCTATTCTTTCTTTTGTATCCCTTCCAGCAAATGAGAGTACGGACCTTAACGGGTACAACTTATTACATGAGATCGGGGGCAAGGATTACTGGGAAAGTTCACGAGAGGTTCATGCTGATTGATGGAAACAGAGTCGCTACAGGTTCTTACAGGTAACAACATCCTGCAAACTATTTAACCTTAAGTTGGCTATTATGGAACATTGAGATACCTCATCCCACAGGCAAAGTAATTCATTTTTATTCCTTGTTGATCAAATGTACTTGTTTACTTCATGTGAAAGTCCGTCTACTGCATTGTTAACTCTGTTCAGGACATGAAATGCTGGATTGAGGGTGCCAAAATATTCCATGGCAGGTGATGTAATAAACCTGTGGTTAAATGTGACTCCTGCACAGGTTCAACTGGACTGACGGCAAACTGAACAGCAGCAATCTCATTGAACTTTCTGGCCAGATAACAGAGAAGTTTGATGAGGAGTTCCGCATTCTCTATGCCCAATCCCTACCTGTAAACACTAGAGGACCTCCGAGTGTCCGAACCAGTGGCATCTATGAGCACCTCCTCATCAAGCACTCGGCCACCTCCTCGCCTCATGTGGCCAGAGAGAGGCTCATCGATCCAGTGTGTCTGACCAGCACTCCCAGTCGCAAGCCCCAAACCAAAGCAGCGCAGAAGCCCACAGTTGATCTCTCAACTCCAGATCGTCGTAAATCCAGCCCAGCGGCTGACTCCTCCACTATAGGTGAGGCCTGGATAGAGCAGCATCACATGGAGGAAGAGGAGATCCTGGCAGGTAGCACGACTCGGTCTTTCCCTCCAGAGCAGCTCCTGGAGAACGAACCAGCGACACCCAGCAGCGTCTGCTGCCATGCCTCCACTCAGACCAGCCTGTCAGTGGCAGATAGTGAGACCCAGACAGACCTCCAGCCCACACTACACCCCGACATCATCACCCAGACAAGCACAGGACAGAACCAGGCCACCGCTCCATCCCTTTCGCCGTCCAGACAGATCTCGCCCACCCAGGCAGCTCCAGACAACACCTTGAAGGACTCTTTCCACAAGCTGACCAAGGAGCGCCAGTACCACTACTCAACCATGCGCTCCAAGCTGGAACACATGATGACCGCACTGTCCCAGAGGCGAGAACTAGCAGACGTCACCAACATGACTCAGGGGCTTAGTGCTCGCAGCAGGCAGAGGGCACACAAAGACTGGGAGGAGCAACCAAACCCCAGACTGCTTGTTGAAAGTGCGGGCAAGGGCACGTGGCCAAAAGCCAGATGTGTACACTAGTTTTCCTGCAGGGATTTTGATGATGATGGGGGGGATGGGGGGGGGTGGACAAAGAGCTCTTGCAAGGCTTCTAGTGAATCTTCTGTTTCATATAAATGCTTTTTGGCTCACACAGCTTTTTTTCCATTTGTCTTCTATTTTGCTCTGCCCACTTCAGTCCTTTTCATGCTGTGTCCTGTCCATGTCGAAACAATTTTCAGTGCAACAATAATGCACGGCTGTTACTGATCTTTCAAATGTTAATTTTGACCAAAGACTGTGCAATAATAATTTTTTTACCATGTCAGTTAAATGAACATCATTTGCTGAGGAGGTAAGACTGGAGAATATTTACTGTAGTATGAATGTAAGTGCATGTTTTGGGATATTTCAATCACACTGTTGGAGCCACATCTGAACCTAATTCCAGAGAGCAGCGGGCTCTCACTGTGCCTTGCTAATAAATGAAAAAAATGTTTTTTTTTATTCTAAATGAAGGCTCATTTCTTTTGTCTCCTCGTTACTACTTGTGCGCCCTTTGTGTTCCACTCAGCCTCATCGTAGTTAAAACTGCAATCAGCTCCTCCATTTGAATGCTCGGAGCCAGAATTGCTTCGTTGTTCAGAGTGTTCCTCAAGAAGACGCTGCCACAGATTACTAGTATAGATTAGGATGAATGCTAAATCCAATTTTTATGCTGGCAAGGATTTTACAGCTTCCAATTCCTTGCTGAAATATTTTATTCATAGATTTTTTTTTTCAGCAAAGGAGTCAAATACAGGATTAGCATTTGTGAGAAGCCCAACATTAACAACAATCTGTTAAAGTTATTCTCAATCTCCAAGCAAAGTCAATCATGGGCAGCATGTGCTGCGGGGCCTGGCACAGACAAGAGATATGAAGCCTTTCAATCTGCATGACTCAGACCAAAGTACAAAGGTCCCACTTCGAATATCAAAACACGTCAAGTCTCTCAGAGCTCTGTTAAAGAGTGCCTAGGATGCCCTGTTATAAATGAATTACTGGTGTTGAGGTCTTATGTGAATAATTTTTAACTATATGGAGGAAATGAGAGGTGTTCCCACTGCATATCAAGATGTAGATAGCTTTGTTGACAAAGGAAGGAGGCCTGTATGTGGTTTTAATGCACGAATGAGAGCAGGAATCAGATGATCAAAAGATTGGACTTACAGATGAAGAACCACTTAATGCTCTCATTAGCTGATAAGCTCAAGGTTTTCTTTTGCTCACAGCTCTATATTATCAAATATAAGAAACATGACTTTCAGTCTATTACTGTATAATATGATTTTAGATGGACATGAAAACCCTGGAATTAATACAAAAAATGTGCCTTTTAAATATTTTTCTTTTCCCACAATGTGTGGTTGGGAACTGCTTCAACAGCCAAGCCCATTATTCAAGATATTGCAGATGAACTGATTGGTAAGGAAACATTATTTTGAATGAAAACTGAGCATTTTACAGAATAACACAGTACTTTTACTTTTGATCTGCAGTTACATTAAATATGCAGACATTAATATAAAAAAGACAGTGAATGGATGTCTAATGTTAGTAATATGCATACAGTCAAATTATTATGAAAAACTGACTAGAAAATATATTTTTAAAAAACAGTATATATACAAGTACTTTTACTTTTGAGAACATTAAGCAGTGTGTGTGTACACCCTGACAACCTCTTCCATAATTCACCTGCTTGTTGCTATGGCCACTGAAATGACTCACCCAATATTAATAATTTAATACATTGATTAACTGCAGTTTCAGCTATATGGGCATTATTTGATATATTGTGAAAGGAACTGGAGTCACCTTCAGACCCGTTTGACATACGAATGTTGCAAAAGGTAACAGTAAGACCTTAGAAAATGACAGTTATTTTGAAAAACAAGTGGTGTTGTTATGAATGTTTCCCATTTACAGCACGCCACATCATTAGACGTAGCACAGCCAAGGCTTGAAACTATTACACGGCAATAAGGACAAAACAGCAGGCCGTTCAGTGGCTCCTCCTGTGGCGCGTGTATCCCCCTACCAGGCAAACACATCAAAAGCCTCTGCATTCATTATGTAAAATGGCGTCGCTGAAGGGAATCGATCTACAAGTAAATACAATGGTGGTGATATGTGAGAGAACGGTATTTGATTGTAATTGGCTGCTGCAAAGCAACCACTGGCTGTAATCAAGGAAGCAGCAGGGGATCCACAACACACCAGTCTGCACCTATTAGGCTCGGCTCACTGGCAAATAGAGAACATCACATATTCCACCTCACAAGCCACAATTAAAAAACCATATCTGGGATTTGCTTTTTAATTGATTTCCTCCCTCTAACAAGTAAAGTGAGTATTTCTAACACACTGAGGGATCCCAGTTGTTGCAAGCATCGGTGTCAGTCAGTGGCAGAACTCAGCCACCAGAGAGAGCTCTGTCCTCACATAAAACCTGCTCCTTCCCCCCCAGTCTGTCCTGCTTTAGTCCCCTCACAGTGAAGGATTGCAACTATGGGAATACCAGGGCCTTGATTTTCACAACAACAGAACACCAGTGTGAATCTTTTCCCCCCCATAAACACTGTCTTGAATCATGCATTTCTCACACAATTTTGAAGCTGTAACACATTCATGCTGGATTTAGGTGGACAGAGCAGAAAGAGTCAAACAGCCGCCATCAGTTGTCCTCCTCAGGTCATTTATGATCCCCGGAGAATCGCGGCACAACCTCTCCTGCTGCATGCTGGGTACAGTGGAGTCCTTGTGGATGTCAGCATGTGTGACACAAGGTGTAACATTATATCCAACCAATTATGGTGTGTTTTCTAATCCAGTCAGTCAACACACACGTAGCGTGATAATGATAAGTCACCACAAGAGAGGTCTAAAGATGGAGTTAAAATGCCAGGATGAGGAATTGTTTGATGAGGGATTGAAGAGGATACAGAAGACAAACGTCCGGAGATAAACCATACAACATAGCTTACTCTTCATTTTAGGATACTCCCTGAACCAAACCAAATACACTTTTAATTCTTCTCTCTCCCTTTCTCCCTTTTATTCCTTTTCTCCCTATCCTTTTATTATTATTATTTATTTATTCTCATTTTTGGTTATTATGTTGTATTTCACATGTATGATAATGGCTAATATTTCTAAATTCTCATTATTGTCATTTTGGGATTCAGGGATATACAGTTGTTGATGCTCTCTTTTTCTTGTCTTTCAATCACTTTTGGAGAAGTAACTTGGGAAAAAAGAGAGTTAAAAAATGATAATGAGAAATCCCAGCTGCAGAACCAGGGACGCCAGTAGAGATTTGATTATTTTTCTGCAGGTTTTACCAGCCGGGATGTAAATGCAGCTTTATTTCCATACATTATTCGTATTTGAATATTTCGTTTATTCTAGCATATTCAAAGAAAAAAATGCTCGGGTGGTGTGTGATATGCTGGCAGCCCCTCCCTCTCGTCCTCACAGCTCTGCAGAGTCCCACAGGACAGAATAGATCAGGAAGACACAGACAGACAGCACCGGCCATGTAATTGATTATCGGGTTTATATCCATCACTGTGTACGTGTGTGTCGTCTCCCTCTGTGTCTGGCTGTGAATGCATAGATTGGACCCCTAACTGTAGCACGATCTTTCTGTTATTTCATTATCATATAAACTCAATGAACAATTAGAGCAGTGGAATTACTGTCAGATGTTCGGATTTTGGCTCGGGCTCCTGGAAGTAACGAACATCAGGTTTGGCTTCTGACACTAACTGACAGAGTTAAATGGCTCTCCCGATGCTGAGCATAAACCTTTTAATTACTGCAAACATGGTTGATGAGTTTGAAGCTTGATTACTTGGCCTTCATTAGTCAGATTGTGAGCTACAGTGACTCCCAGAGGTGCAATTTGGCACCTCTAAATACTGCCAGCCTCTGTGTTTAGCAGATACATTCACCCTACAGAAGCCTCCACCCGAACAGGTGTGTGCACCTAAATACACACCGTGCACTGTACGTGCACGCACTATTTTTTTATCTTTATCCCAAACAGGCAGTGCTGTTTGCCGGCATTTCAGTCTGTTCTTTAATTTGAAGACAGAACCTGACTTGAGGAAAACACTGATAAAATGTGCTTAGTGCGCTGAGTCCCAGTTTGTCGACCGGTGCCTGTCATAATGATTCGGTGTTTGCTGTGCCATCTTAGCCTTGTTTTCCATCAGGGCGGCCGGCGGTTGTCACTACACGGAGGAGGGAGCATTCTGCCTCGGGCCACGACACACTGATAATGAATGTTCAGCTTGTTGGAAAATAAAGTGCGTCTCAATTATGCGGTCACGATCCGGCCGCTGTTTGGTGTGAGTCACAGACGCGGTGATGACATGTGCGGACGTTCAGTTTGCACAACAGTCTATCACTTCCTGCGCTGCTGATGTCAGGCCAACACAGGCCGCAGCCCGGCTAATGCAGGTGGAAGGTATTGTTGATAGGCTCTTTGTATTAAGCTGCATGTTGGGCTTTAAAAACACGCAGTCCGGCAGCAGCCTTGACGCTATTTTTAGACGGGTACAGCTGCTCCTTAGCACCCAGCCTTAAACCAGCCATTCACCAGAGATTTATGGCACGAGCCCACGAGAAACAGCTGTAGTGTCTTGCCACTTGCTTGTCCAAGGAGTGCAGCAGAGGCCTATGGAACATTGCATTTATTGTGTTTACTGCGATGCCTACTCACAACAGCTGACACCAGTATAAAGTGCAGTTATCAGTGAGTGGGCCACGTCACGTGGTCAGATGTTTTAGCCACAAGTCTGGAGCGTCCGGTGCTGCAGCGATGAGTCAGAGCACGGTCACCACGCCACCTGAGTCCAACATACGTCCAACACTTGTGGCGAACTGCTCCCCCACAACACCATGTGCCCCGGCATGTTAGCTCAGCATACTGTTACAAAGCCGGAATAATGACACCACAGATTGTTTATCAGCAGAAAAACACTTCCTTGTTCTAATGAAGGAAGCCCAGTGTTTACGTCTTTGGTGCAGACGCAAGGCAAAGAAGATTCAAGGGACTTTTGTTTGATGCACATTTCTGCCGTTGTGTTCCCTTCGCACTGTGATCACAGTCCAGTTCAGCACTGCCTCAGTCTGACTGTGACTGTCACATGACTATAGCTGTGTAAATTGGCAGGAAAGTGCTGTGGAGTTACAGTCTGCAGAGGAATTGTCCTGCTGGTGGCTGCCTTTATGAGAGTGTGTGTGTGTGTGTGTGTGTGTGTGTGTTTCGGGGGTGGGCACTAAACACGCAGCTCTCCCTCCAGCCACACTGTAGCAGCTAAGCTTAAGTTTAGCTTATCACTGTCAGTTGTTGTCTGCATTATTCAAAAGGACACCTTATCAGACGGGGCGACTCGTATTAGCCGACTCCACCACAAGCTTTGCACAGTGATGCCCTACACTGTTCCACATTAACTCTGGTGTCTATTTCACCAGCTCTCTATCCATTTATTGATGCATGTCTTCCATTGATCTGCTCATTGATTTGCCATGCAATCCATTACCCATCTGTCTGTTTCAGCGTGCTTTTAAATGATCTGTCAGATTGAGCTATTAAGGGGAGTCGTGGTGAAGTCCAAAGGTTGGTGATACATTCAGAGTGTGTGTGTGTGTGTGTGTGTGTGTGTGTGTGGAAGGGGGATGGGTTCAGGTGTTGCAGGCATTTCATATTGGGTTACACAGTCCTATGAAATGTGCTGAAGTCATGAACATAATTGATTAGAGTAGCATTATGACATTAAAAAAATGATGTCTGTCCGCTGCATGCTCTACACAACTACCACCCAACCCTAACCACTGAGCGTTGTAGTCATTGTCTTGTTGTGAAAGGCCATTTCCCACAAATTTCCAGAGTCATTTTCTGAAAATGATTCTAAAGAAAAAGGGAAGCTGGGTTAAAAAGTGTGACTGTAACCTACAACTACTAACATGCCCCATCCTGTTTAATCAGTCCATAAACTGATGTGTAAGAATAATATATATTGAACGTCCTCCTGAAACTGTTTCTTGGCCAGGCACAGTGACTTAGCTACAGCTAAGCTAATTGTCTCCTGGCTCTGGCTTCGTACCGCACAGACAGAGAGGAGAGTGGTCTCAATGTTCTCATCTCAGTCTTGGCAAGAGACTGTCTAACTATTCCTTCCATTTTAATGGTCCTTTACGGCCTGAAGCTCATGAAAATGTTTCAGAATTTATCTGGGTAAACTTAAAAAAATGCTCGGTCATCAAGCTTAAAAAACAGGTTGTGTTTTATCTGACATTTTGGAAGCTTTCACCTGACACCAGCAGTATTAAAGAAACACACATCCTCCACATGGCACACTTCTTTAAAGTTCTGGAAGTTGATTTTTTTTTTTTCTTAACAACGATAAAACTGTGCTGGTATTTTTTGATGTTTCATGCTTTTTTGAATTATGGTGTGGGTTTTTCAGGGCAACACTTTAATCTTCCTCTAAGAACACACTTTGAGGAAACAAAGAAAGTGCCACCAGCCAAACATAGATGTGGGGCGCTCAGTTGTGCGGGAGGGGTTTCAGATTGAGATGCAAGATGGATTCATATATATTCATGAATTCAGTCAGAAAAGTCAAACGGAAGCACTATGATAATCTTGCAGTAATTGCATTTTTCCCTCCAACTGTTTTTGGCAGAGCTGAGAGCAACATCCTGCGACGTGCGATGGGGAAATCAGCGGCAAGGGAGTGCCACAGCGGTGAACAGTAGATGCGCTCTGACCCCGGACCTGAGGCCAGCAGATCCACAGCGAGGTCAAGTGGTGGTTATGCCAAGTCATTGGATTCATGGGTAATGGGATGGCCATCATTAGTCCTGGGATGGTCAATTATATGTTTAATTAAGCAAGACAGACGTCAGATAATTGAACTATTGACTGGCCTCTCTGAGTCACATTTGTCTTCTGATATGGGGGGTGCAGCTGAAGTCATATCTGATCCTGATGAGAGTGGATATAAAAAAATCCAGACCTTTTAATTGCTCCGCAGATTCATTTGATGTCCTGGCCCCTGCCTGAAGAACTTTTATGTTTAATTTTCGGACAGTGAGCTCTTTCTCTTTCAGGCCTCGGGAAACGCCATTATAAGCCGACAGAAAAAGGAACATCCAAAAGGACCATTTTCAAGCCATCAGGCTTTTTTCATACATGTCAGTCTGCTGGGTACATGTCAGCTGCCATCTGAAAAGTGCTGACATCGCTGCCCTCCTGTCCAGCAGCCCCGCTCCCTCTGTGTGAACTTGGATTTAGCTCAAGGGTATAGCCACTGTGCTAATGTGATGTAGCTCCAAGAAGGAAACAAATTGGCCTGACATCTCATACACTGCCTTGTCTTGATTGTGTGATGGCTTCTACTGCTAATGTGTTACGATGGGTGGACCTGCATGGGGAGGGAGACGGGCCTGTGTGTGTGTGTGTGTGTGTGTGTGTGTGTTTGTGTGTGTGTGCGCTAGAAAGAGAAAGAGAGAGAGAGTGAGCGGGAGATGGGGGAAGGGCCTCAGTCTGCAAGATCAGCACAAGTGGAATTGCATTGATTCAGTTAACTGCAGAGTTGGAGCGTGATGTGGAATTCTGTTTATCAAGGGTGGAGTTTACACGATAGACTCCATTTTGATCTTATTTTCTACATCGTATTCATAATCAGTCCTTGCTCTAAACTACTACATAGGCCTAACTTGTTTTAGCTTCGCTCCACCTTCACATGTTACGTTCTACAAAGACAGCAAAAAATGTATTCCTCACTAATTCATCATCTTAAAACAGTCCTTTTTTTCCAGCAACACAAATAGAAATGCTTGCAGCTGCTCAGATGCTATGGTAGCAGACACACACGAACATCATAACCTGTAGTAATCTATGAGATCAGATGCAACTCACTGGCATCATGTTGTGTAGATCCCCAGAAAATGCGCAGCACATTCAGATTAAACACAGACTCGTGTTTTATATTTAAACTGAAGCAGTGGGCTCAGACAACATCTGTTGGATCTTAAGAAAATGCTAAATAAATCTCAAACATTGCTTTAATTAAATGGAATACAGCACAGGCACCACAGCTCCACAGTAGGCTCCTATAAATTAGGCGGTGTTTTGTATATTGTTTAGAAAATGTGTTGCCAAAAAATGTGCTGTATATGCTAAATGTACAAAATGGAAAATAGATTCTTGAAATTGTGAGAAAAGAGTGATTGTCCTCCATAATAATTCCATATGAGATCAGCTCATATAGGTGGATTTCCTTAAAAATAAAAGAGAAAAAAACATGCAGGTGCTTTAAGGGTTTAAAAGCCATGTGTCTGTGTTTTTGTGAGCGGATACACACACTGTAAATTAATGAGGCTCTCTCTTAAACATACATTTAAATGGGGATGTTGCAGATGTATATTTTCTCTCCGCTCTTCCCTCTCTGGCTCCTCATTCCTCTGTCTGGCATAGGGAATTTGTCTCTAAGGGTTTATCATAACTGCCTCATATTTCCCCCCCTAGTTTGTCATTTTGCTGATCCAGACGCTTTTTCACATTTCTGTATTCTTATCATCCACTGGCAGTAAGATGATCCATTTCACTTATTTCTTAGAAGTGTGACTGTAGCCTAAGTCAATATCTACAGAATGAATTCAGCGAAAGGAGGGCTTGCTGAGGAGGGGCAGCTAGTTAGCGGCGGTGGTGGTTGTACTGGTGGCGCAGGACACTTTTTTATACAGAGTCAGCAAGGGTAAAATGTCAAGCATTTCTTAGGGAAGCGGCTCCATAGGATTCCATTCTAAGCTTTAATCTTAATTGAGAGCATCGCACATTGATATTCCATAGGCCTCTTTGCCCTTCGCCTCTCAGCTACTTTCATTTAGAGGACAGCCGTGTACTGCACTAGAGCATGGGGATTGCTTTGTCAGACAGCCAAGAGGCCAAAGGCAAGGTCAACCTCTCTTTGTAATGTGGCTCACTATGGAGTGAAGGCATCACCTCTTTGATGCTGTCAGTGTCTCTGTGAAACATTTCTGAGTGAAAGTGAGTAAAATGTTTTACATTCTAACCTCATATTGTTACGAAATATATTGGGGGAGGACTTGGCTTCTACATAAAACAGTTGAACGGTTTCCTGACTTGTGGATCTGGACGCATCACTTATTTCTTCCCTCCCACAGCTCGAGGCCAAACAGAATGATGATTTAATCCAGGCTGGAGTAAAAGAGGATATTTGCATATTTTGCAGTCAGAGAGAGTTCATTCTAGCAGTCAAAGACATGATTTAATTATGCTCAAGTTTATCTGAAAGAATCATTTGGCTATAACCACGGCCCACATGGCATCCTAAAGCTCCCAATTTAGCGTTAGGAACGGACTAGCTGGCAGATGCAGTGATAAGGCCCACATCACTGGGTAAGGTGAGGAGAGGAGGGAGGTGCGGGACAGCACCGCTCCCGCCACTCCTGTGGGAAGACTTGTCATGCCACCTTTCCAAAGGTGATGAAAACACATGAAATAAGGTCTCATCAAACACACACACACACACATGCACACACGCACACAGACAAAAACTGTTTACAGCTGGGCGCACAGCCCGTATCTGTGGGACTGAGGACCAAGCTCGCCTCCATTTCTCATGCCCCCGCCTCAGCCCGCTGCTGACACAGATATTCTGTTAAGAGATAGCAGCGCAGATAGGTATGCATGTGCATGTCAAAGTAGCGCCGGGGCTGAGGCTGCCTGAAAACAGTGTGGAGGGATAGCAAACAGCCCATGTGCCACACTTCCCTCATTAATCTCAAACATTTATGTGACACTGACTTGGGAAGCTCAAGATAACAAGTGTAAGTCTTAGCTGCAAACACAAGTGTTTCTTCTGCTGATGAAACACTGAATCAGGATTAAAGGATTAGTTCTTCAAAGATTTGTTTTAGCGGGACATACTATGAATAACAGGTTCCTATGGAGGAGCTGCAGCTTGTGACAGATTTATCAGTTGATCAGGGTTTGATAAAGCTTAAGAGAAGCTGCTCCTATTTCAAAGTGCTCTCCTCTGGTTGTGTGGGAAAGCCCAGCTCCTCTGCTTTCCAGCCCTTCTACCAATCAACCAGAGCAGCCTTCACCAAACAACACCTCAGCTGCCAACAACAAATCAACACAGAGGCCCTTCACCTCTCAGCTGGACATTGGGAAAGAATCTTTCAAGACAGGGTTCACTTTATCACATGGATCAATACAATCTATTTTAAACGGGCAGTGATACTTTACTCCTGCCAATAATTCCTAACCTACTTAGCGGGGGACATGAAAACACTGTCTGAGCTTAATCTCTCAAACCTTTGTTACTGCACATTTTGGCAGACCAGTAGTTGCTGAAACAATCAGTGGGTTGACGATTACTCAGTGAGTCTTAAAATAACAATTGTCATTAGGTCATTTGATGCTGGCTATTTTATTTAAGGCAACTCAACAAGAAGTCACAATTTTGAATGTGTGGAAAAAGGATGCGTGTGTTCCACACACGAGTCAAGGCTGTTCCTCTCCTTCGGGATTTAAATATAGCCCCACTCACCATTACTGCTGTCACTCACAGACTTACAATGACCTTTTGACCTGGCCTGTACAAAGGAGACTTGAAGCTGACATACTCACTCCAAATATTTTTCACCAGTGCAGACAAACGGAAACACATATAGGATTATTTTCTTCTTCTGGGCTTTTATAACTATCGGTATGATAGTTCTTCAATGGTGTCCCTTAAACTAATGTGTCTGATTTAATCTGTTCTCCAGGAGACAGTGTAAAAGTGCGGGAGGGAGCCAGATTGGAGGTTCTCACATTAACTGGACAGTTGAACGTTTCTCAACACCTGATGCGCAGGCTGAGGTCAGAGATTGTTGAGACCACCAACTTGTGTTGCTGGAGATGCTGCAGGCCACAACTTGACCATGAGTGGGCGGTATTTTCCTTTGCACACTTCACTTTCTCTTCCCTGTCACTGCACCGCTGCTTTATCTCTACAACTGTATAACACATCTGAGAGTCCTGCTGTGACCGATTGCCACAGTACAAAATACAGCAAGCACCAACATCAGGTTAACAGTTTCTTGTATCCACTGAAATGTTTCAACATCTACATGAAGGATTTTACAAGGTTTGTTGTCGACATTCATGGTCCCCAGACCCTAAACCCTGAGATCTACCCTCTAGTGCTACAGAGAGGGTGAACTTCAATTTTCAAATTAAATGTGAAAAATTGGGCTGAATGCAGAACCTACAGTCTTAGCTGTAGTTAGAGCTAATAAGCAAATGGTTGCCTCAAATGGTGAGCATAGTAAACAGCTCAGATTCTAGCATGGCTTTAGACATAGTCTTGTTATAATAACACTGTATCACATGAATATTTATGATGTGAAAGAGATGCATCAACACCAGACTGCAGGTCCCATAACTTAACAGAGGACTTTAGCATCTGGAGGTTAATGTTTTGGATTTATGGCCCATGACATTAATATTTTTCTTCACTCTCATCAACAGCACTGGTTAGATGATAGACTGTAAAAATGGACGACAAGACTCCACCACTGTAGTAAGTCAAAGTAACTTGGTTGCTGGCTGCAGTACAGGTAAAAAAAACTGCATCTAATCCATGTTAAAAGATGGGAAGTGGACCAAAGGAAAAGATAAGAGTACATGTCAAATAAGCAAAGCTAATCTAAGTCTCTAAAATTTAAGTATTTTCTTAAGTTGCTATTTAAAAAACTTTTTGTATTTTGAAATAACTATCATTATTTGTCAATAGGCATAACAATTGTGTTTGCAATGATCAGACTTAAGAAGCAGACCACCGTTACTGTGGGAAGTCTGAAATAATGTTTGTCTTAAAATGAACTGTGGTTTAGATTCAGTGGGAACTCTTATCACACCCTCAGTAAACCTTTTTGTTTTCTTGTAACCTCTCATTTTATTTTTTTTTTGAGAAGTTACGGTTTCTCTTTTTTCTGCCGTTAGAGCCCAGAACAAAGTACTTCCTGTATCTTGACCACAAAAAGGCGCAAACAAGTACATGGGTTCACTTTAGTATAAAGGCTTTCATCCCCTTAAATAGATCCCTTATAAGCACCGTGTCGCCCAATGACAAGCTTCACTCCCTGACAATCCGACCGCAGCGCACAGTTGGTTGTTTCTCAGTTGTTTTAGTGGAGGTTTAACATGGAGAAGGAAGACAAAGATGGCCAGAGAATCAAAGAATGGGCGTGTGAACGCTGCTCTGCCAAATCCTCAAACTGCGTTGATGGCAGCGATGGTTATGGCTGCACTAAAATCGTCCGAAAAAGAAAAATCATATGGCTTTAGATTTAGCACAGCGCTTCTGAGAAACATGAGGGAAGAGTTATGACATACGGGAGATGTTCACATGACACATTAGTGGGAGAGTGACACACCCAATTCCAAGACTGACTGTTAAGACTTCGCCAGAGCATATGACACTGCTGCCATATTCTCATGTCAGTGACACCCACAGAAACTTCTGGTGAAGGGTGTTGAACAATACATGCTCACTCACGGGAGTTTCGATTTCAAAATCTGCCGTCTGTTCACTCCTTTTCTTCTGGGGGAAACTGATATGTCTTCAAAATTTCAAAAGATATTTCTGATTAAGGTGAACTGAAAAAAAATCTCAGCATTTGTAGGATATATTTTGCTCTTCTCACTTTTTGTGCCACCATAAAATCTTTAAAATTTCAAAACCACGACAAGGAAGCAGGTTTCTCCTCATTTGTTGCCCAACAACAGCAGTAGTTATTTTCCGTTCTTCCCAAAAACTGAAATCCCTCTATGACTTTTCTCAGATGAGAGTAGACACAGGAGAGCCATAATATGGCCCCTGAAGGGTGGACCTGCTTTCCAGGTTGGACATGCTGTTGTCTGACCCTTAATCAGCGAAGCTTTGTCAACAGCAACTGAGAGCAACAATCATGTGCCCTATAGATAGGTGGGTTGTGTACTGGGGTCTGGGGGCTGGGGAAAGGGAAAAGGCTGTCAAGAGGGGAAGAGCCTGAGCTAACCTCTGTGTCTCGTGTTTCTACCGTGCACTAATAGACGCCTGTCATCATTATGGACAGAAACAGAAGGGCGCCTGCCAGCTGCATGACCCCCATAAAACAGGACAGGAAATCCTAGCAGGGAATGAAAGGGAATGAGATCTCTTCTCTTCTCTTCCCTTCTCTTCTTCATCCACTCTTTGACCTGTCACTTGTGTTGTAAAACTACAGAGCAGGATAGAAAGTTAAACTCTTTGCTTGTTTGGCTGCTGAAACACACATGACACGATTGGTCACTTTCCCATCAGCTGAACAGCTCATTTACCTCACCGTGCCTGCCTGTAAAACCCTTCTTTTCACCTCTGTCAACTGGCTCAGGCAGTTTTATATTTCTGTCACGCTGGGAAGAACCTGTATAATTATTACAAACGCTGTTTCACCCTTTGCTCTGCAACCAAAGTCCAGGGTCTGTAATGTAACAGGACTTTGTCACACTTCTCTCAGTAGTGTCCACTGAAACGTGACAAGCACTTTATCAGAGAGCCTGCCTATCGGATCCCAAAGAGTTGCTGAACACGACGTCCCCAGGAAGCCAGGTCTGTTATTACAGCCAATAAGATAACAGGCCCAGCTTTATTGTAGTTTTGAAGCTACACATTAATCCACTCTGTTGAATGCTGTACAGCTCATCATGTGATAACTTCAGTCATTACCAGTAGTACAATCATAATTATTGTGGAACGTGGCTACAGGTCTCCCTGTCCAAGCTACAGCAAGAAAACGCAAAACTTCCACCACCACAGAGGTCATGATCACATGATTTTATAAGAACTATCGCATGTGACCGTGAGTGAAAACAGCAAGAAAGTGTGCCTACGCATAAACATCTGCATTTGCATACGCATGTCTGCGTGTGTGTATGTAGGCAATGCCATGGAGACGTCCGTGTGCGTGTGTGATCGCTGCGTGATTCATCGTGTCACAACTGCATGCAGAAACGACTGGACATCCTGAGCGGAAACCACAGCCGTCGAAGCTGCGCTTTCCTGCGACATAAAACCTAACGCTCTCACAAAGAGTCACTTGACTGGACCCTCATATAGGAAGTGAAAGAGGAAGCCCCTCGTCCATCCTGTCCACCATCCCAATCTCTGCTCTGTGCTTCACGTGAAGCCGCTCTTATAGACGACCACACAGTATGAGACACTTTGCTGTTGCGACACACGGCAGTGCAAGAACTGGTTGGGGCTGGAAACGGCTCGGTACTGAAGGTCAAATGTCTGGTCAGTTGACATTTGGCCACAGGAGATGAGTGACAATCAAACTCTGAATGTAGAATTCGCTGATTGATCAGCAGGGGTCATGTAAAACAAAACAGTATTTGCTTAGTCTGATCAACTGGCCTTGCCTCCATCTAATCTCTCACAGTTTTTGTGACAGTCACGCTGAAGCATTTCAGTAAGACACTCAATGTTTAGTCAGCCCAGCTGGACCAAACCAATACGGTGCAGGGCAGATGGGTACAATGTCCCAGATGGAAGTAACGAGTGTTTGACTGTGGCCCGCGGCTCGAGGCCTCTGCTTGTGTTCATTGGTGTCAGTGTGTGACTGGCAGCCTACATTCCTCTGCCTGTCCCCACACAATGGTGAGTATCTGCAGCATTCCTCTGTCTGTGTCCGCTGTCTGAGATGCAGCCAGGCCTTGGCAAGAGCCAGAACTCAGCCAAGAGACCGGCACTATGTTCCACTGATCCAGAAAGACACGTTGAAACGTTCAGCTGAACACCAGCAAGTGTCATTCACTGTGTAAAAATGTGTTATGATTACATTTCGGGTTAGCATTTATTTAATTTGTCACGATGAATGAAACGCTATCTGCGGGAGAGAATTTAAAATAATGTAGGAGATAATGATGCTTCCACTTTAACCTGCTTAATCATCTCCCACTGACCTTTTTTTGCCATCATTCCCCTTTCTCCATCTGCTATAAAAAAATGCAAGCATGTCTTTTCTACACCATTTTCATCGCTCTTTATCCTTCTCCAGCGATTTTGCTGTCTCTCTTGTTCTGATGCCACAGCCGTGCAGACACCTTTCCCTCCTGCTGACTCAGTAGCCAGCCTCAGGCGCTGTGGGCTTGGGGTGTTGGTAGTGGGGAGAGGAGGAGGAGGAGGAGGAGGAGGGTAGTGGGGGTGGTGGTGGGGGAGGGGGTGGGGGTGCGAGGCTCCCACATCAGGCCCACCAGCCTATCACATGCGAGCAAAAAGAGCTGGCTAATCGTTTCTACAATGGCACCCTGCACACTGTCACACCACAAACCGCTCTCCTCGCCAACACTCCTACTGTATTATTCTGCTGTTGCTTGGAAATCCTTATATGAATCCTGCAAGTGTGCAGCTGTATGAAACTGAACAAAAAAATTAATGCTACTAAATATACCATCTAAAATACATATAGATGCGTACCTTGAACTAGATTTGCTCCAGTTCTGCAAATGTCAACTGAACGCACTTCATAAAATTACATCTAATTCTGAAAGGAAGCAGCGTTATGTTGTGTGATATATTCATGCCCTCAACAAATCATGTAAACGATGATAACACATTTCTTCTATATCTACTCTTTCGTGGGTGAATCGTAGTTTTTATTTAAACAGGTTTTACTGTTAGTTTATTTATGAGAACATTTTTAAAATAGAGGAAACCTCAGAATAGATTGATGCTGTGCCTTTAACTGTAGTCTCATACCACAGCCATTGATTAATGACGACTTCCCAGTAACATTAAAATAATTATTCAGTGCTATAACCATCTGGTTATTTTCTGCCACATCGTGGATGCTCCCTAACGCAGTCAGCCACGCCACACGTTCCCAGCGCAGCCGGCTGACCTTCAGGGACTGGGCCTGTTTTCAGAAGGAAACTACTTTTGCACCTGTGGTGAGATTTTAGAGCTGCTTTCCCTCAATGGAGGGAAGAGGTCAAAACTGTCACGGGTCACACTTGAAAAGAGAACCTGGTTTCCAGGCGAAAGCGCCATTAAGCGAGCCACCTGCCCGGGTGAAGTCTGTCAGAGGGGGGAAAGTGGAAAAAGTCTCCTGTGACAACAAGGAACTCATCACTGGGGTTATAAACTAATTTTACAATGTGGCCACTTATCACACATTATCACAGCGGCCTTGGAACTACTACGGTCGTCCAAATATTATTGTAGTCCTGAACTGAGCATGAGCGGCGGTCAGGAAACTTGCTTGAGGATTTAAAAAAACATATCAAGTGAGAGGATTCCTGCGGAGCTGGCAAGAGGAGCGCCAGCCGTGCGCTGTGGCTGTTGTTGCTCTCTTCCTCTGTTAATGAATGCAGAGGTGATCTGTTTGTCTGAGGGTGAGAGCAGAGGGGAAGCCTGATTTCCACTCCATTTTATCTGTGCCCCACAGCCCCTGCCAGTCAGCCCCCTGTGCTTTCACATGCCGAGGTCCCACAGGAAACAGCACTCCATGAAGGGCAAAGGTCAGAGAAGGGGAGAAAGCCACTCGTCCTTTCATTCACCACCGAACTGACAAATACACAACGCTGTGATTGTTAGTGTTCCTGTGTTTTTTAGCTGTCCAGTAAAAACATAACGACGGAGTGTGAGTTTTTGAAACCAACGCAATGGATTTATCTTCCTATTTTAGAATACATGTACAGACCAAGTCTATCTGTAGTCCATGGTGTGCACAAATAAGTCAGTTTTACAGTACTTCCTGATTCATGTAAAATATGCACCCATTGGCATATTTCAACGCCTTGATAATTTTTTTTTTTTGGCTTGCAGAAATATGATGTTGGCTGGAGCTGTGTTTATAGATTTTATAAGTTCAAAACTGATTTTTGTGAAAAACAAATGTTGGAGTAGGTCTAATAATGAATTCCACTGCCATGGTGGAAACTGCAAGGAAAATGTTTTACTCTAAGGACCATTATTTAGTGGGACAGTAATTTGTCATCAGATGAGACAGTTTTAAAAAGTCACAATAGGTTTATTGATCCATAGTAAATGAAAAACATTAGATGAAAAACAATTTACATAATTGTATATTATATTTAAAAGAAAAGTCAACAAGGAACACAGTCTCTGTCCAGCAGAATCAGATTCATAAAAATAATATGAACATCATTTGTAGCATCAGTTGTTTTTTTGTTTTTTATATGTTTTCTATTTTAGGGAAGCTGAACACAAAATATATTTTGAGCTTAAAAAACCAAGCAAAGCAAAGAAAAGAAAAAGAAGAATCACCAAAACAAAATTTGAGCTGTAACTGAATGATTAAATTCATATATTCATAAAAGGGATTATTCTCTGATTTCAAGTATCTCCTTTCAGACAAACTGCAGATATGTCTGTGTAAAATAAAAACATCTCATACATGTCCTGCATGCATGCTTCATACTAATTGACTATTCAGACCGCGTTACCTGGCCATATCTATGAGGCTACAATAATTTGAGTGACAGCCTTTTGTCCAACATGAATTAAAACTCGATGTTTCCACGGGGCTGTGTGTCAAGGAGCAGGGCGGCTGTCAACAGAAATGCCTCCCTGTAGAAAACAGTCAGTTCTGCTGGAAAGGGACAAACTCACATTAAATATTCGGGTGAGGAAGGGTTGTCACTGGTGGACCCCGTTTCGTGGTAGCAGTTGGCACCGGACAGTTTCTCACATTTCATTTTATATGCGTCCCTCTCCCGCACCAGTCTGTTGAGTTCGTGTTTGAGCTGCTCGACCTGTGACACCAGGCTGGTCTTCTCGTGCTCCAGGACGTGCTTCTGCTGGACGCGCTTGTAGCGGCACGACTGTGCGTAACCTCGGTTTTTCAGGGTCCGCCGCTTCTGCTTCAGGCGCATAACCTCGTCTTTGCCGAGGCCTCTGAGTAGCCGGTTCAGCTCCCTGACGGACATAGACACCAGCTGGTCGTCTGAGAAGTGGACGTCGCCGTTGGACCGCCTGTCGTGGCGGCCGTGCGGCTGCGGGAGGTGGTGGTGCGCACCGTAGACCTGCGGCTCCTCGGGCGACTGGGGCTCTGCGCCCTCCAGCTCGTCTTTGAGATAGGGCTCTTGACAGTGGCTGCTGGGCATGCCCTGCATGTTGGGGTGACCCGTCAGTGTCGGGTAGTGCTGGACAGACTCGGTCAGGTTGCCGTAGCCTTCGTATTCGGCTTGGAACGGTGGCGGATGGTGGCCGTGGGGCGCAGCCGGGTGTCCCTGCTGCGCCGTGGCGCCGATCAGGGCCTCCACTGCGTCCTCGGGCGTGAGCCCAAAGGCTTGCGGGTACATCTGCTGGGGGTAACCCCCGTTGTTAGGTATCCAGAACTGCTCGCTCCCGGGATTATTTCTCTGCTCGTTGGGATTGAGGTTGGGCGACGAGGGCACCGAGTTGCAAGGGGTGCTGCCGGGGGTGGAGGACACTGAGTCTGGTCTCTGGAGCTGGTTGCACGGGCCGATGAAGGAGCGATCCACCCCCTGCATCGCCTCCTTCTTGACACCGAACTTCATCAGGTCGAAGTCGCTGACGAAATCCATGGGTGGCTTCTGCAGTCCCAAATGTGAATGCGCCTCAGCGGTCATGTTAAATCACAGAGCTCGAGAAGTCCACTGCTTTCTCATGCAGTCAGCGAAGGAGGGCACTCACTTCGGGGGCGAAAAAGGCAGTAATTCCGAACTTGGATTTCAGCTCAGAGGGAACCGGACACGCGAAAAAAGAGGGACGCTCCACAGCCTGTCAAACGGTGCCGAGTGGACACTGCGCAGCGTCAGGGGGCGCAAAGTAAAAACTCCACTGATGCTCTGGCTGCTCAGGAGGAGCGCACTTATTTCATAAAGCTGCATTTGCATGATGTCACGCCTTCCGGACTACACCTCCACGCCGCTCTCCAATGAAAACACAGTGACGAGGAGGATTTGCATAAAAGCTGCTGCAAGTCCGTCTCCACTACCACGAGCTGCTCGCGAGGATCGTTTGACCCGAAACCTATAAATGCACAGAGGCTCACATTCTCTGTCCTAACGTGTATTCTCTTATTTCACCGGTCCACCGTGTTTTACATGAGGGTGTATTTATCCAGAAGTTGTTTTTTTTCAGTTTTCACAGGTCCAGTCAAACATGTTGATTAAGTTATTTTACTATAAATTCGTGGGATTCATTAGTTTGCCACACATATATATATATTTATTATTATCATCATCGTTATTATTTGTGTTTCATTATCAAACACAAGTGGGATGGTATTTGAACTATCATTTGTTTTACATTCATTTATAAAATCTGTGGTAATATACAGGCTGTCACGACTGCAATATTTCTCGTAAACAACAAAACACAGTCTACAGGACAAATCATTTCACACCGTCTGTTTGAATGTATCCCTCCCATAGCCCACAGGTACACACTGACACCTTGTGGCCGCCAGTCCGCACTACAGTAGAGCACGAGGCCAGCACCACGGCAGGAAATGGATGGAGAAATTCTATCTTTAATGTACAAACAAATCAAGCTTTGACTAGAAATCACCCCATCAAAGGACCCAGTTGCTGCTTTCATGTTCAGTTTTGTATTCATTTAAAGTATATCATTATTACTTTTTATCAATATGTATTTCAAACAGAAGAAGAAGATCCTGTAAAAGTCCCATAGCTGGCGGACCATCAGAGGAAGAACAAAATAAAATAAAGTAGGCGGCGGCTATGCAACTATAAAATGGATAGCAGCCGTCAATCAAACCAACAGAAAAAGATTAGGTATTTCTCTATCAGCTCTGTCATTATGTTGCCACAGTTGTAATGTGATGAATGGTGTAGCTCAGTATATACTGTGTGAGACCTGTGTGGGAGAGTCTTTAGACACTTGTTGATTTTGCAGTAGTGGACCCTGAGCCCTGACAGCCACTGAAGCGGGTAAAGGTTTGATCAGCACAGCTCAGCAGCACAGCTCTGACACCATAAACATTTCTCCCCCCTCCATATCAGGGTCTCCTGTGTGGTTCGGGGTTGACACCACCGGTGGTGAGTGGAGGTCACACAATTACACCGGATCTCAAAGAGTTAAGCAGCCTTCCTGCCCTGAGGTGACCCTCTCGGGCAGTGCTTACTCCAAACATAGTGAAAGTCTCACTGACAAGAGAGAGGACTCCAGCCAAAACCAATAGAAACTGCTGCCTGAGAATTGCAAGGGATTGTTTTGTGCTGCTCTCGATGATGGGAAGAGCGGAAAAGTGGAGACAGTGGGACTGAGTGGGAATGGCTCAGGGACATACATTAGGATGTGTGCCAGCAGGGCAAGGTCACAGTATGTGGTATAACTTATGTTAATGATAGGATGCTAACAGCCTAAGTGCACAGCACGAGCAGACAGCAGCATATTTCACCACAACACGCTTGTGCAAAAGCAGTCACACCTCCTACACAAAGCTTTATTTCTATACAGCAGCCTGCAACCTATGTCCATACAACCAGTGGTGCGATGGAACAAAGTGCTTTTGCTTCGTTACTTTGCTTCTTTTTTCATGTGTGAAGTACTGACTAACCCTAGGTACATTTTATTCAACTACACATATCAACTCTGTACCTTCTACTCCAAATATATATATACACACACACACACACACACACACACACTATATTTTACAAAGCATTAGTTGCTCATATTTTTATATAAAATATATTCAAAGCAGAGCAATACATTATCAATGCAACATGTAAGTAAATGTTGTTCTTTGACATGAGTACATTTATCGTCTATTTAGTGGTACTTCAGTAAACACATATGAAAATCGAAAATTGAAAAAAAAGTAATAATGATAAGCTCTGACAAGACAGTCAATTTTGAGGGGTCGGTATTTACATAGAGATGTTCTTAATGTTCAATGCGCTTTACAGTACGACACACCTTCCACACACACTTATAGGCAGCACTTTTTCAATGTCAGCGTTCATTATCTTGCCCAAGGACACTTTGGCATGTGGAATTAGGAAGACTGGGATAGAACCAGAAACAAGTGTAAATACATACATATGGTAAGATGAAAATCTACTCTGCATCAGGCTCCGAATATGGTCATACTTCCTCTGCCAGTCTGTTGCACTGAGCCTAAAAGCTTATTTGTTCCTTAAAAAGGTTGTCACAGATATAGGCTTCCATTTTTAAAACAGCAGGGCACTGTGGTGTTCAGAGAATGTTACTCAATCCTGAATAAAGAGTTTATTTGTTTGAGAGTGTTCTCAACAGTAAGACAGTGTTTGTGGGACAGAAAGACAATAAACAACAGTGTGCGTGATGAGGACACAGACCCTGTGTAAAGGTATGTCCCATTCATGTGTCTTTACTGGCTGAACTCCAGTATATTTGGTTACATAGAAAACACTTGATAGTAGGATCGATTTGTGCCATGGTTTAGTCTGTTATTAGGATTTATTGAGAATAACAAATATACAGAATGTCCTTTAAGGTTAGTGCTATCGGTGGGTGTGGGTCTTACAGTTCTATTGACCTAAGATTGACATGCAGCCTGAGCAGAGGTTGACCTTCGGACAGAAGCCTTTTTCTGTATTCACGAGGCCTCGTGAACATAGCACTTACATAACCTGCACAGACACTGGTTACAACACTGACTCTTAGAATAAACAGATAAACACAGTACTGTCACTGACATGACATTCTGCTGCCAAAAAAAAAAATTGTACAATGCCGCCTTATTTTCCACTTGAAATGTGACCATGTCCAGATTTGTCTGGCGCTGACAGGCAGACACATCACTGTGTCTTTTACAAAGCTGCGGCTCCCAGAAACAACCTGGATAATCCCTGCATCTGTTTTCGACATTTTCAGAAATAATTGCAGAAATTTCCTGAAGTAATTTCTGTGCAGAGTCTTACACTAAAACAAACAAACAAACCCTTCAAACCCTCTGTCAGATAAGCCGGTCTACATCAATGCATCCATTAACTGACTGTCAGCGGCAAATTAGCACCATGACAGCAGTTATCATAGGGCTATCATGTGGATTTCAACAGACTTTCATTTGATGCTTTCATGATGATAAGACAAGAAGCACTGGACAACAGGGCGACAGGTCTAAGACGCCATGATACATAATGTTAAGAAAGCCCAGAAGAAAAATTGAGTGCCTGCTTCAGATAAGACAACTCGAACAAGATTAATTTAAACACTAAAGTTACAGTGTTCAACCAGGAAAACTAGATTCTGTGGTATCTCAGCAGAGAGGCAACGCATATGTTGGTCTCTCTTGTTGTATATACAACATCTATCCCACATGACAGCCGGGCTCTGTGTGTTTCAGAGGGTATTTTGTAAACACAAAGGAGCGTAACTAAAAGTGATTTTCACTTACTCTCTCATCCAGAGATAACAAACATGGAGCGAACGAGTAGCACGCGGAGAAAAGCCATGAACAGACAACACAAGGCTGAAGTCATGATTGCTGGAGAACAACTCAGGTAGGAGCAGAGGGGGGAGAGAAACTCAAAATATAAACCTTTAAAATATGTTAAATTATGTACTTCGATTTGAGATTCAAAATGGAGTTAAATGGACGTTATGGTGAATTTGAACTCCATTTCAAGGTTGAGACTTCACGATGGTAAACAGATTAAGGAGCGACGCTACCATCTACGCACGTATCCCAACTGTTTTGTGGCAAAGGAGCTCATAGACTGGCTGGTCGCCCACAAGGAAGCTCCGGACAGAGCGACAGCGGTCTGTCTCATGCAGTACCTCATGGACAATGACATTGTTCATCACGGTAAGAGGAGCCAAAGAGTCGCAGCAGAGACAGATCTACAACTGACTCTATAGATCTTAGACAGAGTAAAACTTTCATGTCTTATTTGAAGCTCTGTGTTTACTTCTTTTAGTCTGTGATAAGAGGTTAATGTTCAAGGATGCCAAACTGCTGTACCGTTTCCGGAAGGATGACGGCACAATTCCCTTCAATTTAGAAGTTAAGATCTTCATGAGAGGACAGCGGCTGTATGAACAGTAAGAGCAGCTGTGTTTGTGCTGAAAGTTGTTATGTCAATCATACAATTGATAACCTATACACAAGAGCCCAGCCGATGTTCATTTTGGAGGGCTGATACACAGAATGGAGTAAAATAAATTACAATATAGTTAAAATATTCCACCATGTCAGACTTCCAAGTTTGTTAAATGTTATGAGAACGCTGACGTGTGCTCAATGTCTGTTTGCTTCAGCCTCATAGTGGAGAAGAACTCCATCCTGCAGCTGAGAGAGGAGCATGGTGTTGCCTATCGGCGTGCCTTTCCAGGCTTCCAGCTGATTGACTGGCTCCTTGAGAACGGAGAAGCAGAGAGCCGCCGCCGGGGCGTGGAGTTGTGCCGTGCATTGCAGGAGCATGGCATCATTCAGCATGGTGAGGAGAGCAATAATTTACACTTTGATGTATGAGAGTAGGATATGAGCGGGCCACCAGTGGCTGCAAGCAGCGGGGGGCAACTTTGAGTTTTGCAATCTAAAGCAAAAGCTGAAAAATCATGTCATTCCTGTCAAATGTTTCACTGCATCTTTCTCTGTCTCCCTCTGTCACGCCAACCAGTGGCAAAGAAACACGACTTCTTCGACAGTGGACTGCTCTATCAGTTCTGCATCAATTTTCGTCGCAGACGACGACTATCTGAACTTTTAAACGAAGGTGAGCAAGATGACGACACTGAAGGCATGGCGGGGTCAACGCATGAAGATAACCACCTGGACAGTCCGTTTGTTGTGCGCAAAAATCCACCCCAGGAGGGCAACAATGCTTTCCACTCCGGTAAAAGAAAACCTCCACAGTCTTTGTGAATTATGACAGCATGATAACTCCACTACTGATTCAACTACAGTGGCATCAAGTACAGACCTGAAACCAGCTACCAGTGGGCGCAGGGGCAGCTTGAATTCCCTTCAGCTTCACTCTGCTGGATTCCCTCCTCTGGCTCAGTTGCCCTCCACCTCAGCGGTGAGATTTAACCCAAAATCAGGCAAGTGCATAGTTCATATTCATCTGACCACTACTTTTCACTCTTATGAAAGTGTATAAACAAAACCCTTTATCATGATTTTACAGTCCTTACAAGACATTACACATGTGAAGAATTATTGGCGCCTGGTGCACCTTTCATCAAGAAAGTATTGACAGTGAGTTGATGACCTAATTTACTTTATATTGCCTTGATTCTATTTAACATGGACGTTATTCCCTCTAACATCTAAAAGTGTGTATAACATTTGTGAGTTGGATGCAAAAATCATCATCATAACCTCTTTCAACTCTGCAATTGTTTAGTGTGTAGACACACTTAGGCACCTTCATCAACACAGACATTTTCAAGACAATATTCATCCCATGAGAACAAATGCAGTTGTAGCTGACTATATCAAAACTGTACAGAATCTGTTTGGTTCCCCCTGAATGTGTGAAGTGTCTCTCACCTTGTCAGGTGATAGGGGACACCCTGGGCTGGGGCTTCGTCATCAGAGGCAGGGCTCCCTGTTATGTGCAGGCCGTGGACCCTGGAAGTCCAGCAGCAGCTGCTGGGGTGAAGGTCAGAAACATGTATAGTTACACACATGAAACACAGACAGCTGATATTCACAGAAAAAGCACCCTGATCTAATCTTGTGCAGGTGCAGCAGTTTGTGTGCCAGGTGAACGGACAGTGCGTTCTGGACCTGGACTACAGGACCATGACCAGACTGGTGATGACTGGACCTCGCACTGTTGTACTGGAAGTGATGGAACCACTGGAATGAAAGCTACCAACCCCCTCTGCTTCTATGAGGCTGCTGGATTTAAGATTTCATGTTGTTGACCATATTTTTGAGGGGGCAGAGGTCACAAAGTCATTAACGCAAAGCAAACAAAAGTGTGTATCTTGGCTGGAGCAAGAGTAAACAATTACAAATACTTGTGTTTTAACGGACTTGAAAGACGGGACAATAATGTATGTTTTGCTAGCTTAAAATAAAGCATTGTCAAAACAGAACCGCAATGAATACAAACTTTTGGCCATTCATCCTGCGCTCCCGGCTCCCTGCTACCTGCTACGACTTCCGTCTTTTTGTCGTCGCCATTTTGGATTGAGAGTTGGCTCACTTGAGATAGACAGTGTTAGCTAGCAGGCTGGCCTGCCCAGGCGCCAGGACTAGTCTGAGCATATCGGGTGCCGGGTGGTGCTGTGGCTGAGTCCACTGTCGGGCGGTTTACTGTTTCTCATGACATGTGCGCCGCTCTGCGCCGCCTCTTGTCCCTTCCGCTAGCCAGCAGCAAAGCAGATGTGACAGCTAACTAGCTAGCGCGGTTAGCTAGCCAGTCGTGGCGCTGTAGAGAGCATCAGCACCGGCTCCGAGGAGAGCGAACGTCCAGTCTGCACGTCCACGATCAGCCCCTCAACGCCTCTGTTAACCATTTATGTAGCGAGGCAACCCATGTGAAGCTCGTCTTCATACGCGCAGCAAGGTGAGTGCAACGCATCCCAGACCATTGCGAAGATGGAGAAATGCAAGCTGTGCATCGCTAGTTGCTAAGTAGCTGGCCAACTGCGGGCAATGGGGCTAAGTTAGGCTAGCTCGGTTAGGCTAGCACACAAAGCAAAATACAGCATGGTCTGTAAAAGTCCCATTCCCGTGGTTACTAGGCACGATGGAGAAGCAAAGGTCATAGATCTGCTCTGTGATTCAGTGCCACTGGTCCAATGCAGCATTGCCATCACTGTGGAGGGATAGCGTGAGGCATGTTTACTGAGCCAGCACCGGGCCCCAGAACAAACCAGAGCTGAGAGCATAGATGCTCATATTTATCAGAATGACTAAATGAACTGACAGTGCTGTGATGAATGGAGGAAAGTGTTGAGAGGCCTATCATACACTGAACCATGTGTCATGTTCTGTGTAATTGCATTTTAATTCAAGCTCAGACTAAGCTGTGTTATTGTTTTTCAAGAGAGATGTATCAGCTTCCAGTAAATAACCTCACCAGAATCAGGAGAGCTAGAAAACAAGTGAAGAAAGCGCTTGGAGACATTGGACTGGAGTTCTGCAAGGAGGCTGCAGAGGTGAGTTTGTTTATAATGGTAATTCATGTAGTAGAAGCTCTAAAAACAAATTGATGATCATTACCTTTAAAGAAGATTGTAAATGATTACTGTTACGTTTTAAAGGTAATTAGATTAACCTTTAATCTCTGGAGTTTCTATGCCAACTCAGGAGAAATGTTGTTTCATTTAAAAACATTCACTTTACTTTGAATCATTGAGAGTGCAGTACACAGTTGTGTTAATCTTTACATTGTAATTTCACAGGAGTTCAAAGAGTTTTGCCCTAATGAGCAGTTTGTAAAGGGCAGTCTCTGCCTTGATATCTGCGGATGGGATCCCTCATATTCTAAAACACAGGTAAATCTCATTTCTGTTCTCTGAACTGTTTTTAAATGGTTACACATGAATCCCTGTTTTGACATTAATGATATGTTTGATTTGTTCCCCTGGTGTCTTGTTAGGAATACAGGTCAAAGCCATTTTGCTGCACAGAGTGCCCGTTTTCTTCCAAGTACTACTCAGGCTACAAGAATCACTTCCGCAATGTACACAGAAAAAGCTTTGACAATAAGATTCTGCTCAACTGCCCATACTGCTCGTTCACCGCAAGCAAGAGAACTTTGGAGACGCATGTTAAAATATTCCATCTACCCAGTTCAGCACGGCAGAGCATTGGGAGCACACAGAGAACCGCACTGCAGAAGACGAACAAAATGTATCTTGATAGAATCAAACCGGGGGATGGTGTCGAGAGAGCAATGTACTTTTGCAAAAAATGCTCGTTCAGGGACAGTCTCTACAATGTCGTGCGAAGGCACATCTATAGGGTACATTTTCAGCATATTGTCTCACCATATCTTGGAATAGTTTCAGAATCCTCTGTCAAAAATGGTGCAAGCTCTGTCAATGGTAACAACATCCTCTGTAAACGCTGCCAGTTTTCCACTCGTAACTATGAGGCTCTGGTACAGCATGTTATAGAGTACCATGAACGCATCGGCGCTCAGGTAACTACTATGATTGGACATGCTAACATTGTTGTGTCCAGGTCCCAGACCCTGCCAGCTCCATCTGTGGTCGTTAACAGGGGCAACACAATTAGAGCTGAACAAACAACACAAGCAGTGATAGGATATTTAAAGCCAGTGGCCCCTCATGTTAAAAATCAGACCCCCATAGCAGCCAAACAGATGCGAGCTACAGTTGCTTCCAACAACACCGTGACTGAAACCAATGCCGGCGGTGTATGCACAGCCCAGACACAGAAGTGGAAGATATGCACAGTTTGCAATGAGCTTTTCCCTGAAAACCTTTACAGTGCTCATTTTGAAAGTGCACACAAGGCAAAGAGAGTGTGGGCACTGGCAAAATACATCATGAAAATCCACAACTTCACTAGCAAGTGTTTGCTTTGCAACCGCTACCTGCCCAGCGACACTCTCCTCAACCACATGCTAATTCACGGACTCACCTGCCCCCAGTGCCACTCGGCTTTTCACAGTGTTGAGAAAATCATGGAACACAAGGCTCAGACTCACCCGGACGATTTCGTGGGACCCCCAGGTGCATCACCGCTAACCTTCGAACTTACAATCAAACAGGACAAGTCCTGTAATGTCCAGCTTGTGGTTCTCACATTTAACATGAAGGAGTCTGTCAATGGACAGGATCCGTCAGCACCTGCTCAGAATAGTGTTCTACCCCCAGTCAAAATAACCACTCAAAGAATGGTTGAGAACAAAAGTGAACAGCTCAGTCGAGGTTTATCTTCGACAAAAAGTGAAGTACGCAAAACACTATGTCCGCTGTGTTTCACCATCCTCAAAGGTCCCATTTCTGATGCTTTGGCCATGCATTTGAGAGAGAGGCACCAAGTGCTCCAAACAATGCATCCTGTCGAGAAAAAGATGACGTACAAGTGTATTCATTGCTTAGGAGTGTACACTAGTAACATGGTGGCCTCCACAATAACACTGCATCTTGTGCAGTGCAGAGCAGTTGGGAGGAACCAGGCAAGTCACGGCTTCAAGTCAGCCTTAACGCTCAACTCGTCTGGGGCCGGCTTTCTCAAGAGGCAACCACCAGTACAGGCCACATCCAATCCCAAGAGGCTAAAGCTAAGTAAGGACTCAAGGATTTCCACAACCGCCATCGGAAACCAGGCTGAATCTGATGGTCTTGCACTGGATCCAAGAAGCTATGAGCACAAGACATATGAAGCCAGGAAAGATTTCCTAACAGCCTACTTCAATCGTCAACCATACCCCTCTGCCCAGGAAGAAGAGAAGCTCTCTGCAAGTCTGTGGCTGTGGAAATCTGATATTTCTAGTCACTTTGTAACCAAGCAGAAGATGTGTGAGAAACACTGTGAGACCAAGCAGGTGTCTGTGCTGCTTGGCTTTGACATGCAGGCTCTCAAGAATGTTAAGCATGAGATGATCTTTGAGGAGAGCAAACTCATAGGCACCTCTGTGGGCCGACCTGGAGGCCTGAAGTCTGGCACTCCAAGCACACACCAAAACAAGCAGTGTGAGACACTGAACTGTACCCTGAAACTCAGCACAAACACAGAGACCATTTCTATTGACTCCGACAGTGAACCAGAAACCGAAGAGAGACTGCCTGAAAATGGAAAAGGCGACATGAACCGAGAGGAGAATGTAAAATCCCTGGAGCCTATAAACCTCACAGATGAGACAGAACCTGTAAACACAGACGAGCCTTCCAACCGGAAGGACGGTCCATTGCAAGATGGGAAAGCAAATGCTTGGATGACCTGTTAGTTTTCCTGCTTTGCGGTGTGCCTTGGTGGAGCCACAGTTCATGTTTAAAGGAGTGTATTTGCTAAGATGAGAGGACAAAAAACAGACACTTATCAAATGACGTGTCACTAAAACTCCATTTCCACACATTAACCAGGTTAGTGGTGGAAACAATGAAAGGACTACATTATAGTGCATACATTTACAAAATATGTAATTGACATTGTATATATTTGAGCCATTATTCTTTGTTAGTCTCTTCATGGAATCTGTGTTATTCACTGGTTATTCACAAGACTTAGTAGGATATCAACTTTACCTACTTCTATCGAATTTTTTTCTCGACTGACAAAGAACTGTAACACATTGTCATTTCACATTTAGGAAGTGTAGAATATGCTTATTGCTTATGTACACATTTTAATAAATGTTTGTTTAATAAAAATATATATTATTTTTTTTCTACACGAACCACTGTCTGACAAATGTCTTTTGGGACATGTGTTGTCTAAACTGACCTCTCCCACATGTAGAGCCTCAGTTGTCAAGTAGATCAGCTAGGTGTTATCTTTCCTTGAAGACTTTTAGACTGTTTTGTGAACTATGTTCTGGGCACTGTAAGAGGAACATTATATAATTAGGATAGGAAATGCTTGTGACTCATCAATGATCATATTATTGTAAGGAAATGCAGCAGTAGCAAGTTCGAGCCACGCTGTTTAGTTTTGAAAGCTAAAACGATGACAGCAGGTTTTGCATTCAGCCCATCCTCATTGGTCAGTGGGACACAAATAAAGCAGTGTCTTCAATCATTCTGGCGTCACTCCACGGGCCCCCTGACTTCCTGTTGGCCCCTGACGCTGATTGGCGCAGCAGCAGCAGGGGGGGCGGGACTTCTGCCCGTTACAGTAGCGGAGTTGGCCAACCGCCAGCGTGCATCAGCGTCCAGTCTGCAGCTGCAGGACTGTCCATATTGTGTCTGCAGGCTCGCGTCCAGCGTTTAAGTGACTCCATAGCTGCAGCCTCACCGAGAGCCAGCCCCGAGCAGCAGTAAGTACACATGCCAACCCCCGAGCCGAGCCGGGGAGGCAGCTAGCGGGATTGCTCGTGCGCTCCCCGTGCACTGTTTGTAAACAGCTAGTTAGCAGCACAAGCTAAGACTGGATGTATCTACGTGACCTGCAGCTGTCAGCCAGGATAGGTTGCCATGTGAACGCACATATTTTGGTCTGACGCACGTCGGAGCGATTTCATGGTCAGCTATTTGATTTCACAACGCCAGCCCTGCAAGTCAGCTGTTTGCTCACGTTGTTTGGGAAATGTTTGCCCCAGGATTTGGATCAGATGTTCTGATCATCCGAGTCCTCTAGTTTCCAATCATGTCTGCAGATGAGGGGGAGTAGGACAGAGTATTTGGTGCCACATTGTAAAAATAATCACACACTTAAACAATACAGTCATAATTTTATTAGAAGTACCTATGTAGGTGTGCTACTGGTGTTTCAGATTAACTGGTGGCCATGGCCTCTTGGTGATTTGTTTTGTTTTTTCCAGATGTTGCTCGTAGGTTGCAGACCATATAGTGCACGGATCTCAAACTTGCGGCCCCCGGGCTAATTGCGGACCGTGGGCCGATATTTTGCCACCCCCACGTTGATATGAAAGTTTAATGTTAATGCAGTCACCACGTTTTATATGAATGGCACTTTACTTTTTGTGTGGAAGATCCATTTATTGCGCCAGCTGGAGCTGAACAAATCGACCAATCACAGTGGGGTTACATTTTCACAACTATGGCGGCCCCCATGTAACACATCACATAACCGTCATAGAGTTACTCTTACTCTTACTTACTTATTTGAAATGAGCATGTTTAATTTCGAGTCAGACGAAGTCAGTGTTACCCACATTGGATTCGGCATCATGCAAACACTGGTGTTACATTACTGATCTCACAAAGAGACATTCCTGAGGTACACTGATGGACAATTTACGACTTTAATCTCATAAATGTATGACTTTGATCTCATCAATTTATGACTTTAATCTCATCACTTTATGACTTTAATCTCATAAATGTATGACTTTGATCTCATAAATTCACAACTTTATTCTTGAATTCTGTGATTTTTTTTTTCTTACTCCGTCGTAACCAGTGGATATTTACAGCAACGCAAGATGCAACATGTCTCCTAAAATAACCTTCTCTCCCCTCTGTCTGCTCCCAGACTGCTGCTGCGAGGTGAAGAGGCTCTAATGTGGCAGGAGAAAGCATTGGGTCTGACGAGGCTGGCTGTGTGTTGGAGCTTCACACTGTGGACATAATGCCGTGCAGCAACAGAGAGCTGGTGGAGTTCTTCATTAGCTACAGGCTATCTCAGAAGAACTACCCCACCTCTCTACTGAGGCCAGAAGATGCTGATGGGGTGACTGAGGGAGACAGGGCCACACCAGCCCCGAGTAATGGGTTGCTGCTCAACTGCAGGGACAGGTGTCATGAGCAGGGGATGCCCCCCGTCGACCCGAGTGGGGACGTGGAGGCCGTGAAGGCAGCTCTCCTGGACTCTGCTGAAGAGTTTGAGCTGTTGTTCAGCCAAGCGTTCAGTGAGGTTTCCTTACAGCTTGACATCACTCCTGACACTGCCTACCACAGCTTCAAGAGTGTGATGGATGAGGTGTTCAAGGACGGAGTCAACTGGGGACGTATAGTGGGCCTGTTTTCTTTTGGGGGTGTGCTGTGTGTGGAATGTGTGGAGAAGAATATGAGCGAGCTGGTCTCCCGCATCGCAGACTGGATGACCATGTACCTGGATGAGTGCATCAGTCCGTGGATCCAAAGCCAAGGAGGCTGGGTGAGTCTCCAGGGGTTGGACCCACCGTGCATCCTCATGTATGACACAGATTGTGGGAGACAAAACAAAATTCTTCTCCTGTCTAATCTGTTTTAATCAAATTTCCTTTTAATTCCAGGACTGCTTTGCTGAGATTTTCGGACAAGACGCCGGTGCAAGAGGACGGAGATATCATGAGACTGCGAGGAAATGGCTGCTGCTTGGAATGGGGGCGCTAACAGGAGTGCTAATTGCGATGCTCATCGCTAAGAGACAATGAAAGTGCTGCATCTTGTTTACCACGGCACACGCTGTGTAACGCTACGCCAAGAGAAGTACAACTAAATAGTAAATGTTTACAAGAAGCCCAGTCTGCTCGTGCACTGACAGAACGTGGAAGGCTGAAGCAGTTTGTGAGAGTATCTATAACATGTAGCTTGGTGAGCTCTTCCGCTTCCCACCCGCTTTGTCCTGTGTGTTTTATTGTTTCAAAAACAGAGCAGAGATTTTCACCCGTTACAGGCTGATAACTCCACAGACTGGAAGTGCTTTAATGAGCCTGATAAGCTAAGGAACAGTGGGGAAATGTAGACCTGGATTGACAAGACTGAGTTTTTTAAAATGTTTTCTTTGTGTGATAACCAAGGACCAATTTTTAATACCTTGAAACAGACAGAATATGTATGTTATAGTTCCTTTTCACTGTGTAATGCTCAGCTCCCTTTGTTGGCTGTACTGGAGTTTAAGGCATGCTTCGACAGAATAAATAAATATATTTATGTTATTTCTAAGTTTTTTCTGTCTCGACTGTGATGTGAAAACACACAACAATAAGTTGCCTGAAGCCACTAAACTATAAGTTCAGCTTTATCATCAGTCTGGACTAAAAAAAAAAGCATTTTGAGTCTATACTGTATCTTTCAAGCATAGAGCGGATGTAATTACAGTGAATGAATGAATGCTGCATCTTTGTAATAGTGGAACAGGTCATTTCTGGGTCAAACGACACCAGTAAAAGAGTCATTCAAGCATAGGTTTATCTCAAAAAATACATTTCCACACAGACCTTACCTTAAAGACATTGTGTTTTCTATTTACAGCAGCGTTCAGGCTTTAACATCCTCATTACAAATGACAGACATGAGCTGTGGTGTTGAGTTGTTACCACCTGGGGGCGCTTAGGAACCAGAAATCTCAAGATAACGTTGCTCAGGCTGCAGGCTATGCATTGAAATTGTATGTCACTGTGGCTGCAACGTGATGTAGACGTACACATGTGAGTCAGAAGTATATCTGGTGCTTTTGGTTTAAAATGTCTCACAAGCAGACGTTCAGAGACGCAGCTTGCTTCTCTGTTGTAAACTCCTCTACTACAACTAAGGCCAGAACAGGCTGAGTGTGAGCAGAGACACGCAGTGAGTTGGTGAGACAGGGCCACAAACTGACGGCCCTGTGAGAGAACAGGAGCGGGCCTGTGGTCTCTAATCTGTCCTTGTCATTTGTTGCCATTTCCCCAGAGCAGAGCTGGCAGCTGTGGCAGATAAACAGCAGATAGAGACAGTTAAGGAAGAGCATAAATTATGGACTCACTTGCCAAATAATATTGAATTTAGACATTTCATGAACTCTCTTCATGCGTCTCAGGATCACTTTAAAAGATGCTGGCAATCCATGGAGTGGAAAATGATTGTTCCTCTGTTTTGCTGGGATTCAGGGTAAACCTCAGGTAGCTGTGTGTGTGTGTGTGTGTGTGTGTGTGTGTGTATGATTCAGTGAAGTGACGTGAAGCTGACACCAAAATGCATCTCTCTTGCACCTCAAATCAGCTATGAAATCACACACACACACACACAGATAATTTTCAGATTTGTCTCAAGTGGAGTGTTCTGTTTGCCCAGATTGCGTAGAGACTGAGTAGATTAATTCAACCCGAACATGAGGTGCTGCTTTTTAAAACTATGAATGAACACTGACTTTCTTGTTCCCACAAACAAACAAAAGCCAAACGTAGAGCTTCACTCATCCACCTCAGCTGTACAGTAACCATTTGTTGGCCCGCTGATATATATAATATATATTTGCACGTGTTCTCCTTTGAGTGTCATGTCTGACTACCTACAGTACACACAGTGCCCCTCATTCACTAACTGACAGGGAGTGTGAGAGTGACGGTGCCAGCAGCAGGTGGATGGTTTGCTGTCTGTGGCCTCAGTGATAACTTATCAGTCCCTCCCCAGTCCTGAGTGAGCTACCCATGCCCTTCTGCTGCTGCTGCTCAACATAAAAACGTTCACTGTGCACGCGGTGCTGTACATCCCTCTCTGCCTTGTTTACTGCATGGCTCCTATATAAAATGCTAGAAAAAAAAGATCTCGGATGATATGTTTAAACTGTTTGTTTGATTAGATTCCAGTTTTCTGTTGCTGCAGGTTCTGACTAAGAACTTCCCCTCGTGAGCATGCAAACACTAATGAGCAATAACAAAACATAAACATGACCTTGTGTGTGCGTGCAGTTGAACTTAAAGCCCACTCGTTCTCCCGCTGGCTGCTCCAGTCTAAAAATTCAACCCGTTGTAAATGTTTTCACTTTAGTTAAATGTTTGCCACTGCAGTGGAAAGGAGAATTTGCATACCCGCTACGTACAATTACACTGTCAAAGTGGCGCTCTGACCTGTACAAAGACGCTATTATACCTGAGCAGGGGAGGGTAATGACACCACGCAGAGACTTTGACTCTGGTCTGTGGCAATGATGAAGTGACAATTCAAATGACTTCAAAACAAAAGCCTTAATAACTCCAACAGAATCACAGAGTCACACGTTTATTATTATTATTTTCTCCAAAAAAAGACGTCAATATGGCAAAAAAAAAATTGCAAAGACAATACAGACCCGTGATATCCCTACACCAAAGCACTCTTCACACTTGATGAAAATAAAAGAGACAAACATGGCTGTCAGATCTGAAGTGTGATTGTATTTACAGCTGAGAGATGTGTTTACACATGCAGCAGAGGGATGTTATCTGACTGAAACTACAAAATGTTGTTGTCTTATAAAATACAGTGACAATATACAGACAGCTCCATTCACAGGGCATATCAGCCTAGAAACCTGTATATACAACACTTCACGGGCGAGTGCACCAGTTCCTGAATGCGCGGCGGTTTTATTCATTTCACACTAGTGTGGGCACCATCCCAGTGTTGAGGTGGTGTGTGTAGGATAGAGAGGCCGAGGGGTGCAGAGGGGAGGGGGCTGGAATGAGGTGCGGTGCGTGGCTGTAGGTCAGCAGAGTCCCGGGGCCGAGGGAATAGGGCCCGCCGTTGTCGTCCAGAGAAGACGGCTGGGTCATCTCGGAGTACTGATCCAACATGGCGGCCTTTTTGCTCTTCTTGTTCTTGTTGGACACTTTCCTGTTGCGTGTTTGAATGCCCTCCTTCTTCATGGTGAGGGGCCGATTGACCTGGGGAAAAGAAATGAAAATGTACACCCACATTCAGGGGCGGTGGTTCTGGATGCCTTTGTAAAGACGGTGGTTGGGAATTTAGAGAGGCGGTATTACTCACATTGTGAAGTTTAAAGTAGAGCCCACAGGCGTTACACACCGGCTCCCCGTTGGCGTTGCGCCTCCACAGTGTTGTTGTGCTGGTGTGACAGTTAGCGCACAACGTACCTGTGCGCTTACTGACAATCTGAAACAGAAAATCTAATATTGTCATCTGAACATCAACAAGTCACAATTTGAATATTTATTCTGGGAGCCAATCAGGAGCCCTCTGTGGACCGTACCAGTCTTTTCTTGGGCCTGATCAGAGGTCTGTTTTGTCCGTTCATTTTATGGTACAATCCACAGGCATTGCACAGGTAGTGGCCTGTACCATCGCGACGCCACAGAGGGGTAGCAGTGGCTCCACAGTTGACACACTCTCTGGCCTCTGCTCAGAAACAAGCATGCATAATTATTGCTTCATGCTTTTGATGCAAACCTAATGATCCATCTTCATATAAGCAATGATTTCAAATATATAATGTTTTTTTTTATATTCATGTGCAAATGTCTAATTGAAATTATTTTATTTTATTATTTATTTTATTTATTTTATTTTTTTGAATTTTTCGTAATCTATAATTGAGCTCATTTACCGTGCATTAATTTGCTGTCTTTACTGTAGAAATTCAAATTTGTATCGATTAATAGTTTATGTTTTGACCTTTTGACCTTGGATCTACATTTCCATGATAAGCAGGCAACTCCGTCTGCTGTAACTGAAAGCCCATGTCTCAACGCGTCCTCACCTGGAGTGGATATCCTCATCTTGTTGCGGAGTTTCGGGGAGTACGAGGGGTTGATCCAGGACCCGGGGTTGGTGTACAGAGCAGCAGAGCTGTACTCCTGTGGACCAGCCATGTACGAGCTGTAGGAGCTCAGCATGTGCTGGTGGGAGTGGGATGACGGTGTGTACACACTCCCAGTGGCAGGGGTCAGGTTCAGAAAACTGCTGCTGGCACCCGACCCTCCCAGCGGGCTCAAACGCTCGATCTTTAGGGCCTCCTGAAGCCGGGGGCTCTCCCTGTTCTCTCTGCCCGGAGAGGAGTATCCATCTCTGAAGGAGGAGCTGAGTCCGGGAGAGTAGAGGGAAGTAGGGGTGTTTGAATGCAGCAGGGACTTCGGGAGAGCACTGCTGCTCCAGGTGGAGGCTGGGGGGTTGTAGGGTGAGCTCAGGGAGTGGGAGGCAGGCACATCCAGGAGTTGGAGGTTGCTGAGGAGGCTCGGCGAGCTGAATGCTGGTCGAACTTTGAAAAGATGGACAGAATAGATCGTGAATTACGGGATGGATGTGGGGGGCGGATTACAGGGAGTGGTTGAGGCACTGACCTGAGCTGTGTCTGTAGATGGATGCCGCTCGGCTGTGGCTCGGGTTGGAGAAAAACGAGGAAAGGCTGCTGTAGTCCGAGTCCTGTCCGGGGAAGAAGGACTCCCCCTCCTCCACTGGAGGTAGCAGGCCGGGCTCGGAAGAGAAACCAGCGAGAGCATCCGAGCTGAGCAGAGCTGGAGACGCCCAGTGGGACTGCTCTGAGGAATCCTCCATACTGACAGGGAGGGAACATGGTACAGGTGTAACTAAACAATGGCACCTTTTCTGTCAAATGCACGCTGGCAGGATCATATGTTTTTGTCACCCTGGCACCAAAAGGCCACAGTAAGTCATTACTTTGTGATTTACAGTAGCTTTGACTGAAGCAGAACACTCTTCACTTCAAAAAAACTGTGCAACTCGAGGTTATAAAGGACGAGATCTCTCAACTGTTGGTTCTTCAAACTTCCTTTTCTAGAATCCTCATTTGACTGTGGCTGAAAGTTAAAAGAAACTAAATGAACGGGTCTATAAATGTTCTATTACAGCCAATGACCAGGCAGTTACTCAGTGGCCTTTCTGCAAGGTGTGTCAAATTAATTAATTAATTAATTAATTTTAATTTTCAGGGCGTAGGAAGAATTGTAACATAAATATTAATTATTTTAATTCTTTGTTTGCCTAATATTAGGCAAAATAATATAAATAATATAATATAAATATATATAAATAATATAAATAGCTCAGGGTTGGGGAAGTGTTTAATGAAACTTCATTGCAGTCAAGGCCACTCTCGTTCCATATCTTTAGAGGAAAACGATGCGACTCATTGTCTCTGATAACGTGTGAGAAAATCTGATAGACAGCATTATAGTGCTGCCAAATATACCCAGCTCCACTGATACAACATGAAGCTAATCTCATCTGATTAATAGAAATCTGTTACATAGGAAATAAGAGCCATGAGAAAACATAAAAGCGGAGCGGTGCAGCAACGCTGTGCTGATGTCCCCAAGGTTCTGAGAATCGAATTATTGACTTGAATTAAAAACTTGATACATTCTAAGAACTCTGAAATCACCACTCTGAAATAAAGTGGGGTCCTTTAATTTTCATTATTCATGATATTCAGATGATTTTCAAACCAACAAAGAAACATTTTGAATGAATTTTAAGCTGAATCGCTGTCGTTCAAATTAACATACATACATTTCACGTCAAAAACCCCAAAGCATGATAGTACTCTGTCCAAATTAAATTCATCACTTGAGAGATAGAACAGTATTTGTGGAAAAAATAAAAACTTCAATGATTTATTGAAAATTAAGTGAATGTGAATGAAGGAAAGGGAATTTCCATCATTCCCAAAAACAAATCCCTCACGCCGCATCTCCCTACAAGTCAGTGAATCAAGCAATAAATGGCCTGTGGGGAAATGAACATCTCCTGTGAAAGTCTCAAATGCCCGACTATGTTTGCATAAGCCAGATGCTCTTTAGCTAGATGCCGAAATGCTGAAACCAGCAGGAGACAGACAGCATAAGGGGTCACTTACCTCGATGGGTGACCAGGATATTACCAATGCAGCCTGCAGGTGAGTGGCAGCACAGTGTTACTATCTCTGCCTAAGTGTAGGCGGATGGCTACAAGAAGAACTTCTCCAACCTCCAGCAAAGTTCAGGGCTAAAAGCCAGTTCATGGGAGGGGTTCGGGGCAACTTTTTTTTTTTTTGAAAGACACACCTCTTTGGTCCAGAGAGAGAGAGAGGGAGAGAGAGAAAAGTTTAATGTATTTACATCCTGCGTTCAAAATGATGCCTAACTGTTCGAGCAGTTTGCAAATACCATAAATTTCAGCCTTTGAAGCATGTTCAGGCTGAAGTGTCACATATTTGTATCTCTGATGATTTCCACATATAGAAAAGTTCATCAGCACCAAACCAAAGCTAGTATCAGACAGTTGTGTGTAGCTGGTGGACAGAAAGGAACAGAATTATTTTATTTCATGTGATATATTTATCAATGTAGGATTTTATATTGTACATGATGTACAAAAATACAATATATGCATCACAGCAGATGCAGGCGGGATGACAGGTGCCGTCTGTCTGTTGATGAAATGTGCATACTGCCCCTGATAAGGCCAGGCCGGGCCTTCATGGAAAAGGGTTTGACGGACATTTGAACAAAGCAAATATAAAACACACAGACTCAATTTCTTTGTGGTCCAGCGGAGCTTGGAGTGAAGGACAGTAATGCAAATTGAGAGAAGCGCTGCAATCATGGGCGAGAGATATGGTGCCGACATGGCCTGGCTGCGCACAAGCCCAATACTGTCCCTGTCATTTGCTATTCAAAGCAGCTCGCCGACTTTCCTCTGCATTTGTCCATTTACAGTTCTCAGGGAAATCAGGGGCAAAACAGGTGCGAGGCATCGACGCCCAATTTTATTGGCAATATGTTTTTTTTTTTTTTTCAAATTAAGCAGAAGTTAATTCGAAATGGTATCCCAAGTAGATGCAAATCAATTCATATGTCATTCAGATAGCAGCCGTGTGTTACGGCTGACTGATTATCTACACTTGTCACAATCTACAGTTATCTGTCTACAGTTGGTGCAAAATTCCTGTTGACTGCCAACAGACACAAACTGTTTAATGCTATGTACAGGTAAGATCAGTGAATCAGAATAATTGATCAGACAGGTATCAGGAAACACAGAGCTGATCAGAAACTTGTTCCGCATCCTCATCAGCATCGTTTCTATAAATCTCACGTTGACCTGGCCATGACAGGAGGGGGGAAAATGATTCTTTGCAGATAAATGCATTCGTTGGAGGTTACTCTGAAATAAAAACATCAGCAAAATGTAATATGTGAAAGTATATTGCCGATCAGAAGATACATACCCCGACTCCTTATCAAAGCACATATAAATTCATATATCAAACAGATCGAGATTTTTATTTGGATCTGCACCAAATTGCCAACACTCAGAAATACCAGCTATCCCATGAACATTTAAAATAAATAAATAAATTCAGCACCAAAATGTGTTGACTTCTACCTCAGGACCATGCTTCACTCCTGCACTAAATGTTTCAAGTATTCTGAAAGCAGCTCATTATCTGATAATGTCCAAAGGTTAATCCCATTTTGCCCCAGTTGCACGTATCTGTGTCTGTGCACAGTTTTGCAGTGGAGACAATAGTATTAAAACTAAGAAAGTGTGATGCTGACGTGCACATGCAGTGCAGCATTGTGTGCTAGTGAGAGTAATATTATGAGCGGTGGAGTGATATGAGCTCTCTTTGGCGGTGCGGACAGCTAGGCAGGGATGTGGCTGCTGCCGCTCTGCTCTGCTCTGATAAGAGCCTATCAAGATGAAAGAAATAAGCCAGGAATTGCAGGCCCCGCCGCACACTGTCATGCAGCAGCACAGACGTACGCACAGGCCCAGAGGACATTGCAGCACATCCGTGGTCGGGCCATATTCACTCACATGAGCCTGTGCACGCACATGCATGGACGGACACAAGCATGACATGCCGATTCCCTTGACAGTGTCTTGACAGGAGCCGTTTGAGTTGGGACAGTTGGGAGTCTGCTGTAGCTAAAAGTATTGTGTAACACCAGTGGACTTTGGGGACAATTTTCTGATTCCCAAGAAACACGCTTCTGGGTAGGCGTTGGTCTTATCTCTGTCATGCAGGGCTACAGAGGCATACCCAGGAGGGCTCTGGCTTTTTTTCTTTCTCTCTCTCTCTCTCTCTCTCTCTCTCTCTCTCTCTCTCTCTCTCTCTCACACACACACACACACACACATACACACATTTGTACTTCTGTTACTGTGAGGACATCGGCACAGTGCATTCCCTAGCCCATTAGCCTATCCCTAACACTTAAGTAAACTAAACTTAAAATATGAATGAATAAAATCAAATATGATCCAATGAATTAACCAGTCTTCTTTTTTAACTTTCACAAGTTCAAAACAAGTTCACAACAACAACAATAATAATAATATCTGGTCTCCAGATGAACAGGAAAATAAAGTTCTTTGGGTTTGTTTACGGTTTCTCATGAGTGCATCAGTTTGGATGTCATGTGTTGTTACTGAATGTGTTTGATATTTTGCTGATATAGAATTTCACTGAATTCAAATGTTCAAAGTGTATTTGTTAAAATGTGGAACATTTCATTTTAATATTTCAATATCAACAGACATATGGTAGACAACACCACCTGCCAGCTCCAGCAGAGAGTGGAGGAAAGGTGAACCGCCTGAGGCCTCTACTGCTCTCTAGTGGTAACTTTGGACAGACACTTTTGACCTAAACCCACTGATGTGCAGTGGAATGAATGAAAAGCACACATTATGAAATCAGATTGTACACAAATAACTCAAATACATGAACTAACATACACAGGCTTCGGATCCATTTAATTTCATTCTGCACATTTGAATATGGAGTCATGTTTCATGTCCAGACAGTGCTCCTGTTCTGAGTACAGAGGTCAGCGTTATCATGTGATACCTTCACGTTACGTATATTGAGGCATTCTTTCTTAGTGATACTCCTTTCTTTACCTCACACTGATAGTTGATTGTTGATTTAAAATAATACTCGTGCGTGGTCGTTGATCTGTGACCTGTCTGGGCTTTCACAGCGGCCCTCAGTAACTCCCAGCCCCTGCTGGCAGTGCGCGTCCAAGAATCGAAAGTGAAGATTTCCGAGCGGCACTTGAAGGAGTCGCCAGCAGCCGGAGCTCCGGTGGAAACAAACGTGAACATGAACGAAAGGAGAGCGGGTGTGACGCTGAAAGTCATCCTCATCGGGAACTCCGGGTAAAGTTCGCCAGCTCCTGTCTGCACGCAGGAATTCACATGTGGTGAAGGTTTGCTTCATGGCTGCATCGACTGACTTTCAGTTTCTGAGGCTGCTGAGATTTCTGCTGCCTGGAGGATCAGATGGATCTGAGATCCTTTACCCGTGTGTGCGTGTGTGCGTGTTGAGGTTATAGTCTTAATCATTCATTTTAAGATGCAGACATGAAAGTCAGGCTGGAGATCAAGTCTGTGCAATGTTTTGTGACGACATGGACACTTGACGCTGTGTGTGTGTGTGTGTGTGTGTGTGCGTGTGTGTGCGTGCGTGCGTGTGTGTGTGTGTGTGCGTGTGTGTGTGTGTGTGTGTGTGTGTGTGTTAACCCAGGGTGGGTAAATCCTCCTTCATGAACAGATATGTGAACCACCGCTTCACCAACATGTACCGGGCCACAATAGGAACTGACTTCCTCTGTAAGACAGTGACCATCGATGGACACACGGTCACTCTGCAGGTAACTCTAATGTCTGACCTCCTGTCCAGACACTGGAGGACATGTTCAAACTTGTGTATCATGTATCCCTCTCCCTGTGTCAGCTGTGGGACACGGCAGGGACAGAGAGGTTCCAGTCTCTGGGTACACCTCTGTACAGAGGAGCTCACTGCTGCATGCTGGTCTTCGATGTCACGTCCAAAGCCAGTTTCTCTGCCCTGGAGCTGTGGAGGAAGGAGTTCCTGCTCCAGGCAGAGCCCCAGGTCTCAGCTGACTTCCGTTTTATTGTTCTGGGCAACAAGAGTGACCTGGGTGACCGGGAGGTCAGTAATCAGGCTTTTTTCCATTGAGGAGGTTCTGTTTTCATCCCTGTCCACTGGTTGTTATGTTTGTGAGCAATAACCATAACAAACCATGGTGGAAAGACGCTATATAGATGAGAGAAGAACCCAGTGTATTTTGTTCCGGATCAGGGCTCATTAAAGGAACGTATTCACTTATTTTTCCTTTCAACATTTTTACTATTTGCCATAGAATAACTCACTGAATGATGAAAACAACCAGCTATCTATGAAGACAATGTCACCCTTCAATGCGTGTGTTTCTTTTTTATTCTGGTTGTGATTCTATTTCCCATCATGTGCCCCCTGTGGTCACGTCAGGTGTCGGGCAAGATGGCTCTGCAGTGGTGTGAGGACATCAGAGCCCACTACTTTGAAGGAAGCGCCAAGGATGACGTGGGCATAGAGAAGCCGTTCCTCATGGCAGCTCGGATCGGCCTCCAACAGGTGATTGACTTTCAATTTTGTATTTGAGATAAGAAAGACATCAAACTCTATGTTTAACATGTTTATTTTTTGATGATAAAAGATACATTACTCCCTACAGTACAAAAAACACACATTGGAAAATACAGGACATTTCCAGATAACCTGCAAACAGCCGACAGAAACTCGCAACACCTGTGAGTGCTGAGAGCAGCACTCGTCCCCGCGTGGGAGGGAAAGTTCAGAGAGACCTCGGCACTGCTGATGATGACCTATCTAACGAGGGTCCAAAAATAGTGACCCAGCAAAGGTACTGTGGAAGGAAAGGACACAATTGTATACCACATGGAGAGAGGAACAAACTCATTAAATGTTTTTTCTTTTTTTGAGAACCTTCAGCTTATGGTCTAACTTAAGGCATCACTACTAAAATACACTGCTTTTGCATGCATGTCTAGTTTTGTTCAACAGACACACTGACACGCACAAAATCATGAATGCATATGAAGAGAAAAGTTTTGCCTCCAGAAAGAAAAATCAGGGAGAAAACCACAACGGAAGCCGAGGCGCGAGCCGGAGAAAAGGCGGCAAGCGGGAAAACCTCGGCTCTGATCATCCTTCTTGGCCATTACCATCACAACTGAATATGCCCTTTAAAAAGTAGATATACACTCAAGTCCGCTCAGAAACCTCCTCCCTGTACAAGTTTGTACTGTAATGAACCGAGCAGTGATTCAGACTCCTACAGTGAATCAGCCTGACAGAAGCAAATTAGAACAATCAGGGAGACTATATATATTTATATATATATATATATTTGTTTCTTTTATAAGTAAAGACACAAAAGGCAATCAAGAGATGACCAACATGTAAAAACAGTTTGTTACAGGTAATTATATAAAAGGCCAAGATGTTTTTTTTCTTTGTTTTATTCTTGCTCTATGAACGAACTAATTTACAAGTGAGTACACTCCGGCTGTGTAAGCTTTCTTCCCAAGACATCCCCATTCAAAGACATACGGGTTTTACACGTCACAGTTAGCTTGCACACCATCTGTAGTCTGAAATACAGAGCCGTGGAAGGAAAAAAATTAAAATTTATTAAATGGATTCACATACATCAATAGGATAGGGAAAATAGGTCTACTAATATAATTTGCCATTCTAAAAATTAAAGAAGAGGTGAGACACCACATTCATGAGCATAAAAAGCGTAGGACAACTGATTTGGGAGTATTTAGGGGGGACGTTATGAAAAGATCTGGTGTTATTCTGTCCACACCCCACCCCCCCTGCAAAGATTCCGTGTTTGGCAAACAGAGCAACACAAGCATTGAGTAGTAAACAAAAGTAAAAACTCTCCTCTCCCTGGGTCCACTTCAAAGTTCCCTTCAGTCCTGTAACCTCTTCGGTTCTACTTGGAACAAATACAAAAGTCTCTCTCTCTTTTGCCACGATCTGTTAACAACAGGAACATACGACCAACTGAATGAAGATGTTTTCTTTAAAAATATAGTGGCAACCTCAACACAGCCACCAGTCTTCCCACAAACACAAACTATGGGGATGAACAGTTAAAAAAAGTGATGCGTTTAAAAATGCACACAACATACACATACACACAGGAGAAAAAAAAAGCTTAAAAAATACAAAAATAAACTACACAAAAGATCTGCGTCATTGCTTGCTAATTTTTTGGGAAGATTTTTGCAAGTTTTTTTTTTTCTGTGTGTGCTGCAAGTCTCAATTCTAGCAAAGTCTGTCAAGTCGTTCTTTCTCCACAAATCTCTTCCTTTGTTGTTCTTTTCCTTTGTCCACTTCAAAGTGTCGGCCACCAGTCCTCATCTCGGGGGGGAAAAAAGCGCACAGTGATGACAATACCAGGAGACTGGAGTCCAGTACAATGACTATACAGACGTGGCTCTTGATGATGCAAATTTGTTTTGAGCAAAAAAGAAAGGAAAAAATGATGTCCTCTGTCGTCGAGGACAAGTGCTTTATTTGTTTCCATACCGATTTTTCCTCTCTTCTAATCTAATGCCTCCACAGCTTTTTTTCCAACACTGTACATCATTTCATGTAGTCTCTCTCTACATCCGCCCAGGATTCACAAAACAAAGACAAAAAAAGGTAACATTGCGCTCAGGCTGACTCCCAGTTTGTGAAAGATGTAAATGCTTCTCTATACTGCTCAACTACTGAAATAAGCCAAAAATAGATGTTAAAGGATGGAAGAGGATGTGGCTGAAAAAAGATAATGTGCTTCTAAGTTTTTGTTGCTCTAAAAATAGTACGACCAACAGAACGAGGAGGAAGGAGGGTTTTTATCTACAGAAAACATCTCAGATTGACTTTCATCTCGGCTTCATACGGTTGTTCTGCCTCCACTGCTGTCTTGATCTGAGACTTGAGGGTGGAAGATGAGATTAGGATGAGGAGGTGGAGGAAGGGTGAAGGTCAGTCTTCCTGATAAAAGGACAGCGAGTGGAAAAAGGACAAAAGACTGGGAGGGGTCTCTGGGCAACCTCACTGGTCCGTCCTTGCTTTCTTTGGACCAGTAGCCTTACTGTGAAGCACACACAAACCCAGAGTAAGCATTGCATGTTTGTCTTCATCGGTGCCATGGTATTGTGCAGCCTGTAGGCTCAGTATGGAGCCTCAACACTGTACTTACATATCAGGAGAGGTGCCTGGTCTTTTGGGGGCCGGTTTTGCTGAGGCAGCATCTTTGCCAGATTCTATGAAACAACACATTTGTTAAAATAAAATCTCTCACTTTATTTAATATTAACTTTCCGGCAGAAGCTTCTCATGTGCCTTGCTGACCTTGCAGCCATCGAACTTGGGTGGCAGGACCATAGCCCTTCTCGTTGCGGGCGGCGATGCGGAAGATGATGGCAGGCTTTGTGGTGTAATCGATGTGAGCGTTGGAGAGGCTGGACGACTGCACCAAGCACGACGGGTTGGGTCCACAGTACACCCGCATGAAGGCTAGCTGGGCTGGGGTGGAGGCCTTGGCTTCTGCTGTCTGGTTGCTCTGGATGGCAAGGTACACAGAGTACTCGATGATCTTCCCTGATGTCACCGAAGGTGGCTCCCAGGTCAGGTGGGCGCCATCTGGGCTCTGAAGAGAGAAAAAGATAGTGATCAGTCCCTGGCTCATGAGATTATCCGGTGTTGTTGTAGAATTTAAATTAAAACAAGACAACAGGGGAAATGGTTCACTTGAGTTTACCTTGCTGATTTTGATGGCGCAAGGGGCCCCCGGGAAGCCTGGTAAGCAAGTCTTGAAGGCTGAAATCTCTGAGAATGCTCCACGACCGCAGGCGTTGATTCCAGCAACACGGAATTTGTAAGCTGTTCCGGGCTGTAACTCCATTTTCTTCATCTGGCTGTAGTCCGGCATGATGCCAGAGTCATCCTTGCAATAAAAATAAAATTGATATTAGAGATGCAGCGAGACACTTTACACATAGTTATGTGACCATGAAGGAAGCCTCCTGTTACACTTACATCTCCATGAGAATCGTCTGTTGGCACATAGAAGTGGGTGACAACCATATTTGTCACTTTTACGATTCCAACATCAAACCACTGATTCTCTTTCTTTACTACTGGTTTCACTGGGGCTGGCTGAGGGGCCTGTTTCTGTTTAAAAAGAAGAAGGAAAGGCTCATTCACTTAAAACATTTTCCCTGTCTGGACCATTCGGAAGTCCAGTAAGTGTACAATGACTCACCTCTCCCTCTATGCCATTTGCGACTTCTGCTAGAGCTGCTGCTGCTTGCAGCTTGGCTGGACTCGCCACCGATACAGAGGGTGCAAAGGTGCTTGATGGAGCCAGTGCTGTGGAGAGAAAGGTTTAATATAAAAAGTTAGTCTGTTGTACAAAATAAAATCCAAACTTTTAAAAGCAAACACTTACTCTCAGCAGTGGTACGTGGCAGTAGAGATGCCACTGCACTGGTGACTGCGGCGGCCATCTCGTTGTGTCCGTTGCTCTCGACAGAGGGGTCATTGAGGCTGTCGGCAGGGGCGAGGCCTTCAGTAGGTAAGCTTGCATCAACGGTGGCCTGCTGGGCAGCAGCCTGAGCCTCCTGCAGCTGCTGCTGCTGCTGTACCAGAGCTGCCAGCTCCTGCTGGGTCAGCATGATGGGGATGTTGGTGGTCTGCTGGCTCTCTCCAGCAGAATCCCCTTCATCTGTAGATGTGGAGAATATTTAGGAATTCATTTAAGTTACAACCATGAACTCTTTGTGAGAAGGAATATCCCATTGTTGAGGTTGTGGAGATTTTCCTCCTAAGGACCATCCAGTGGTTAGCTATGAGTAAAACAAAAACAACTGCACTTCTTGTCTTTTCTCCAATTGACTGTAATCAGGCCACTCTGGAAAAATCAGTGTCAGTGAGCATAAAAAAAACGTGTTGTATAAGCTTATGGTTAAACTTACTCATTACAGCCTGCTGAGCTGCCTGGAGGACAGCCTGGATTGCGAGAGCCTGGGCTTCTTCAGTGGCTGCTGCCTGAGCAGCTGCTTCTGCTGCCGCGGTCACAGCCAGCTCCTCGTCCGACAGCCCTGTCACCATGAGTGTAGCTCCCTGACCCTCGGACATCAGCTCTGAGGGCAGGTTCAAGTCTGCCGCTGCTGCTGCTTCTCCCTGAGAGAACACAGAAGTTCCGTGAAATAATTGAAAAATGCATTCAAAATGTGGAATTTCATAATGTGCAGCCGATGCTGCCTTTGTGTGACAGTCTGCTGTATTTACTTCTGCCTGTGTTTCCATAGCTGTAGCTCCCTCTTCTGCTGGTGCAGCTTCTGCTGATGCTGCCTCGTTGGTTTGCATTGGCTCCTCTGTGGAGCTGGCAGCAGTACTCACGCCCTCTGTGATTGATGAAATTGACTGGAAAGAAAATATAATTGTTTTTTTAATTGTCTATTTAACCCTTATATTGCATCATCAGATGCACACATGCAGCCCCAAGAGGGGGTAAGGGTCAGTAATATGCACTATTCTTACTGGTACAGAGGGCCCTGGAGCTTGTGTAGACTGAGTAACAGTAGTGATGGCCCTGCCCTGGGTGGTGGTGGTCGTGGTGGCGGTGGCAGCGGCCATGCCCGCTGCTGCAGTTGTTGGGGCCACCTCTGTGCTGCTGGTACCTTCAGTTGCTTCCTCTGTCTGCTGGGCTGCTGGTGGGATACAAATACATTATTTAGCAGTGATCCTCATTAACGCCACTTCATTTCCTGAAAATAAGGCAAGTTTCTAAAAGAGCAAGCCAGCATTTGTGGAACTACTTTTGCTGTGTGTGTGTTTTAAGAACATTTTTTTTAATAACATCAGCAATAATTCCAACCTGTGCCTTCGCCTGTCTCCATGCTGCAGGTGGCAGTGGTGGCTGTGTTGGTGGTCCCGGTCTCGTGTGTTTCACAGGGCGGGTTGGAGCACACCCTCTGGACGGTGCCTGTCGCTGTATTGGTTTGGTCGCCTCCCATACTGGAGGTGGCTGTGGACGGGGTGTTGGTGGTCCCCGTCTCATGTGTTTCACAGGGCGGGTTGGAGCACACCCTCTGCACGGTGGTCTGGCCTGCGTTCATGTTAGACGATGCCTGAGTGGATGTGTTGGTGGTTCCTGTCACGTGGGTCTCGCAGGGTGGATTGGAGCAAACCTGCTGGGACCCGCCCATGTTAGCGGATGCTGTGGTAGCCGTATTAGTTGTCCCGGTTTCGTGAGTCTCGCATGGTGGGTTGGAGCACACACGGAGCGCAGGCATGTTTGAGGATGCAGTTGTAGCTGTGTTGGTGGTTCCTGTTTCGTGGGTCTCACATGGTGGGTTAGAACAGACCTGATTGGCTCCCATCGCAGCAGAGGAGGTGGTGGCTGTGTTGGTTGTTCCGGTTTCATGGGTCTCGCAGGGTGGGTTGGAACAGACTTGCCCAGCTCCAATTGTGGCAGAGGAGGTGGTGGCTGTGTTGGTAGTTCCCGTGTCGTGGGTTTCACAAGGTGGGTTGGAGCAGACGAGGGTGACAGTCCCAGATCCGTCTCCAGCGGCTCCAGCTTCAGTGGAACTGGGCTGCTCTGAGGTTGGTGAAGCCAGGATGGAAACTGGTAGATCCTGCACTGGCTGAGCTTCTACTCCACTGGGAGTTGTGATTAAAGTCACCTGGGTTGGCTGGTTCTGAGCAGTGAAGAGCAATGTTAGTCTAGTTGCAGTTTCAGCTACACTGTATGTCTTAAATACATGCATTCTCTCTAAGGCAGTGGATTTTGCTTTTAGGTTGTAATCTAAAAAGCATATATGTTACAAATTGTTGCCAAACACATCCAGAGATGAAGACTCGATAATGGTGCTTACCTGCACTGTGATGGTAGAGGAGGGCAGAGTGGAGGCAGAGGTCAGGCTAGTCTGAGCAGCTGACACGGTTATGGCAGCTGGGCTCATGACCTGGCTGGACAGGGTTGCGATGGTTCCTAGCGTGGTGATGGGGGTGACTAGAGAGGCATTGGAACTGTCCACAGTGGCTCCTGCCAGGCTGCTGGAGACTGTGCCAGTCACTGTTCCAAGAGTGGTGACACCTACAACCAAGAGAAGTGGCATGAATGAGTGAGACGGGGAGAATATCCACAAAGGACATAATCTGTGATGTTTTAAATAACTTTTAAACATCACTATTCTTACCAGTAGTCCCCTTCACAACCAGAGTTGTGACAGTGGGCTTCACAGCAGACACTGTCACGGGTGTAACAAGTCGAACACCACCCACTGTGCTCATGGGCACGGTACGCAAAATGGTTCCTGGTTGTCCGGGAGCCCCCTTCAAAACCACCTTAAAATATAAAATTTAGAATTGCTTTCCTCAGTTGATTCATTCTGGGCAGAACATGCAGTCTACCACAAAGATGACGCTGACAAAGACTAATGCACAAATGACATCAGTTTACCTGCGTCAGACCCTGCTGACCAGCTGCAGTAGCGAGTTTGGGCACTGCAGTGATGATTTTACCGGGAGTTCCAGTGGTCATCACCTTCGTGGTAAGAATTGTGATGGGCGTTTTCATGCCTGCACTGCTTGTCACGCCTGTGTGGATGACAAAATGAGTGTCAACTATTTGTTTTGGGTTGATTGGTGAGAATCGTGTTCCCTGAAATGAGCACAGATTAAGTATAAAACTAACTCCTTCAACTTCAATCAGCCTTGACTGGCATAGGCTTTACTTTTAAAAACACGCACAACACAGGATTCTCCACACAGCTGGGTGCTGCAGGCAGAGGTAGGAAGAAATTTACTAATTCCTCTGTCAGGGCGATTTTTATCGATTGGCTCTTATCGCCACAAATTCTATCGACATCTGCATCAAGTCTCCTACATGCATACTTTTTCACCCAGAAAATTGTTGTCTTATTGATTAAAATTTAGTGACTGTCACTCATTTTTGAGTGCATGAAAGTAGGTTCTGATTTACAGCCCAGCTCCAGTTGATATCCAACACAGAAAAATAAGTAAGTTAAATAAGTTAAACTGTTGCATTGTTTCTTTTTCACTGGCCAAAACTTTTTCAGATACTTGTCTTGTTCAGGAGTATTCACTAAACTTATGTGCACATTACTTAATCCTTCTCAGTTATAATTTGCAGGTTGAGGTGTGAAGTTGTAGCCCAGTGAGTGAGAGTGAGTTTGGACCTGTGGCTCCAGGCTGGGTCATGATGGCTGACATGGGGATAGTCTTGATGATGGTGGTGCCCTGTTTGGTGGTGGTGGGAGAGACACCGCTAATGTTGAGGATCGTGGGCTTGTTTCCTGTGCCTCCTGCCTGGGAAGTGGTGATGATGGTTGTGGGCTTGCCGTCAGCAGAGGTCACAAGCTTCAGGATGGTGCCGGCTGGGAGGGTACCCTTTGTCTGGAGAGAGAGGCACACATCACCAAAACAGTCTGGAGAAATTCATCTGCCACCTGTTTCAGGGGTGCGAAGCCACCACCTGAATTTTTTTCCTGCATTCATACAGATAACTGACCTGTATGAGCTGTGTGAGGGGGTTGGTGGAAGCCTGGCCGGTGACAGCTGAGGTCTGCACTGGCTTGGTTTGTACGACAGACATCATCTTGCCAAGGTTGGAGATCTACCGAAATAGGAAGAGACTCAAGTTCATGAACTAACAGAAAACATTGGACAGCATGGGGAGTTTGGTGGGAAGATGAACTGCTAAATAGGCGGCTCTGACAGTCATTCCAACAGTCACTGCAGCTTAACCTTTACTTCATCCCAACTGGTTCTAATTCAGTGCATGTTGTCACTGTCTTGTGACATGAAGTACGAAAACAGAAGTCACCCACCCACACACTAAGACTAAGCTTAAAAATTAATTTTCAGAACCCATGATTTACAGCATGCGTGTGAAAGGCCCAGAGGGTGCTCTCAGAGGGATGCTTCATTGTCCCTAACAGTGCTGTTTTCTTACCAGAGTGCCACTGCCTCCCATAGTGAGGGGACTCTTGACCAGGGTGATGGTTTTAGTCACTCCTCCAACCACGGTGGTCACCACCTGGGCCTGCTGGGCCACTGTGACTGCACCAGACTTGTGCACAGTGATAATGGGTCGGGTGGTGGTGGGAGAGGATGCAGTCGCTGTGCTGAGCTGAGCTGCAGCGGTCTTCAGCATCCGGGTGGCCGGGTTACTGACCTATAAAGCACAAAATTGATTTAACAATTGATCTGTGAAGGTCAAAATGCACAAACTGTTAGACTACAGAACCGTTGGTGAGCTCTGTACCATTACGGGAGAGGCCATTTTCACTGTGGCTGTGCCAGGGGAAACGGCTACGGTTTTGAGAATGGTGGCACCCGCAGGAACATTGAGTACGGTGCCTGCAGAGGGAGGGATCTTCTGTGTCGCTGCGGCTGCTGCAGCTAAAGCGGCCATGCCACTCATCTGAGGACTACTGCCTATTGGCTGAAAACATCAGGAATACACCACCATTAAAGACAGTGACATGTTTCAGTATATACAGTACCTCACACTGACATTGAACTCATGAATAGATACTGTGAAAATGTGTTTAATCGTACCGATCCTTGAGTGGTTTGGGCGGGCACTACCATTCGGACACCTGGAGGAAGTGATGTTACAGTGACAGGGGATTTCCCAGGCTGGCTGGGGCGGACTGTGACAACAGATGTGCCTGTTGCAGATTGCTGTGCTGCCACTTTCAAAATAGCTGTAAAATAAGGAAATCAATGGTTAGACTGTATGCACAGTTTTTGCAGTGGTTTAGTTTCCTGGTTCTGTGTTAAAAAGAAGTGGACAGATACCCGTCTGTGGCAGGCTCTGTGCAGAGGGTGCTGCTACAGCCAGGGCAGGGCTCTTTGGAGAGTTCACAGGCTGAGAGGGGGTTGCACTCATGGCAGGCGAGGCTGCAGCTGGAGTTGCTGGGATGTCATACTTCTGTAGCTGCAATAAGTAGGTGTCAGCAGTGGAGACTGCACCCCAGCTCACCTCCAGGGAGTTTGTGTTGGCACGGACTAACTGCACCCTGGCAGGGGCATGTGGCCGCTCTGAGAAGGAAAAAGATTTAACAACATTGTTAAAACCATCTCAGCCACTGCAATGATTCTTAATAGTAAACAAATCTACAGTAATGTTACAGCACATCTACCTGTTTCCAGGTACCAGAGGTCTTTACAGCAGACTTGGTTGTTCCAAGCTTTACGATAACCATCACGGCCACTCCAAACATAAAGTCTGGAATTGATGGCCACAGCACAGTGGCCAGCACGGGCTCTCGGGATATTGTCTTCAAGAGTATCCATCAACACGGTCTCCCAGCACATGGAATCTGCAGACAAACATCGGGCAAACAATTAACATCAGAAAGGCTGTTTACACAATTATCAATAAAATAAATCTTAATTCATTAATATGGAGTTGCACAAACCTAGATTTAGGCAGGCAAGAGTGTTTGTGCACTTCCACTCTTTCTCATGTGTGGCCACTTTTACATCATCCATCACCAGAGGAACCCATCCGCCAAAAACATACATCCTGCAGGAGAACATGAATCAGTGACAGTTTGGCACAGAGCACAGCATATTCTACAGGGACCTCAAACTTGATTAAAAGCAGCTTTCAATATGTTGCCGATGATGTGAAGCAGTTGTCTCACTTGTTTGTGATGGTGGTGGCAGAGTGAAGACTTCTGGGAAGTGGCGCTGTGCCGCTTACTGATGGTTTGTTCCATGTCAGGGTATCTGGGGACAATGACAGCAAGTTTGATGTTATACAACCACAAGAATTCTTTCTTTAATGCATAAAGACAAGTTAAAGCATTACAGTTCAGGTAATTACACACATTATTGCACACACTGACCTTGTATAACCTCTTGAAAGTGGCATGGTGATGATGTTAAATCACATTTTGGATGATTGGGTGTACATGACAACATCTTCTATATGGGCTGCCAGGGGGGGCATTTATTTATTCATCAATTTTTTAGCTGCTATTTTTTAATTCGCAACACAACGACCTACCAATATCAAGTGTCCACAGATCTCCAAGACGACATCCGCTCATCCCTCCGTAGATTATGAGGCGAGATTTCCTGCTCGTCTTTTCTGTGTAAACCACTGCAGTGTGGCTCTCACGGGGAGGTGGCAAAACACCATAGGTGATTGGGATATCCCATCCGACCACACTGGAGCCAGCACGAAGCTCAAGTGTGTACAGATCATTGAGATATCTGAAATTGAAAAACACGAGAATTTTAAACCCACGTTCCTCAGTGAAGCAGAATAGCAACCAGTAAAACTAAATATCTCTGTACCTGGGAATGTTGTTTTTGGGGTCCTCGCTGTCATTGGCTAAACCACCAAACAGGTAGCACTTGTTGCCCACCAGGGAAAAACTGTGGCCAAGACGAGGACAAGGAGGGGGCCCATTCTTCGGGTTTTTTGCTTTCAATTTTTTCCATTCCCATCTGCTGGCCTGTGTCAGCATGGTCAATAGAACATATCATCAGTTTATTAGGTCTTAGCACAAAATGTAAACAACAGACAAGTAACAGGTTGACCTAATACTGACAAGCTCAATGTAGGGACATGACTTTGTCAAAACTGGAGCTTTACTGTGTTTTATTTGAGACAGACTATGAACAACCTCGAGGTAATTTAATTATTTCCCAGGGCCATCTGGATTCCAAATGCCACAATAATGACGGGCCAAACTTTATTTATAACAAATCCAGAAACAGTATATGTAACTCCCACTGCATCTACAAGAGACAGGTCTCACAAGTAGGTAGAAGGCAGCACACTTATTGCATAATGTGAAAGTTGTTATTATATTTACTGTTTAAATAGTAAAGTCTTACTTCAGACAATAATAATAATAATAATAATATATATTGAGGTCTCAAGACTCATTTGCACCTAAAGAAACAATAGCTTTTCCTCACTGTGATTGACAAATCAGTATTTATAGTTTAATTCAACAACTGTGTCCAAAATCAGTCTAAAGTAAACTTACTCTGAGTGATAAAACCCATAAGATGAAGCAATGCATTTGTCACATTTTCCATTTCCCCTTTTCAGTTTTTCTACATCAGCAATCTTTGACCTCAAGTGACAAGTTGAAATGTAAACATGCAAACAGCCAACATCCTGTTGGCTTTGATCCTGCAGTGAGCATAGGAATCCCCCTGCCCACAAGCGAATTAACAACAACAATGAAATACAAGAGCGGTTACCTAAAATAAAACTGACATATCTGAAAACCACTGTAACAGGTAAGTGTTTACATTTTCAAGACCATCTAATAATGTGATTAAGAAATATGTTGTTATGTTGATATGCATAAGAAAATGCCATTAACTTCATTTGCAGAAGGATTACCTGAAGTTCATAGAGATCGTTGCTGTACTTTCCATATTCCACCATTCCACCAAACACCAGCAACCTTGTGCCATCACACACAAAACCATACGCTGCACATCCAGGAGGGATATCACCACGGACTGCTGGGATAAACCACTGGTTTGTTGCTAAAAATTAAACACATAATAAGGACAAGAAGTTAGAACAAGGAGTGCAATGAAATCGAGTCACTCATAAGGTGAATGAAGTGTGTTCAGATGTAAACAAGGCAGCAAAGCCCTGGCTGTGAACAACAGTCTTATAAAAATGGAACATAAACAACATTATGTATTTGAGGACTTGATGCATAAAGCAGATTCGGGGGAATTTGCATGTTCTTATTGGTTTCTGTGCAGGAAATTGGGGCAGAAGATGTGTTTAAACCAACCAGAACCATCCATTTTATTTTAGCCCGCCTTTTTTTCATGTATTGAAGGCTTTTATCCAGCAGAGGGGGCCAAATGGTGTCAGGCCGGACCTGCTCGGCCTACTGAGGCCTGTACAGGCAAGTTCTGCACATCACTGATGGATCTTTAAAAACTAAATTACACCGACTCTGGACGAAGACCCGCGATGTTAGACACGAGGTTCGTCACGGCATATTAGCGTAGTGGCTAAACAAAACAAAGAGCAGGAAGGAAAACAATAGTCCAAGTAGACACACAAAGTTAACTTACCGGTGTTGTATACATGCAGTTCATCCACGATCCCTTCGTTTCCACCTCCAAAAACAACCATAAGCTCCTTAATAGCCACAGCTCTGTGTCCATGCCTGGGCCGGGGGACAGGACCGGACCATCCGAGAACCCGTTTCCATCGCGGCTGTAGCACCGACGCCGTGGTCCCAGACACCGCGGAGCCAGGGGCAGACATGACTTCTGTCACAGGGAACAATAAAGCGGCATTGGTCTCGACTGTTCATGGAGCCGTGTAGTTCCGTGGTTGATGGTCGAAGCCACCGAATAGCAGCATCTGGTAATTCGCTGTAGCTAACTTCTGAAACTGTTCGAGCGGCTACAGCTACACAGTTAGCTTCGGCAAACCGAGCACATCCAGTCACCGTTACAACATGAGAACGGGGTTTTCAGAGCTTCTGCCCGGAGAGCCTGTTAATATTAGTTTGTCGCATAAGTTATGCTGAAAGGTTCATTAAATCTCGCCCAAACTGAACTTGTATTTTAGTTTTTTCTGACCATTGAATTCAATCCATGGAAGCAGCCATCTTGCAGCCAAACAAACCCCCGCTAACACTGCTGCCAGTCTGAAAAATGGCGGAAGCCAACGAAAAAGAAAAATGCAACATAGCTAGCTAACCAAGCCGGCAAAGCAACATGCTACAATAAAAACAAGTCCAATAAGTTATCGGCGGGCCATCCAAGTTGAACAAAGCACAGTTGCAAGCCACATTTAATCCACTGTTAAATCCGTTAGCAAGCGTCGGCTATTTTCATGCTTCTGTGGGAGTCGCCATATTGTAGCTAACAAGCTTAGCATTCTCTGCACCCACTTTAGCGCGGTTATTAACATCGAAACATTCCAGAAACCCATTCAAGGCCGCGTGAACTTTGAAAACGACACACCAGAAGCCATATCTAACAATTCACTGGAAACAACAAAGAAAAATACACACACGGTTTCCAAACAGATTCAAATGTTAGCCGTAGTCGGTTAGCACTAGCGGCTAGCTGCTCAACCTAATTTGCCCGAGCTAACAGCGTTAGCTTTGCGGCTCGCATCTGTCAAAGCGTCCCCAAATTTCACAATTAAATGCAACGAAATTTCACGTTCCTCTGGTATGCAAACTTTACCTGATACTAACGCAGTTGCAACAGCGCTGTAGAGATGCAGCTAGACTGAGTTAAAGCGCATAAACAGAGTGTTATTATGTTTCATGCCGTCTCTGGAAGCAGCCATCTTTCGACAATCGGCCTACTTCTACAGCTCCCACAAGAAAAATGGCCGGGCGGTTTGCCACAACAAAACATAACAAACCGAAAAAGGCGAGCGCATTTCAACCCCCCGCTTACCTACTTCGATGCAGTAAATGCAAAAGCGAGGGTATGTGGTCTTCTCTTGCGGTAATAATCCAAATTCATTCGATTTGTGAAGAAGTATTTCCTCTCATGCCTGCCTGGAAGCTGCCATCTTCTTGACAACCAGAGGCGGAGGAAAATGGAAGAGCTCTGGCGTCACCCAAAGTAAACATGGCGACCGCGATCCGCTCTCTGACCATTTCACACAGAAACGCAGCCGCATCTTGTGTTAATCGGCATCGTGACCCGGTGCGGGACGCTCTGTCTGGTGAGGCGCTTCAGTTCAAAGCCGGAATTATTACAAAGTCAAGATATAACGAGTTTCATCCATTTATAACAAGTTGTGTTAGAGCACTGGGCTTATTGTCCCTTAGTAAAGATGGCGACATCCGGGCAGGGACCCGGTTTATTTAAATATTGAAGGCGACGCTGATTTTATTCCGCTGCAATGGTTATGATATAATCCCAGGTATGCACGATAATAGTGTTAAATCACTAATTTACAGATCTAGCGCTCACACATGTTAAAGTTACCACGCCCACACCCACCATGAGTGCGCCCTCCACTGTCATTAGCACCACATTACGACCATCAACAATAACGTCGTGTGTGTGCGTGTCTGTTTAGCCACATTCTGTTTGTTATTTTAATGAATAAAATGCCATAGAAAATAACAGAAGGAGACTTGTTTATCCGTGAAAACAATATCTGTAGATAATTATATTAATTCAGACATTGCTACCCTAATAAACAAATGAATTAATATATAGCTCCAGATTATATAAAACGAATGATCACAATATGAACAGTTTTAAATGAAATGTGCTAAATTGCATGTTAACAATTTCATACCCAATACATGGCTATTCCAGGAAATGATGGGAATTTGAATTAATATTTGGGTGCATGAGGATCTTATATCGAGTGGATATTGTTCCATTGCACCTAAAAGTGACTTTACTTGGGAGTAAAGTGCTCAAAGTGACTTTACTTGGGATATGACTTTAAGTAGGGCAATAAGAGACTGTTGTGTTTGTAACTGAAATTTAAATATTCACACATACTGAATTCGATTGAGAAATGTTTGTTATGAGCCACATAATTTAGGCAGGTAAACTGAAGGTGTATACACTGCAGTACAGTATAGATCTAGAAAACGTTTTCTTTAGTTTATTTAGTAAAATGATGTTGTTCTTGTGGCAATTCTTCTTTAGTCCACAGGGTGGCAGCTTTGCGTTATTGGAATATAATTTTCTGAAAGGTTGTGAGCAAATACAAAGGGCAAGTGGTAAAGGTTGAATCATTTATCTGTTTTACGAAATTAACTAGCACGCAATTTACAGACTAAAGGACTTCCTGTTGAACGTGAAGGCCCTACACACACACACGTGAACAATCTAAACACAACAAAAATACACACAATAGATGAGACCTGAAGACAAGACATTTCAGACAAGTCTGAAAAATTGCAGATCCATATGTATATCTAAATTTGTCATGATTATATACAAATGTTGTGGATAAACAAATAATGTGGGACAAAGAAAAGGAGAGGTAAGACATAAGCTTGTGCAAAGCACTAATGCACTCACCCAGTTCACGGCCTAACTCAATGATTCTGTCATGATACTGAGTCTCACACGTATAGACGTGGAACATCAGGCAGGCAATCTGTTAAAACCCATGACACACCAGTTCACTGGTCAATATTAGATTTATTTACTTATCAAAGAGTAATATATTTTATTTAGGAAAATGACATCTTTCAAAATGCGTATTTCAGTTAGCATGTGTAAATATTTCCAAATAAAATTAGTTTTCATACAGTGAGCTAATGCTAATTTAACCTATTGGACCCAAACCTTTTACCTACAGCTCCAGTAAGTAGATGGAAAAGTGTCTGTGTGGTTGTCATGCACTACTGGAGAGAGATTTATTGTGATGTCATGGAAAAGAAACAGACCAGAGACTGATAATGTCATCAAGCTGATGAGAAACCTAATAGAAATACAGTCAATAGGTTGTTGGTGCGTCTGTGACTGACACTGTGTGAAACATGGCCCTGACCTTTAATTTCTAGCCATTTAGATCATGATAGGTGATTTTGTCTGTATGGGCTAAGAAAGCAAAATATCTACAAAAATGTGTTCTGATTTACAGAAAAGCGTCAACTCATTCAGCCGCTCTTAGCACTAGAAGAACGCGAAAAGCACCCTTTCCATACAGTCATACCTATTCATTATCATAGTGAAACATGCGCACGTAGGTGTGCGTGAGCAGTGCTGCAGGTGAAGCGAGTCAGTGGAGCTCAGACGAACAACTTGACCTTTCATACTGCTCTGAGCTGCCGGTAATTGTCGACATACGATAAGAGTCTTACAAAGCGGCTGGAGAACTGAACTCTAAGATCTTAAAGGGATCATGATGTAAAACCTCACAAGTGACATGGATTGAGGATTATGGCGGCAGGAGGTAGAGGCTTTCAGGGAGGGGTGTGTGGCTTTCTACCTAACAGAAGTCTCAGAGCATATTAGTGTGTAAGCTCAAACACTGATTCCATGTCAACTGAAATGTTATATCATTAGACTTTGTTGATATCTTATTTACTAATGTTTCACTGATATTTTGTTGCCTTCCTTATATGGGACTTGGCAGAAAGAAGAAAGCCTTTATTAGGATTTAGTTATTGGAACAAAGAAAGAAACCACTGATCACCATGAAGGATCAGTGGGTTCTTGTCTACAGATGTATACCCTTCACCTGTCTCAGTAACTATTCATCAATGTATTCACCGAACCACTCGCCAGATGTCATAGCTGCGGCTGCTGATGTTATTTGTTGTTCTCATGGCTTCGTGACAATTTGTTCAAAATCCCACATCATTAACACAGCAACCCAAAAACACTGTGAAGCAAATGAAGTCGAGTCCTAATGCTCTTGTGGGCCCACTGTTTTCATTGCCTCCTGTTCTTAATGCCAATTATCCCATCGGCTTCCTCAAGCTGTTTGAAATGGCGTCACACGTAAAGCCTCATTAACCTCCTGAAAGTTTCTCGTTAAATTCAACAGGAGCAGGCAATATTTGTCACTGATACATAGATGATGGAGGCTCATGTTAGATCTTTCCTGGGGTCATTCATCAACTTACCTCCTGAATTGTTTGATAAATCTTTCACTCTCGTTTCAATCCACTTGATGCCATTGATTTTGATAATTGGTTAAAATGTAAAAGTCATTTCTGCTTCAGGAACTGTATTTGTTCCTAAAAAAAAACAAGAACAAATTCATAAAATTTGAAGTTATAATTACGTGAAATTTACAAACTTACCAAGAGCATCAATCCTTACACAACAAATAAAAAAAAAAATTAATAAAGGAGGTGTGATCGCTGAACCTGTGCTTGGTAACTTAATAGTAACTTAATAAAGGTGGTTGAAGCGAAGACTTTGTTAAGTTTATAATGAATTTCCATTATCTTTACTTACTTTATTCACAAACTAAAGTTTTGAGCCATTCCAGCAGCAATGATTATTTAACTCAATCTCATACGATATACTTTAATATATTATCCTCTTTATCAAACATTTGTTCTTTATTTTTCAACAGAGCAAAAGCAGTATTTGTGTCTGCCTGTCTTTTAAGTTAGCGGGCAAATCTCTTATACACATGTTGCATGATCATCAGCAGGGAAGAGGCCTATTTGATTTAGACATTTGGGACAGACGGGCTGTCTGTCAGGTAGGACAGCAGAAGCCAACATTCTCTAGCAGATGTTGGCTAATGAAAAAAAAATCTTCACTAACATTCTCAAAAAAAGTCTTCGACCCATTAATGTGTTCACGTTTTGATTCTGAAAAGTCAAATGCTCTCTGTGCTGGAGATCCATGCTCCACAGGGGGTAATCCCTCTTGATCCTTTCTTGATCCGCTATGTTGACGGAGGTACAGATCATCCATTCTAATACTAAAGCAGGTTACCCAAGGACTGGCTGGATGTGATTAGCAGTGATAATAGTGCTGATGACTGGATTAGTTGATTCTAAAACAACATCCCTCTTACAGACTTGATTCATTTGAATGAAGATACCAAACTCATACAAAATAACCTTTTTTAGTAAAAACACGGTAAAAAATGGCTGAGGGGGAACAATGGTTGTTCTCCTAAGGTCAGTATCTCAACCCCAGCTCACACCAAAGTGTCCTCCAGTAAGATGATGCCGAATGGCACTTTATAGATATTACATGCTTTGGATAATAGTCAATTAAATGACATTTAAGAAAAAAATACTACTCTTAACGATGATTAGTGTGATGTAAACACTTAATTATTGGTTCTTATTCTCATTAACGTCATTCTATAGGTCAATCAACGTGCATGACTCATCTATTGACTTATATAGCACAGATCAGCCATCATTAATACAAGTAGCCTCTAATGATTTAAGGCCTTTTCTTTGTGCTGAGGAGATCAATTATTCTTGATTTAATTAATTAATAAAATCTACAGGAGGAGAGTCCTATATATTTACCCTCTGTCCTCTGTTATGGACTGTCACACACAAGTGCACCAGCAGGACACACTGAATACCACCATCACATGAAAGGAAAATTTTGATTGTTCTTGTTTGCCCGTGGGGGAAAAAATGAAGCACGGCCGGGTCATGGAACTTCCTGAGGACTTCTGGATCCCCATCCCTTTGGATACGAACAACATCACGACTCTCAGCCCCTTTCTTGTCCCCCAGGACCATCTAGCAAGCTCAGGCACCTTTTACGCCATGGCCATATTCATGTTTTTTGTATTTGTTGTGGGCACTGGCATCAACATGCTCACAATCTTGTGCACCATGAAATACAAGAAGCTCCGGTCCCACCTCAACTACATCCTGCTGAACTTGGCTGTGGGGAACCTGCTGGTGTCCTGCGTGGGCTCCTCCATTGGCTGCATCGCATTTGCATGCAAATATTTTATCTTTGGAGCACTAACGTGCAAGATTGAAGGTTTCATGGTGACACTTGGTGGTAAGATGAACTTTACTGTACCTATACTGTTAGATCATAATCATTTGAGTTTTCAAACTTTGAGTTTTTTTGAAAATGTCCTTATTATGATTGCAGGTATGGTCAGCCTGTGGTCTCTGGCTGTCATAGCTTTTGAAAGATGGCTGGTCATCTGCAAGCCAATGGGTAACTTTGTTTTCAAGCCGGACCATGCGATAGCTTGCTGCATATTCACCTGGGTGTTTGCACTTATTGCCTCAGCTCCTCCTCTGTTCGGATGGAGCAGGTCAGCTTTACACACACACACACACACCCTAACAATTGCATGAACTGTACAGTAAAGCCGGAGATAGGTCTCATTCAGGGGACTGTGCTAATCTGTCCAGGTACATCCCAGAGGGTCTGCAGTGCTCCTGTGGCCCAGACTGGTACACCACAAACAACAAATACAACAATGAATCCTATGTGATGTTCCTCTTCTGCTTCTGCTTTGCTGTTCCCCTCACCACCATCATCTTCTGCTACACACAGCTGCTCATCACACTGAAAATGGTGATGCCAATAAAAAAAGAAAAAGCTTTATTTTGACCGATGGTTGTCATGAGAGTTAACAAACCTCTCTCTGTCAACAGGCCGCAAAGGCTCAAGCTGAGTCTGCCTCCACCCAGAAGGCAGAGAGGGAGGTAACCAGGATGGTGGTGGTCATGGTGCTGGGGTTCCTGGTGTGCTGGATGCCCTATGCCAGTTTTGCGCTGTGGGTTGTGAACAATCGTGGGCAAACATTCGATCTGAGAGTGGCTACTGTGCCAGCTGTCTTCTCAAAAGCCTCTGCAGTCTACAACCCAGTCATCTATGTTCTACTCAATAAACAGGTCTGTTGCATGAACGATCAGACTGAGAACCAATTACAGACATGGGTCACAAAGAGACTAAAAACAATATCATATTCAGCAACATACATTAGCACAATAGAAAACATGTGTCCCTAAATGAGCTTTACATTCCTGTCTTCCAGTTCCGTTCATGCATGATGAAGATGATGGGGATGGGCGGAGGTGATGATGAAGAATCTTCAACATCAACATCCTCAGTCACCGAAGTCTCCAAAGTTGGGCCTGCTTAGACTGAACATCCACGACTTTTCCAGTGTTCTCTTTTTATTGTCAAAAATACCTCTGCACAGGCGACTGACAATTTGTGTAATGTAAATATGTAAACATGATGACATTCTGTGGGATACATTGCATAGAGTGCAATGAGTGCTATAGGGAATAATTAAAACTTTTCTTTTACACAGCAAATATAAAAAAATAAAATAAAAATGTTTGGATCAAGAATTAGCAATGCCGTGTGTACACTGACTCTTTATTTTATTGTTTGGTTTTTAATAACCTTGCACAGTTCAAAACAAAGACATGTATTAGATCCTTGTTGCCACAGTAAGATGGTGGAGAGCTTGGTTTGTCCTCTTGTCATAGGAGCTGTGTGGTCCCTGATCAGTCTGATGAGTCTCCTAAAGCAATTTGGCCTCAGACTAGGGAAGATGATACAGCCCTAAATCTGTGCCGCTTTATCTGAGAAAGGAAAACCTGAGCCCTCTCCTGCAACCTCTGCTGCTGCACTGCATTTCCCAAATCTTACACATCCTTTTGGTTCAGTAAATTGGGCAAAAGGAAACACAAATATGGAGTTAATCCAGAACAAGGTATTACTGAAGGCTATGGCACAGATTATCAGACAAAAGGTTAATAGAAACCAGATTAGCCGACAAAGAACAGCAGTGATCTCCTTTAAGTAATTGGGATTAACCTGTTTAACAAGGTTTTGATGATGAAGTACAAGTGTTCATGCATCTACACAAGTGCATAGCATACACATTTCTGGCAAGTATATGCATGTTTGTTTGTATGCTACAGGATGATTCAGGTACATGTTGGAAATGTTTCTGACCAACTAAACCAGTCAAATATGTTTATTGTTCTTAACTGCAGGATGTAGGTCACTTTCAACATGCATATTCTTCATTTATATCCTTGTTTTTACATTGTCTGTTGTTACATCTGTCCTTTCTGACAAATAAGAGTTAGATAAACAAATAATCTCAATCCATTGGTACAAACCTCCCAGCAGGTTTATTGGCTCTCCGATGTGCAGCGCCTGACAGCCATGTCTCTGAAAGAGTGGCAGATGTTGACCACACAAGTTGTGAAACTAAAGCTGTTAGTACACTAAACTCCTTGTAGGTACACTCAGGATGAGAAACCACTAAATGACTTACGTAAATAAATGCAAACCCAATAAATTAATCAATCAATCAATTATAGCGTTAAGTAGCTCTTTAATTGGGATAAGTGGTATCTCAGGGACCTTTATAAAAGTCGTCCACTAGAGTTTGGCCCTAGAGATGATACGGAGGCACACACTGTAGCGTTACTTTGTGCTCCTTAAAACGTTTCTTCCTCCTCCGTTTGTATAAAATATATAAAAGCACAGAATTTCAGAAGTGCTTCGATCTGTTATCACACAATACGAGCAAAAATGAGGTCAAATCGTGGCGAGGAGCTGCCAGAGGACTTCTGGATACCCATCAATCTGGACACCAACAACATCACAGCATTCAGCCCTTTCCTAGTTCCCCAGGATCACTTGGGGAGCACGGGCATCTTCTACGCAATGGCAGGATTTATGTTTTTCGTATTTGTCGTGGGCACCGGCATCAACACCCTCACCATCGCATGCACCGCCAAATACAAAAAGCTGCGGTCCCACCTGAACTACATCCTGGTGAACTTGGCTGTGGCAAACCTTCTTGTATCCTGTGTAGGCTCCTTTACTGCTTGCTGCTCCTTTGCAACCAGATATTTCATTTTTGGAGCGCTAGCATGCAAGATTGAAGGTTTTATGGCAACACTCGGAGGTAAGAACCCTGAATACTTGTCTGAGTGATTTGAGAAAGGGGCTTGAATTGTCTGTCTTTGTCATTGCAGGTATGGTCAGCCTGTGGTCTCTGGCTGTCATAGCTTTTGAAAGATGGCTGGTCATCTGCAAGCCACTTGGGAACTTTGTTTTCAAGCCTGACCATGCGATAGCTTGCTGCATATTCACCTGGGTGTTTGCACTTATTGCCTCAGTTCCTCCCCTGTTCGGATGGAGCAGGTACCCAATGGCAATGGATTCATCTCACAGTTGGAATGTGAGTTGGAATGATTGCTCAACGGCCTTGTGCTAATCTGTCCAGGTACATCCCAGAGGGTCTGCAGTGCTCCTGTGGCCCAGACTGGTACACCACAAACAACAAATACAACAACGAATCCTATGTGATGTTCCTCTTCTGCTTCTGCTTTGCTGTTCCCTTCGCCACCATCATCTTCTGCTACACACAGCTGCTCATCACACTGAAAATGGTGATGCTAAAACGTTCACACCCACCCACACACCCACCCACACACAACAAAATACAGTTACTTTAAATAAAATAAATAGTCTGAAAAGTCTTCTCATGACAGATCTGTCTCTCTTCTTCATCACCAGGCAGCTAAGGCTCAAGCTGAGTCTGCCTCCACCCAGAAGGCAGAGAGGGAGGTGACCAGGATGGTGGTGGTCATGGTGCTGGGGTTCCTGGTGTGCTGGATGCCCTACACTACCTTTGCTCTTTGGGTCGTGAATAACCGCGGGCAACCATTCGACCTGAGACTGGCCACCATACCCTCCTGCTTCTCCAAGGCCTCTGCGGTCTACAACCCAATCATCTACGTGCTATTCAATAAACAGGTCTGTAAAAATGATGAGAAGTTAGCCACTAATAGCTCAGACATACATCCCTAACATGTTATTATAGCAGTTGAGTGATTTAACATTTAAAGATATTTCCATATTTCCACTTAACAAACTGTAACTGGTAAAACAAGATAAACTAGACTTGATAAGCAGGCATTTGAGTAAATACTGGAATGTTTTAATTGATAAAACGAACAAAAACACTTCAATACCCATTGTTACAATACATTAAATCATGTTTTAACAGTCACAATTGAATTGTATAATTTTACATTGAACAATTAAATAATTCCAAAGAAAACAGCTTAGTCTGGAGATGCAAAACTTGAAACATTGCTTTTTTCTTGATTACTTTCTGCATTCTCCTCTCCGTTATGTTCATGCTTGATGATCAGGATGGATATTTTTGACTTTGCAGGCTTGTTGTTTGGATTTACTGCTCAACAAAAGCACAGCACCACCTAACAATTTCAGCAATTTCTTCTTTCCTTTCAGTTTCGTTCATGCATGATGATGATGATGGGGATGGGAGGAGGTGAAGAGGAATCATCGACAACACAGTCAGTGACGGAGGTCTCCAAAGTTGGGCCTGCTTAAAAAAACTGCTCGCCAAGGAGACTTATTTCTCTGCCGCAGATGATTTGTTAATTGTAAATACCAGTGTATGTATACGTATGTTTTGTCATGAAAAATGTGTGAGCAATGTTGTGATTTGAGTAAGAAATCATAATCAATCTGCAAAGTAAAAAATAAAAAAAAAAATGGAAACACATGAATGGTGTTTGTTTATTATTTTTATTAGGAAGCTTCAACTTTAGGGTGACAAAGGGTTGCACTGGACACAGGACGCCCATTGATTCTGTTGTTAAAACAAATCATTACTGAGACATTAATAAAGATTTTTCATCACTTATTTAAATTATTAAAATAATATTGAATTAAACCTCCTTTGATGATAGAGGGGTGGGTTGCAGCCAGAACCTATACAATTGAAATTAATAGTGACTGTTTCCCCAAATGTTATATGAACATGATGTTTCTAAACTGCTTGCGTAGTGTCAAACAAGCGTCTATAAGCCCAACATTCAAATTTGACTCTAAACATTTACACATCACCTGTATATACGTCACTCCGTGGACTATTTAAGCCTGCTTCATTCATCCGGATGCCGTCCAATTGTTTGGTCAGCTGCTGTGTCTGTTTTACTACTCATTCAAATATTAAGTGCACCATTTCCCATGTATCTGAAACATGAACTGAACAAACTGGAATCCTTTTCCAATTTCTTTTAATAAACAATGTGGTATTTTGTGTATGAGTCCAGAAACCAGTTCTCTTTTGTTTTACACTGTCAACATCAAGTTTTCTCCAATAGATCATATATACTATTGCTCAAAGAACTTGCAAGTGCTTCTCATGACACTGTCGTTACTGGGTCAAGAGAAAAAGGAACCGTAGGTAAAGCCAGACCAACCTGGGCTACTAGGGGCCAAATGCTTCTGAGTAACCTCAACATCACTGATCAGCGATTACGTGGTTTCAGGATACTTACCTGTCTTACAGCAGCCCAAAGGTGTTGTTAGGGGAGTAAGTAATGTTTGTGTACATGTTCAGTATGTGAGGTCTCTGTGTGTGAGCCCTTAAAGCTTTAAATCCCCTCCTAAAGCCAATTTAGTTGAGCCTGAGTAATAGTCAAAGTTCCTATAAATGCAGCATTCAGAGGTGATCTCCTTCAGAGAGACAAACCTCCATGACAAGAAACTGAAAACATAAAATCTCTCATTAACACTTGAATTGCACAGAACCTATGAGTCGTCTTTGAGCAATATTATAATTTATTTATTTCTTTTAGAACAAAGTTTGAATTTTCATTTGACAAACTACCAGAGGAAAAATGAGGGGAAATCGCGCTGTGGAGTTCCCAGATGACTTCTGGATCCCGATCCCTCTGGACACCAACAACATCACGTCCCTCAGCCCGTACCTGGTTCCCCAGGATCACCTAGGAAGCCCAGGAATCTTTTATTCCATGTCAGCGTTCATGTTTTTCCTGTTCGTGTCTGGCACAGCCATCAACACACTCACCATCGCCTGCACCATTCAATACAAGAAACTCCGCTCTCATCTGAACTACATCCTGGTGAACCTGTCGGTGGCGAACCTCCTCGTCTCGTCCGTGGGCTCTTTCACCTGCTTCTACTGCTTTGCCTTCAGATATATGATTCTCGGTCCAGTTGGGTGCAAGATTGAAGGATTTACAGCGACCATTGGTGGTAAGGAGCGTATGTAGGTTACATTCAGTACTCTCATAGGGGTAGGACATTTCTGGCATTATATTTTATATTATATATATTATGCATTATTACATTAAAAGCAAAGGTCTTTGAGACTTTTTTTTTTTATTTCAAAGACACTTGATTTTGTCGATTGCCTTTAAAATGCAAAACAACAAGCATATTTATCCAAACAGAGCATTTTCTCATCACCATTTTATTCCAATGGACAGTATTCTCTTCTTATCACAGAAAAGGTTATTACCCTATTTATTTGTACTTACAATTAATATTAGAAAGTGCTCATCCTGCTCAAAGCTGCGGTTACTGGGAATCATGTGGCAAAAGGTTTAATGTGAGATTATTACTGTTTATTTGTTTGTTTTTCTCATTCCAGGTATGGTCAGCCTGTGGTCGCTGGCTGTGATAGCCTTTGAAAGATGGCTGGTTGTCTGCAAGCCACTTGGAAACTTCATTTTCAAACCACACCATGCCATGGCTTGCTGCGCCCTCACTTGGGTCTTTGCTTTGGCCGCTGCTGTTCCTCCTCTGGTTGGCTGGAGCAGGTCAGTGCTTAAATATGACTTATTAAAAAGCCCCTCTCACAGGAATCATCTCTGGCAAGAGGAGGAGTCGATGATGTTTCTAATAAAATGAAAAAAGGAAAAACAAATGAGAAATCTCTGAAAGAATTAGTGGTGTCAGAACGACAACAAAAATGCCAAGAGATTTTCATCAGGGCCAATGCCACTGTTTATGTGCTGTTCTTAAAACTTGTGATATTTGCGAGCATAATTTAGGACTCTACCTACCACGCCAGACCAGTGATTAGATTGATTAAAAAGTTTTATTGTCTTACAGTCCAGACAGAGACTGGGAGACTCATTGTCCTTCTCTCCAGGTACATCCCAGAGGGTATGCAGTGCTCCTGCGCACCAGACTGGTACACAACTGACAACAAGTTCAACAACGAGTCCTATGTGATGTTCCTCTTCGGCTTCTGCTTCGCTGTCCCCTTCTTCACTATCATTTTCTGCTACTCACAGCTGCTCTTCATGCTGAAATCGGTGGGGAACGTGTCTCCTCTTATCTATTTCTGACTGTCTCTAATCAAACAGAATAAAAATAGCAAGATGAGAGAAGGATGTCCATCCCCACACTGAATAGTGTATTCTGTTCTTCTTCATCACTAGGTTGCGAAGGCTCAAGCTGAGTCTGCCTCCACCCAGAAGGCAGAGAAGGAGGTGACCAGGATGGTGGTTGTCATGGTGTTTGGCTTTCTGGTGTGCTGGATGCCGTACGCCTCCTTTGCTCTCTGGACTATAAACAACCGAGGGCAACCATTCGACCTGAGACTGGCCACCATACCCTCCTGTGTGTCCAAAGCCTCCACAGTTTACAACCCTTTTATTTACATCCTCCTCAATAAACAGGTGAGGTCACTGTGAACTGTTCAGCTTTGATTTTCGCAAAGAAACTATATTTCACTACTTTGAAACAATGACCAATCCAGCAAATTCCAAATAAATAGAACAAAGATAAACAATCAGAGTGATCCCTCCTGAATCATAATCCACATCATCAACTGCCACCATGACTTCAATCCGACATATCGATAATAATCACGGAGAAGGCCAGTGGCGCCCTCTAAAGGGGGCTGTGAATACTACACACAGTAAAGAACAGATCCGTATCTCTGCAACAAATATTATTTCCTTTTGTTTTTCAGTTCCGCTCGTGCATAAAGAAGATGTTGGGGATGAGTGGAGGTGATGATGAGGAGTCATCGACAAGTCAATCGGTTACTGAAGTCTCTAAAGTCGGGCCGGCTTAGATTTTTCACTGGAAAGACGAATCCACTATTACAAATGAAATTACGTTATGGCTCAAGCTAAAGAGTTGGCTGCATAGAAGAACACAATGCAAACAAAACCCAGAAATATAAAATAATGACCGTGATGATGTGATGGTTTTCTACGATATTCACTGCAGGTGCAACAAATGCATTCGATCACTGCAAACCCGTAGTTGTTATTTCTCAAGTAAACATTGAATGGACATGCTTGCAAGAATTCTCGCAAATGCGTGTTAAACCATGTGCTGTATATTTGTTGTGTCAAATACATGCATGTAAAAACTGTAAAGATTGACTTATTATTATTTTACAGTAGAGTTACAGTCTCAGAGCGGTAAGATCTGCTTGGACCAGATCACCTGATATTCAAATATTTGTGAGATGAGTACATCGTTACACGAGAAAGTGTGCCCATAACATTGATATAGCAATAAATAAAATATTTCTATCATCTGATATGTTTCTCTCTGCTGATGCTGGACGCAGGTCAGAATCATGACGCCTTAATTCTAAATGCATGAGAGGAAAAGTAGCCTGAAAAGCAGGAGTAACAATTCTTGATTAAACTCTGAATTGAGGAACATGTACTTTAATGATTCCTGGAGGACAGACTTGGAGATTCTACTACAAGTAATGAATCATTGGGTTATGAATAGTTTATGATTACCTGTGAAACAGAGGGATGGCCACCTTCTTCACATGAGGGTCTGTCAGAATCCAGTCCCTCCATTATCTATCATAATTACCCTCTGAGGGTCCAGGGGGAGATAATCCCATCTGACATTGGGTGGAGTATACTGGTTCCCCAGTACATCACTGGATCAACATACAGAGACAAACATCGACATGTTGCAGTGTGAATCTTGCACCAGGAGTCCTCTTGCTCTCTCAAACCTGAATGAAATACATTTTCTTCTGATTAATTATTAATCGGTTCATCAATTATTCATTCATTCAAGTGATGCAAACATTTACAAAAAGGAAAGCAGGGTTTAAAAGACAGAGATATTACCAGAATTCAGCCTGCAGATGGCGCTGTACTTCAGCACTCGGCACACAGTCAGCCTCCCTCATAGTACAGCTATATGTCACGTACATGCTACTATTGATAAAGTAATGGGAATTTTATTTTTATTTTTTTACACACACACACACGGACACAAATAAAAGCATACAGTGCAATCATTTCAAGTTTAGGTTCACATTGATAACACCCACATTGACTACACATTCACCTGAGTCGCAATGGCACGGGTTAATCATTAAAGTTGCAGTCCCAAGTTAAGTAAAAGTCAAGAAGGCAAAGTGTAATTCATGCAAATTACACAAAAACACTGAATATATAAAACATTCGCTTTGCTGCGGGGACGAGAAGGACACAAAATTAATGAGCAATCAGTCAGTGAATAACGGGAAACACCACTGCTGCGTCTTGGGGAACAGCTGTGCTGCAAAGAGGCGAAAGAAGACAATGGTCATCACAACATGTCTCAACATCGTTCACATAAATCTGAGGGATGTTACCTGATCTGAAGTGAACATCACAGGACGAACAGGCTCGGCCTCGGCTCACTTCACACCAGTGTTTATGGCATAGCTCACAAATGTCACAGATATTTCCGTCGGTAGTCAGGAGCAGATCCGAATTCTGCTAGTAGTGAACTTTTACCAAATGTGAATAGTTCAGAACTAGCGGAATTCCAGACCTACCCTTGAAATATCCCCAGCACCAACAGAAATAACAGTCAAGAGCAGTTAATAAACAATAACTACCATCAGTCCTCTGGATGATTTTTATCAAGATACTGACAACAATGCAAGTTATAGAAAATGTCACATTTACAAATTAGCTTAAACCAAACAAATTCATTAAACAACCACTATTTCAACTAGTAAACATTCAATTAATTTAAATACGGTTACCAATATAGAGCTTCAACTATGAATAGCAGAAAATAGAAACGTTTACAGACTCCCTTAGTTTCAGGATCCATCTTCTCCTTGTGGCTCAATCCTCATCCTTCTTGATGGAATTCGAATCAGAGCTACAAGCTGTACAACATGTGGACTAGGGGAAAAAAAAAAACAGAATCAGTGGATCAAAAAAAAAAACAGTGACAGCAGTACTGGAAAATCCCCGCTCTTCCTGAAGTGAACTGTTATTCCACGCGAGATTAAAGTGTTACGGATTGAGCATGCCAGGAGTAATTACTCCGTGTTAATGTGTTATGTGGAGAACCTGAGTTGTCCGTGTAATCCACTTTGGTGTGCAGGGACATGAGAAATCTTGACCTGCATTTCTCCAGCTTAACTATGGCTCAGTGAAGAGGTCAAACATGTGGAACAACACACTGTGTGCATTCCCAAGCAGCTGCTAATGTAATGCACATGTGATGCTCTTTCTTTGGCTATAACAGATGATGAGCCAAACCTAATGGTTTAGTTTGTTTAAAAATAAGGCATTTTACATGAGAAGTGAATACATTGAAAAAAGTGAAAATGTGAAGAATAAGTTTTTTTTGTTCTATTGGGGCAATCTGGGGTTCAGCATCTTGCCCAAGGACACTAAGAATAGAAAGTTTTGGTTAAAATCGGGGCACGATACTTTCATACATACACAGTTCATCTCTGTCTAAAGTCAAATTGTATATTTTGCAAAGAAAATAAATCGTCAGATGCTGCATGTCATCTGACTGAGATATCAGCGAGGAGGGTTCAGATGCAATTACACTCTGTACCTATTTCTACCGATGATTATTCAGGCTCTTTGCACGAAAATGAAAACAGAAAGCATATATATTTTGCAAGCGCTTCCCCAAACTTTAGCTCAGTAGGTTGACAGACGTGTGACAATCATTGGTTAAATGTGATGTGATGTCTTCAGTCCACATGGATTTTCCAGATCAATATTAGGGTCCACATATAGAAACCCATTCTGACTGACATCTTTGTCCTCGTCATTTTTCTGTGAATGTCCTAACACGTGAATCAGGGTATGTGACCCCTCCACCTTGGTCCTGCTGTGACATTAGATGCAGGATCAAAAGATTTTTGAAGTTTCTCTGAAGTGCTCCCCTCTTTCCGGAGGGCTTAAAGTTTATTTACGTCAACAACTCCAACTGTCCCCATTATACTTCTGTAGATCTCCGCTTGTCCACATAAGCTGCTTTAAGACTCGGCTGTCCTCTCATGCCCACTGGGATCCACATGCACTGTCTGCCCATCAATGTCATACCCAGCATGACTATTTGCACAGTTCAGTCCCAAAGTTTTTTCTTATTCATTTCCTAGATTACTTTACTCGGACAAAATGGAAGCAGTTCATAGTGTGATGATGTGTTATTATTGACCTGCATCCATAATTATAGGAAGATACACATTTGCCTTAATGCTTAACATGTCATTTGAAACACCTGTGTGGTGTCACACAATCACACTTTTATTCATAATGACTGTAGTTGCAAGCAACAGACAACACTGTGAGGAAAAATGGCTCAAACTTTACAATGTGGATCATTCAAAAGTTCGTGCCACTCATCTTAACTTTAACTGAGAGGAGGACAATCCGCTTCCACGCCAGATTATTCTGTAATTTTGTGTCTTAATCCAATTACCTGAATTGGCTGAGTTTTAATTACAGTTCAAAACACGTTTGATGCATTGCTACCAAGTTTCACCACTAAGCGACCCACAAAGCTGTAATTTGATTGATCTAATCCTATCAGAGGTGACTGAACCACAGGTATAAAAACTTAAGTAAGATGTGTGGAACCAGTCACCCGTGGAGGTTACCAGTGACAAGACATTCTGACTTTTGACGGCCACTCCGGCTAACAACAAAATGGCAGAAGATTGGGGAAAACAGGCGTTTGCTGCCAGGCGGTACCATGAAGATACGACGAGGAGATCAGCCTTTGTGTACACAAACAGCAACCATACCAGAGGTACAGTATTATCAGCATATTTTCAGAATGATTTGATGAGGACTATATTATGAAAAATCTGATGAACATGTACTTATTTTATTTCACTTACTAGATAAATTGTGTGATTGACATAATTGTTTCCAATCTATGTAGAATTGAGTCAATGATTACTTTACATGGCTCAAAAATAACAATGTGATTATTAACAACTCTATTAACAACAATTCTATTTTTCCCCCAGATCCATTTGAGGGTCCCAATTACCACATTGCTCCTCGATGGGTTTACAACCTATCAACCCTCTGGATGTTATTTGTGGTCATTGCATCAGTCTTCACCAATGGTCTTGTCTTAGTGGCCACAGCTAAGTTCAAGAAGCTCCGTCACCCACTGAACTGGATCTTGGTCAATCTTGCGATCGCTGATCTCGGAGAGACAGTTTTCGCCAGCACCATCAGTGTGTGCAACCAGTTTTTTGGCTACTTTATTTTGGGACACCCGATGTGCGTCTTTGAGGGCTACACCGTCTCAGTGTGTGGTGAGCATGCATATTGTTTCTCTGTATTACATTAAAGGAAGGATTCTGATCCACCCTTGTCTTCACTCAGGAATTGCTGCTCTCTGGTCCTTGTCCATTATCTCCTGGGAGAGATGGATAGTTGTGTGTAAACCTTTTGGAAATGTCAAGTTTGATGCCAAATGGGCCTCAGCGGGAATTGTGTTCTCCTGGGTCTGGGCAGCAGCGTGGTGTGCTCCCCCAATCTTTGGCTGGAGCAGGTACCCTGCAGGTTTTTAAGAACTAAAACGCACAGAGTTTTTAATTCATCAATGCGACCATCAATTTGATATTTTTTATGTCAGGTACTGGCCTCACGGACTGAAGACTTCCTGCGGACCTGATGTGTTCAGTGGAAGCGAAGATCCTGGGGTCCAGTCCTACATGATTGTTCTGATGATTACATGCTGCTTCCTCCCCCTGTCTATCATCATCTTGTGCTACCTTGCCGTCTGGTGGGCCATCCACTCCGTACGTTTCCTGCAGTTTGATTCATAAATTAAAGTAGCTCCCAGCCTGGCTGGTTCTCACACTGCACTGATGTGTTGATCATAGGTTGCCATGCAGCAGAAGGAATCAGAGTCAACCCAGAAAGCTGAGAGAGAAGTGTCCAGAATGGTGGTTGTCATGATCCTGGCATATTGTCTCTGCTGGGGACCGTATACATTCTTTGCCTGCTTTGCTGCGGCCAACCCCGGCTATGCCTTCCACCCTCTGGCTGCTGCCATGCCTGCATACTTTGCTAAGAGTGCCACCATTTACAACCCGATCATTTACGTTTTCATGAACCGACAGGTGAGCACAACAATAAATAGCAAATTAACCAGCGTGCCATTCTCCTATTTATATGTGTTTGATTTTCATCTCATATGCTATTTTTTTTTTCTCTTCCCATCAGTTCCGCACATGCATCATGCAGCTCTTTGGCAAAGAAGTGGATGATGGTTCTGAAGTATCCACATCAAAGACAGAGGTCTCCTCTGTGGCACCAGCATAAACCTCCATGTTCTCGAATTTGGAAAAACAATGACAGAACCATTATGATATGTACAGGATATATGTTGTTTCATTTATTTTTATTTTTTAGTAAATAGCTCTCTGACAAATGAAAAATACCAAAAACATTAATAAAGTTAATTAATCATGTTACTGTTTATTTTTTCAGATGAACATAAAAAAATAAATGCATACTGAATAAGTTTTCCATTTGTGGATTAATTTGACTTGTTGAGCAAAGGTGGTTTGATATTTTCCTCAAAACTGTTTAGTGAGATACTTTAAATCTGTAAACCAAATGTGGGTTTTGGACCCATCCTGTATGATAGCAGACACTCCTCAATAAGGCCGTAGCGTTTAATTCTCACACCAACACAAGTTTCTTCACCTTGCTTTTCTGAAACTGGCCCCTCCGCTCATTGTTTGATTTTTCACTGTGGAGACTGCGCTTGATTGCTTGGGCTGTAACGCGTCATAGGTGGGCGTGGTTCGATGTTGCACGAGACACAGGAAAGGGTCAAAACACACGCTGCACGGCGGCTGCTCATTATTGCTTCACAACACTAGTATGTTTTATTTAATTATTATCACTTTGGATTAGATTAGCTGTATCTAAACTTGAGCCTTCATATTTAACCCATACAGTAATGCACAGTTTGTCTGAGACCAGAGAATGAATGAATTAGGTCCTACAGATGCTTTTCATCCGCTTCTTTGCTGTCGAGACAAGCACTTTTATTTTGACATTCCACCGGATGTTATGGGCGAAGTCTTTGCGCACGCGCGCCCACGCTGTACAGTGGCCGTACACGTGAGGTGGGAGAACCAGCGGTTGACATGTCCAAAGCGAGTATGTGTTGAATATGTCGTGAGCAGACGTGTCCGCCCCGTGTCCGTCTGTGTGTGATAGTAAACCCACTGTGTCGCTTGTTGTGTTTCTCAGAACAGAAACGAGCCCGACGTCTCGGTTTCCTGGGGAAGTTAAAGGTAAGTTCTGCTAATATGCTAATGTGCCTGATGCTAACTGTGCTGCTGCGGCTACCAGGGTACTTCTGAGTGTCAGGGACAACACACACCCTGAGCTCCATGTTACTGTGGACACACACACACACACACACACACACACACACACACACACACACACACACACGTATTGATGTGCTGAAGTTTTGTTGCTGGTCATGGTTTGTGTTTTGTTGGTGTGTGTGTTGTGATTTGTTTTTAGCTAGATCAGTGCGTCTGTGCAATCATTTTTTTTTCAACATCAAACATGCCAACCAACAGATATCCATCACATTTCAACAGTTCTTGGGCTGCACAAGTAATTGTTTATAGAATTACCATTTCAATTCTACAATAATAGATCCACGGCTGCTCAAAACAAGCTGCCCTATTGTTGTTGTTGTTGTTATTATTATTATTATCCCCTTAAATACTCTAAAAAATTGCTGATATTTTTTTCTCTCTTCAATGATGCCCCAGGTGTTGCAGAGTAACAATATAATTGTGTGTTTGGGAGGGACAGACAAAATAAATACTACATAGTGTGACTTTCTGCAACACAATTTAATGAGTTATTTTACAACAAGCTGTATTTTGGCTTTTTTGTGTACAGGGCAATGATGGACAAAAAGATGGCACTTCAGGTAGGACCAAGACTAGAGAACAGTCGTCCGTGCAGCACGTCAACAACAACAGGAAACCAGAAGAAATCAGAAAGCAACGGGTAAAATCTGTTTTTGTGTGTGTGTGTGTACTCATTCGAGGGGACAGTGCTGGTGTTTTCTTGAAGTAAACCAACCTTTGAATCGATCCTCCCTCATTAGCTCCAGGACCTCCAGGAAAAGCAGAAAATGTCCAGAGAACGAGAGCTGATGAAGAGGAGGAACTTGCAAAGCTTTCAGAATGACATCTTACAGCGACAGAGGGATTTTGAGCAGAGGGTTCGTCTCAGTCTGTTTAGCGCAAATTCAGCACCAATTAAAATTGCTGCATATAATACAGTTAGTTGTCGGAGTGATTTGTGTTTTTTGTTTTATGTTCACAGGAGATGGAGATGCAGAGTTTGGAGAGGAATGTTAATTTTGAGAATGAGAACTCGAGAAAGGCATATTACAGAGAATTTAAAAAGGTATGCAGCCAGTTCATGCATGATACCACTGGCCCATATCTGATGAATACCTTTTTACAAGCGTATCCATGGAAATGTGTGTTTTCTCTCATAAGGTTGTCGAGGCAGCCGATGTGATTTTGGAGGTTTTGGATGCACGTGACCCACTTGGCTGCAGGTGTCCTCAGGTGGAACAGGCCGTCATTCAAAGTGGAACAAATAAGAAAATAGTTTTAGTCCTTAATAAAATTGGTGAGTTAAAAAGATGCATTGGGACCTGTGTGCAGCCCTGTTGCCTTCGCTCTTCCCGGTCATCATATTTAAATCGTCAAATATTTGATGCTTCAGTTATACGTTTTTTCCTTAACTGCAGATCTGGTCTCAAAGGAAATAGTGGAGAAGTGGATAAAGTACCTTCGTAACGAGTTTCCAACTTTGGCTTTCAAAGCATCTACTCAGCAACAAAACAAGAACTTGGTATGGAATTATATATTTTTTTAAATATTTTTTTGGATAAGCTTAAAATACACGTCCTCATCCACAATTCTTAAAGTAATTGAATGAGGTGATTTTACACACAGAAATTATTTTCATTCTGACCTGGACAGAAACGCAGTAATGTTCCAGTGACCCAAGCCACCACAGAGCTCCTCAGTAGCAGTGCCTGTGTTGGCGCAGACTGCTTAATGAAGCTACTGGGAAACTACTGCCGCAACCTGGACATAAAGACAGCCATCACTGTAGGCGTTGTAGGTAAGGAACACATCTTACTGTTGGAGTTTAAGACATTAAGAGCTCCCAAGTTAAGTTGGTGATTGCATAATCTTTTTGCAGGTTTTCCTAATGTGGGAAAGAGTAGTTTGATTAACAGTCTGAAGCGGGCTCGAGCGTGTAATGTTGGGGCCACTCCAGGAGTCACTAAGTAAGTTTACATCAAGATGTTCATTCTGCCCTCCTGCGAAACCCAGCGTACCTGCTCCCTGTCTTTACTGTCAGTTCTGATGATTTTAGGTGCCTTCAAGAGGTGCACCTGGACAAACACATCAAGCTCCTAGACTGCCCTGGCATCGTTATGGCAGTTTCAACGACTGATGCAGCAATGATTCTTCGTAACTGCGTGAAAATCGAACAGCTCGTGGATCCTCTCCCACCTGTGGAAGCCATCCTGCGACGCTGCAGCAAAGCACAGGTTTGTTGTTAGGTTACAACCACTGTGAATGTTGCTTCGCTGTGTTCTGGGTTTGTAACGGTATTTCTGTCGGATGCACAGATCATGGAGCACTACCGAGTTCCAGACTTTCACACAGCCCTGGAGTTCTTGGCGTTGCTTGCTCGACGACAAGGCAAACTCAGGAAAGGAGGGCTGCCCGACACTGACAAAGCAGCAAAGAGCGTATTAATGGACTGGACAGGGTGGGTTCAAAATCAGGATTGTGCAAGCTTTCAGATGACTCATTTCTCATTTTAATTTGTAAAATCCCACCTGTTGTGTTATTTAGGGGAAAGATCAGCTACTTCACGCACCCTCCAGAGACACACACGCTCCCCACACACGTCAGCGCTGAGATCGTTACGGAGATGGGTAAAGCTTTTGACTGGGAAGAGCTGGAAAAGGGAAATCAGGAGGTTCTTGCTGGTAAGTTAGTTAATGTCTGTTTGGTCAGGTCAATAAAAATCTCATTTCTATTAGTGTACAATTATTCTGCTTACTCTGGGTAGTCTACAGACATCATTCTATTTGGATTTTTTAATAGATGAGAAGTAGTTAAGAATCAGGCAGATTGTTATCTCAATCTCAGTGAACATTAAAATGAAATGAAAGGATATGTTTGGATATAAACATGGTTCGCCATTGTTCACTTTGTGATTTTACACTTCAGCACAAACACGATTATGTGTGTATGAGGATTGCATGTCTCAAAAACATTTCATCTTATCAGCTTCATACCTCAAATGTGGGAAAGAGTGGTGTTGAATTTGGCAGGATTTGAACATGGAAACGTTCAGTACTAGTCAACATTAATTAAACACAGTGTCATCTGGAACTCACCAATGAAACCTGTGCTCTTACACTGGTAAAAACGACTGCTTTCCCACTTCGGGGTTCTGCATACCGAGTCAAGCGTCACTGAGCAGTTGCTCAAACATTGGATTTTATTTTGTTGTGTTTCAGATTCCTCTTGTCCGGACATTCAGATGGGCTTCTGCATGGAAACCACTGGGATGACACAGGGTGGCCAGGGTGAGCCTGCTTCCGACCTGGACATGGAAAGAGTTTACACAGAAGAGCCAGAATTTATGGGGGAGGAAGAATCTGTGGATGATGACCAGGACCCAGAGGTGAGATATATACATCTGCCTTTACATCTTCAGTGTTTACTTAATGTCTGTAATATAATGTATTCTATATTATGCTCTTATCTACTCAAAATCAAATGTTGTTCATTTAACCCACATTTATACCTGATAATCTTTCTGTTCAAAATAAAGTTCGGACCTATGACAGTGGAGATAAAATCTCAGAAGGTGAGGAATGACTTGCCTTCCAATGTGGCTGCAGCCAGAGCTGTGGATCTGAGGGATATCTTGGGCGTAGATCCTCTGCAGCAGGGCCAGGCTCTCCTGGCTGCCGGCAAGAAGAGGAAAAAGCAGCAGAAAAGAGCAGGTTTGAGCAAATATAACTCAGCCATATGAATTTATCATTTACATGGACAGCAATATTTTGATTGTAAACAGACTAATATGCTTCTGACAATGAGGAAATCAAACACACTAATAGCCTCTGTTGTTTGTCATGCAGTTTCTTATGCAAATAAACTGATTTTGTTTTTCCTTTATAGACAAACTTGCTACAAAACTGTCAGACACCTTGACGGCTGCAATGGACTTCTCTTTTTCAGAATGAATAAAAGACTGTTTGAAATAAAAGGTTCAAAGAGTATCCACTATATGTTTTGTCTTTATTTTGGTGACACTACTCTATTTAATTTACCCATAAGTGTTCACCCAGCAAATCGTACTCCTATTCAACCACTGGTCCTTAAAGGAACTACTGGGTGAAAGGGATCTACTGGCAGAAGTTGCACGTAAAATAATCCTATTTGTCTCATACATTTTATTTACCTTAGAATGGGTGTGTGCTTTATATTTAAACACACATGTATATTTACATTTGGAGGGGTTCTTCTCTGGCAATGCTGCTATGTTGACAGTAGCTAAGACTGGACAAACTAAACAACTAAATTGTTCTGGCCTGGATCTCTGAATAGCAGACCCCTGTTTAAACAGTGATAGCTATAAAAATATTTTTTTTTTCATATGCAGTTATTAGTTTTAGTTCTATTAGGAGTGGGTCCTTTCTACAGAGGCTGCAATGATTTGACTAAACTTTGAAGTGTTCATGCCTGCCACAGATTCTTCATGTGTGGAAAGGAAGTTGAGTTGAGGGGGCCTTTACCTGCGACATGAACTCTTACCACTAGATGTCGCTCCATTCTTCAATGTGAAACTTTAAAGTAATCCTGAAATGTTGTGCCCATGAGACATCTCCACATGTATGAGCCTGTTTAAAAGGCTCTTTCACATGGCATCAGATCGGGTGTGTTGCTGATGGAGGCCGCTGTGAAAGTGCGGTGAAGTCACAGCTGTCAGGTTCCGGGTAACGTGGATGACCTCAGCTCGTCGGCCCGAGGTAAACAAGGCTGGCGGAGCTGCGGCTAGCGACCGTTCCGGAGCCTGTATTAACCGACTTACAGCCATGGCAAAGAAAGCGGAGGACTACCGGGATTCGTGGCTGTGATCACGTTAAACAAGTCCACTGCCACAGTGAGTGTTTTTATCCTCGTTCAGTTGCTTTGGTAGCATTAGCTTGAGGGGAGAACTAACGGGTGCTAGCCAGTTAGCTTTACAGCAACTTCCTAGTTCGACCAGTCGGGTGGAGCTGTGGCTACACCTCGCTTTTCAACAGAAATGTTCGCCCCCCTGTCGGGAGGTGACCGCGAGGCCGCTGTCTCTGTGTTAACGGCAGCTTTAGGGATGTTGTGTGCGCCATTAGCGACATTTAGCTGTCAAGTGAACTCATGGCGCTAGATTAGAGCTAGCTAAAAATAGAGATTACGAAAACAGCTAAACGCAGACCCAGGTCTAAACCCTGTGTGTTGAAAATGGTTCCCAATCCCTTTAAAACTAGTAAAACGACTTCCCAGGAATCAGACGTGTTCAATCTCGATTGCTGCGTGTTTTGTCAGAAGGGACCAGCGCGAGCATAACAGATCCATGGAAGCCATGCTGGGAATGTGCGCCATGGAAACACACGAATGCTGTGTAACAACAATCAAATAAATGTGTGTGTCCATGCAGCCTCTACAGCACCATGTAAATAAATGCCCACTGCATCCCTGCGGGGTTATATAGCCATATAGGCGTTTGCTTATGAGCAGGGTAGACATGTTATGCTGAGGTGTGTGTTCTAAGAGCTCGTGGTTAATATCCAGCTCATCCTTCAGAGGAAGAGGATGGTTACATCACAGGCTGTACAAGGTTCAGCCATGTGGAAATTCCTGAAACAGTAAAGTCATTTGATTTAAAAAATAAAAATAAAAAAGATCAAGGACTGAGGAAGTTAAATAGACATTTAACTGGGGTCATTCACACCTGTGAGGCTGTCAATCACACCCTATTGCATTATTTTAAAGGTGACATGTGCTGTTCTGTGCCATGCCAGAAAAAAAAAGTATTCCACCAATGTGTTTGTGCAGTCATTAAATATTCTACTTTTTTCAACCATGCAAAACTGAAAGCAGAATAACCAGAGTGTGGAATTTCCCACAGCAGTTTAACACAAGTTGTTGTATACAGAGATACAGTGAAGTATTCATAACACCAAGCAGGAAAGAAGGGGGGCTGCTCTGATCAGTTTCAAAAGACAAAGTTTGCTGGATGTGCACCAGTGTTCACTTACGCTTCTTACTCCAAATAAATCTGTGTACTTCAGTTAAGGTTTGAGGGGGAGACAGTCTTGACCTGACATACAAGAGTCTTGACCATGTTGATAGCCAGTCTAGTGGAGTTTCACAAGAGATGGTGCGGAAGACCATTTTAAAATACAGGATGTTGAGGCTGTGTCATGCTTTCAAAAGTATCTTATTCAGATAACGGCAGACAGAAAAAGGAGCATTTGAGTCAGTGATACTGGAAGTGAGAACTTCCCCATCGCATTTTGATTTCAACAGAAAATAATACAATGTATTTGTGATTTAAATAACACCTGGTAACTGTGTAGTAGTGTGATGTCGCACCTCTCAACTTATGTTCCACTAAATGTCAGATGTGTCAACAATGGTGGGTTCCTATATATTTAGTTTATATTCTAAAAATAATCCAGTTATAATTATTTATGTTAAAACCAATGGTATTAGAGACCTTTCTATAGGTTCCGGTAACCTCAGCATTAAAAATACTGCAGCTCCTTTATAGAGTACTGTACGAATCTAAGGACATGACTAAATGTCTCAAATTATACTTTGTTCTATTTTTGTTCTCCAGCTCCATCCTTAGATCTGGAACTGTCTCCTTAGCCATGTCGTCCCGTGTGTTGCTGCGGCAGCAGCTGATGCGAGAACAAGCCCAGGAGCTGGAGAGACGCGAGGCCCAGCAGCAGGCCTCTGCCTCTCAGCTCCGGGGCTCCGACTGCACTCCAGCCATTTCTGTCACACTTCCCCCAAATGCTGCCCGTCCCCCTCCAGCACAGGTGCCGGTGGAGGTGCTAAAGGTGAGCATGTTTTTATGTTCTCTGTTTTGTGAAGTCTGATTATGTTAGAACATCAGTCCTGAACAACTGCTCCAATGATCAGGTGCAGACTCATTTGGAGAACCCCACCAAGTACCACATCCAGCAGGCACAGAGGCAGCAGGTGAAGCAGTACCTCTCCACCACCCTGGGTAACAATGCAGTTACTCAAACCATGGGATTGTCCCCGGTGCCGCAGTCCAGCTCCGCGCCTGAAGTGGCCCCAACGGCCAGCAGTGCCCCAAACAGTCCCATGGCTCTGCTCAACATCGGATCCAACAAGGAGGAAGTAAGGAAGATTCCTGCTAGCATTGGTTTTAGTTCTTGTGTGTGGCTTAGGTTTGCTGCCACACCAGATTACACAACCTTGCCAAAAGTTGCATTTCTGCAAAGTGACAGTGGCCATTTCTGAGTTTTCTGCTCACTTCTTGTTAAATTGCTTTTTCGTTTGTTCTCCACTGATATGTCCAAAAGTCCCACTGTAATGAAGCGTGCCGTTTTTCATCATCCCCTTGTTGGCCTGTTGTCACAATAGCATGTTAAATACTGCACCCCCTGTTAAACCATGAAAGTCCTCCTCCTGCATGCTTCCCTGCTTTTGAAACTGGCCCCTCAGAGCTGTGACATGGGTTTATATCTGAAGTGAGCTTCAATTAAGACTGTTTAAGTTTAACATTCACTTACATGTAATGTTGATTACTTTTACACATTCAATCCATAGGGCTTTACTTGCTTTTGATCCTCTGTTTTTTTTTCTCTCATCTGCTTTATCCAGATTGACGATGTGATCGACGACATCATTAGTCTTGAATCCAGTTTTAATGACGACATCATTACGTTGATTGACTCAGGTCTTCAGTTGCCTAGCACGGTATGCAGAACAATGTACTTCCTCTTTTTAAGTTCCCTCTGGAGTTCACATCTTCCGTGACTCTACAGCGACATAGCAGCACTCTCCTTTTCACTGTCGATTTCAAGCAGCATTTAACTTTTTAGACCCAGAGTGTTTTTTTTTCCTGTGTGGAATTCTGAAGTCGTGGGAGCAAATATACACTTTTGGCACTCAGATACTATTCGTCACAGAAGTGCTGCCTGGGCGGGGTAAAGCCAGAGGACACAAGACTGGAGAAGTGAGGCATAGTCGGTCGTGCTCATAAAATAGTGCACGGTAAAGCTTCCAGGTTAACAGCAGATGTTTCTGGTGAGAGAGGGCTTGACATTTTTTTTTTGCTGTGAAACGTAAAATGAGGATTATGGTGATGCTGTTGGAGGAAAAGAAAAAGAAGCAAATCGAGGTAAAAATGTTACATGCCTTTTGACATAGCACCGGGTTTTGATTGTTGGCTGTAATATATAGGACTTGATTGTATTTAACGTCATTTTCATTTTTAGTTTTAAACTGTAAAATGTATTTTATTTTCGGTTGATGACTCCTGACTATATGACTAATCACATAGTAGCATTTGTTTGTTGCCTCGAATCAGTTTTGATTCTGTATTGAGGAACTGGCAACTCTGAACATCCTTTTTAAGATGTTTCTGTTTTTTCAGTAACCGGATATACTGTTTTAATTTTTCTGAAGCTCCCAGGAAATCTGTTGGATGTGTACCACAGCCCTGGAATGGCTGCACCCACTCTCACAGTCAGCAACTCCTGCCCTGCTGATCTTCCAAAAATTAAAAGGGAAATAACAGGTTTGTTCTCATACTTTCATAATCACACGTTTCTGTGTGAAACATTTGATAACATTTCATGGTATGAAACATTTGCTTTTGTCTTTTAGAAGCAGATACCAAAGCACTAATGAAAGAAAGGCAGAAGAAGGACAACCATAACCTCAGTAAGTCAAGCTTTACTAAACATGGTTTAGGCCACTTGCTGTACCTGTGCAACAACAGGAAGTAACACATTTGTATCGTGTGTGACATGCACTGCTGGAACGATTCAAGCATTCTGATTATGTTTGTGGACTTTGGAGAAACTCCAGGATTATTCATCTGAGCTCTTTGTTCACTCATGTCCGTGTTTTATGAAATGTCAAAGTGTTGCATAGTAACAACTGATTGTCTGAGGTAATCATTTCTCTCCCCTTCTTTTGGGCTCATTGATTTACAGTTGAGCGGAGGCGCAGATTCAACATAAACGACCGTATAAAGGAGCTGGGGACGCTTATACCCAAGTCCAATGACCCGTAAGTTGCATGTGGTTTTTCAGTGCACTAGTTTTCTTGTTCTTAAATGGATGAAGTTAGCAGTGTTTGAATTTAAGTTTATAATCCCTGTGTATTTATAAAAAGTAATCAGGTTTTGTTTCCTGGTCTTTACTGATATGGCAATGACGACAGAGAGATGCGTTGGAATAAAGGCACCATCCTGAAGGCCTCTGTAGACTACATCAGGAAGTTGCAGAAGGAGCAGCAGAGAGCCAAGGACACTGAGATGAGACAGAAAAAGCTGGAGCAAGCAAACCACAGTCTGATGTTACGCATCCAGGTCTGTATTTACTGGTCAGCTGTGTTTGTGTGTGTTATGTCCAATAGAGCTACGGAATTGCTTGACTAGGTTTGAAAGATAATTGGGCTGATTATGCTGAGATGTGCGTGTGCACCACAACACGTGTGATGGAAAAATGCTCTGTGTTGCAAAGAATTGTTCTACCCAGTCAGTCTGCCTCAGTGTAGTCAGTTGCTGTGATCCTAAAATAGCAGTTAATAATTTTTAATGTAAACGTGCTGCTTTTCCTATCAGGAATTAGAAATGCAGGCAAGGCTCCACGGCCTCTCCAATTCCACCAGCCTCTCCTCTGGTCTGGGCTCCGACCCCTCGCTGCTCCAGCAGCAGCCAGTCCCGCAGATTGGCCAGTGTCTGCCTGTCAGTGCAGGAGCAGCGTCCTCTCAGAACCTCCTCGGTCTTGGAAGCGTCGGACAACCTCTGCCTGCCTCCTTCCTGTCCCCGCCCTCCTCGGACTCTCCTGCAGGAGTCACTTTGAGCAGCCCCTTGGACATTGGCAGCCTGAGCTTCGCCGAGCTGGACGACCCCTCAGCCTCAGCGCTCTACCCTGACGTGGGCCTGGGAGACATTCTTATGGACGACGGCTGCAACCTGTCTCCAGATAGGTTGGGGGACCCGCTCTTCTCCCCTTTGTCACCCGGTGCCTCTAAAACCAGCAGTCGCAGGAGCAGCCTTGAGATGGACGAGGACTTGTGATGAGCCCTGTGTGCCGGTGAGACTTTCTTTTGGGACAAGAATGTCAGGCAGTGCAGTCTATCTTAAAACAACCGTAGGTCTGTTTATAGAACTATTGAATTGAATTTAGAGAATCCAGAATAGTTAACACATAGATCAAAAGTAACATCAGGAGAAAGTAACTTCTTGTCAAATTTATTTTCTTTTGCTATACCGACCGAATTATTGTTGTTAATGTTTGGCGCAGGTCAGATAATTATTTCTAGATTTTTAAATGCAATCTTATGAAAATTGAATATTGTATATATATATAAATATATATATAATAAGGCATGGACTTAGCATTAAGAAATGATAGATTATTAAATATTTTTTAAGATTTTTCCTCTGAGATTGAACAGGGATATAGAGTTTGCTTGAATTAATTACAGCACATGCTCATTTATAGGGAAGAAAGCTGTGAGGTTTCTTTGTCATGACAATAATGGCATAACGAACTTATTAAGAAATGCCAACACACAGTGTATGTTTTTATTCTTAGTTTTTAACTGACTGGAATCAGGGTTTGTTAATAGCAGTCGCACACTCATAAATGTTGGGTTGTTTCACCAGCAGCTTCAGAAGGGATCTTTGTAACATGGATTGGCACATTGTGAAATATTTACGGCATATTGTATATAAGAATATTTTATTTTGAGCAATTTTATTGCACCTTATTGTATGGCAGTCTATGCATTTTATGGGAGCTCTTTGTCTGTTTGTATTCCTTTAACACACAGTGGACAGCTCATGCCCAGGTCGCATGTACTCAACCTTAAGAGCAGTGGAGCATCATTTGCTGCTGCAGCTAGTTAGCCAAAGCAGGACTTCTTCCAGAGTAGCTACGGATTACATTTCAGCATTTTTTTTTTTTTTGAACATATATCCGCTCAGTCGGTGGAAATGCAAGATGGTGCAGAACAATTTGATCCTTTTACAATAGTACTGTAGTTCATTACATGTTTTTTTGATACCTGAATAATAGTTTGATGAGTAATATCTCCTGACTAATATCTGTATTGTCAGTAAGGGTTTTTGTCTCGATTAGCCTTGATGCTCACCAAATCATTTGAACCTGTTTGCATGATTAACCAGGATTGTGGCTATTTTTTTTTTTTGGATGATCAAAACTGCTATGTCTGTGGATTGATCACTGTAGTATAAACTCAGAGGCATTGACCTTTTAAACCAACCACTAGTCTGACGGATGTAAGAAGAAGGTAGAACTGTTTTTTTTGTGTCAAAACCTGCAATGCAATTATTATTCTATGGAATTGCCACAACGTTAAGATTTAATCTGTCAGATGCTTTAACACAACTTTATGAACATGTTACCTGCGTATGTGTAGTTGTGGTTTAAGTTTTTTTTAACACCGATGTACTGTATTTTATTTACAGCAAAACCTCCCAAGTTAATGGCACAGTTAAATTTATAACTTTTCTTTGGGCTGTGGTCAAACCAGAACACATTACAGATCACAGTGCTCTAGATCATAGTACTGAGTGATGTCGACCTGCGTTAAGGCGACTTTAAGGAGTTGCTCTGTTATGCTAATGATGTCGTTTGCAGTACCATGAGGTTAAGTATCTATGGTCAGCTATTTCAACTTATACCACATCACGCTCCATAATATTAACCATGTCTTACCCTGACGTATGTTTGAGTGCTAACACTGACTGTTAACCATAAACGTAACATTTGTGTCTCTACAAGTTGGCTTTCAGAAGATTTTAACAAATAAATGATGCTCATTGGTCCATACTGGAAGTGGTCTTTTCTTCTCGGACCTTGTCAGTGGTAGAGCATTTGAGAGATTTCCATCGCGAGGTCCAGACACTCGGTTGCCTGGAGGCAGATTTCTGAGATCGGGCATTCGCAGAGGAAACAACGAACGCCCAGACAGCTGCAGACGTTGCAGTGGTGGGTGACGTCCAGGAGAGGCTGCAGGGTGCCGGGACCACAGCCGCACAGATATGAGCATAGCGACCAGACACACTCGCTGCACCCTCTCACGGTGGCCAACAGGCAGTCCAGTGGGTGGCAGAAGAGGCACGCCAGGAGGATTGCAGCACAGAGGTCTCACATAGGGCAGAGAGTGAGAAACAAATAGAGGTTAGAGAAGGAAAAACTCTTCAAAGAAGCAACACAATGATACAGTCCCAGGTCCTTACCCTCTTCATCTGGCTCAGTGCGTACAGTTGCGGTCTTGAGACTTTCTTGACTCCTCATTGTGAACACATGATCCACCTCATATACAGAGCAGGCCTCCGTGGAGGGTGGCAGCAGGGCACAAAGAGGCTTTGGCTGCTCCTTCTCTACCAAGCTGGGGCTACAGATGGGAGCCTCCCTGGACAGTCGACCTTCTGGGTTATCATGCAGGTTCGATCCAACTGGGTTTTCTGCAGCTGACAGAAACAAAGTCAATGAATCATTAGAAAATGTGCTTTGTAATTATCATGTGATGGAAATAAATTATCCCAGGTATGTTCTTTTGTTTTTTCACTTGACTATTACCTGTTTCATGCTGTATAATAAAATATATCATTTTACATGAAAGTAACAAAAGTGATATAATTCTGACAGCTGCAGGTATCAGTCAAAAGAAAAAGGTACATCACAAAATACACTCCTGTAATAAAGCTTCTGTACAATAAGCACAACAAGGACCAACAGGGTAACTGCTGCCCAGCACTCACAGTGCCTCTCACCTGCTGAGACGCAGTCAGCTTTAATGCGTGCCTGTAAATCTGTGGGCCTGGACTCCTGCAGCTGTAGTTTGTCAACGCTCCCATCATCCACTTTTTCATTTACATCTGCACCGTTCAGTTTATCACCCATCCTGGCATTTTATACTTCAGGACAAAAAGAAATCACTGGTAACACATGAAGCAACAAAATTGTATGTTTGTTTCTAAACAGAAATTATTCATTCATATTGGGATGTATAAGGAAAAGAATAACTACATTATTCCGTCAACCACAGAACCACAGATTTACCGCTGAGTTTGTTTGTGATGAGTGGACAACTTAGAAATTGCAGGGAAGTAAATCTATTATTGATCTCCATTTTGGAAACATTAACAGTGATGAAACTTGGCACACAGCTATCCTGGCAGTTTTAAGAGAATGTGAGATTATGCTTTCATTAATTATTCATGTACTGAAGCCATACTTACCTTACAGTGACAGATTTTTTATTAGCCCCGAAAGAGGGGGAACACATGTAGTTTATCTATCATAAGTATTTTATTGCATATTAGTATTTGTCATTAATTTACACATTGATTGAGTTGTATAAATTATTATGAGTCATTAAGGGAATGTAAACAGAGTTACGGGAATCCAGAAAGTCCGCTCTGTCAATCTGTATATACAGAGATATCATGTATATCATCAGTAAGAAGAATATTGTACTTACATAATTTGAAGTAGGTGATGCAGCATGCAGTCTTAATCAGAACTCATCCTTTCTATGACCCAGCAACTGTGGAGCTGCAACAGACCCTCTCTCACTCTGTCTCTGCCCCTCTATCTCTCTCTGTCTCTCTCTATTTCTCTCTCTCTCCCTCTGCCTCCTCTATTCTTTGTTGAATCATAATCCTTCTCAGTCTCACATTAAATTCAAGAACTATGCAAATACAATTGGAGATAGATAACAATACAAATATCTAATAATTGTGGTGAATAATGAAATAGATTAATAGCACTAAAGCCCACTTCCTTTAAGCAGTTAGACTGCAACGCAGCTAAACCTATGTAATAGTTTAATTTGTTAAAGTTATTATTTTTACAGGTAGAACCCATAGTAGAACCACAGACTGCGGCTTGTACGAAGTGGAAACGTCGTTTGTTACAATTCCAGCAGATGGCGATAGATAGAGAGTTGGACAATATCTTTACAGAGAAGAAGAACACTGACCAATCACCGGTGATTCTTAAACGAACAGCATCGAGTTTACCCGATTGCGAACGAAGCCACATCCGGTGTCAGCCTCGTAGCATACAGTTAGCTGCCGAGCTAACGGCTTGTGGGTTTTTTGTTGTTTATGTTTTCTGTTTCATTTTATTTGTAGTGCGATTATAAGTGTAAGGTGAACCACCATGGTAAGTATCTGGAACACATACATTTAGCTCTCCGTTAGGCTCAGTAGGCTTATTTATGCTGGCCACCAATGGGTTACACGGCCTAAACTTAGCATCCGACGGGAGCTTGTTTTGATCCAGCCTCAGTTTCATTGTTTATGTCGAAGTCATCTTTAAGGCGAATTTAAAAATAAAGATTATGTTTGGCAGTTTTGTGTTTAGTTTGTGCCTGTCCTAGTCCTCAGATGTTTTCTGTAATCTTGTAATCTGGCTGATGATAATTGACTTACAACTATTGAAGCTAGCGTTAGCACCATCAGTGACATAGGATTTGTGTGTAAACAAAGCGTTAAAAGTACACTTTCTTTATTCTAACCTCGGGTTTTGACAAGCTGCTAATACTGTATCTGTATTTCATCACATCAGGTCACATCTGTTTTAATGTTTAATGGTTTATCATGTCTTCTGCTTTCCAGGACAGTGAAATGTCAGACAATGACCCTATGCCTGGGCCTGAGACCAGTAGTATGGAGGGAGAAAATGCACCACTTTACTGTATCTGTCGGAAACCTGACATAAACTGCTTCATGATGTACGTCCACAACACCTCTGCTCCAGTTTCAGTCGATTATTGTGTCATGTGATGTACAAAGCTGATTCTTATTTTCACTTCTGACAGTGGTTGTGACAACTGTAACGAATGGTTCCATGGCCACTGCATTAATATCACAGAGAAGAAGGCAAAGGCAATCCGGGAATGGTATTGCATAAAATGCAGAGGTAATGAAAATGTCTTTTATCACACAGTTTTGAAATGCTATACATCACAAACCATGTAAATTAATAGGTTTATGTGTTGTTCTTTCTCTTTGAAGATAAAAATCCTTTGCTGGAAATAAAGTACAGATCAAAGAAAAGCAAAGACAGGGATTCTGAGGCTGACAGATCTGAAAGGGTTTATAGCAGCCCCAGCACCCCTGACTACAGGAGTGACAGAAGGCGTGGCTCAAAAGTAAGAAGTTCACAGCATTCAGATTAATTAAATAGCTCAAAATAGAAAATGGTAGGTACTGGTATTTTGTAGTTTGCTTAGTGTATTTATTTAATATTCTGACTATGTATTCTGCATTGATTATTTATTTTGTCAGGTGAAGCGTTCTGTTCGAATGTGTGGGGAATGTGAGCCCTGCAGACGGACTGAGGACTGCACCCAGTGTGACTTCTGCAAGGACATGAAGAAGTTCGGAGGCCCAAACAAAATCAGACAGAAGTGCAGGTTTAGGCAATGCGAGGTCCGAGCCAGGGTGAGTGACTTCATCTTCATCTTGTTTGATATGGCACCATTATACCACCATATGGGCAGACATTTAGTATGAAATAATAATATTGATTGCTGTTTTAGCTGTTTTACTTTGAAACAAAAACTACTAATTCACATCAGGGTCAGGACCTCTCTGTTGGTTGCCATGTTTTATTCTGTATTCCAAACTGGAGGGTGAAGATATTGAGATGATAGTTTTATTTACATTAGATTATATCATATACTAATAATGGATCATTCACACAAGGTGCCAGCTCAAAAAAATATCTATGTCTAAAATCGGAAAGCAATCCGAGTCCATTAGTGCTCCCTCATCTCTGCTATATTCATGCACTCCCGTGTGGCTGTGTCAGAAAATGCACAACCTGTTGCTTTTTGTTTCTATACAGAAAATGCTGCGTGTGAAGGATGAGGAATTCTCCTTGCGGGAAAGGAGGGAAAATTCCCACCACAGAAGGAGACGGTACTCTGACGACTATGACAGCGAGGCAGAGCTGTACCAGCAGTACAAGTCAGCGGGACTTGACGACAACATGGTAGCAGAGCATCTGATGTGATATCATTGTTAATCTGCATAAACCCTTAATCAAGAACTTAATGTTGAGTGGCTGCTCTCCTCTCATCCAGGCATGGGCCACTGATGACGACGATGAGCCTCCATTCAGTCCCGTCATGCGTAAGAAAGCAGTGAAGGTGAAACACGTCAAGAGACGAGAAAAGAAGTTAGACAAGAAAGTAAGACTTTATTCCTCTTGTGCATTCTATTCCATCACGTTGTGAACAGCGTAAATTGGAGTAACACATCTGCTAACATCAGGTATGCTACTTGTGTTTTTTCTTGAATCTAACCAGAAGGAGTCCCGTCGCCACAAACAGAAGCAGAAGCACAAAGACAGAACCAGGCACAGCGAGAAGGGGGATTTACGGGACAGTGGAGGACAACGTCAGTGTCTGGGACCATCCTGTGTGGAGGCAGCGAGATCCAGCTCTAAATACTGCTCTGAGGAGTGTGGCATGAAATTAGCTGCCAAGTAAGAACTCTCACTTTCTCCATGTGTTTCTATAAGACCATATGCTGCATTTCAGATCCAGCTAAAAACAAACACAGTATATTCTGTGAATATTTGTTAGGTATTGTTGGAAACTGGAATCAAAAGAGCTTTTACTTTGCACTGTAGTTGATTCCTCTGTTTTTTGATCGACAGCCGGATTTATGAGATCCTCCCACAGCGTATCCAGCAGTGGCAGCAGAGTCCCTGCATTGCCGAGGAGCATGGGAAGAAGCAGCTGGAGCGCATCCGCCGCGACCAGCAGAACGCTCGGCTGCGCCTCACTGATATGGAGCGCCGCTTCCACGAACTGGAGGGGATCATTGCCAAGGCCAAGCAACAGGCGGTCCAGCAGGACGAGGAGGTGAGCTGGCAGCAGCCTGCACTCTGCACCTTCTTAACTCCAACAGATCACTTTATAGAGCCAGTGATTTACAACCAAGTTTTGGAGGCATATACTGAGTAAAAAAAAGTTTAAAATAGATAGCAGTGAAGTTGTTATCAAACCTCAAATGACAAGTATATTAAATTAAGGATTGATATTTTATGAACCATTAAGCAGACATAAAAATGTATTACTGCATTACTTCACTTGGAACAAAGGATGTGAACAATAACCATATTGGGAGGTTACCTTTTAAAACTCATGCACAGATTTTCTTCATCATGTTTAATATACTGTTGACTGACAGTAATAATGATGTGATAGATACAGTGACTCTGGGACTTGTGTGATATACAGTAATTATGAGGGTGATATAGATCTAACTCTAGTGTGGTGAAACAGCTTCTACCCTCTGGCTCTGGTCAAAGTGAAGACGAGCCTTGAAACTGCAACCTCAGACATTTTGGTTTGTTTGCTGCTGCAGAAAATGAGCAGAGGTGGTACTGTATTGACTTGTTCTCTTTTGTTGCAGGTGAATGAAGGTGATAGTGAAGACACAGACCTGCAGATTTTCTGTGTGTCCTGTAGTCATCCCATCAACCCAAAGGTGGCGCTGAAACATATGGAGAGATGCTATGCAAAGGTGATTATTTCTTATTATTTGTGCGTTTTGCCCCAGCATCTCATATAAGCTCAATCAGAACAATATTGACGTCTGATAACGTTTTTCTTTCCCCCATGAATATGCTGACAGTATGAGAGTCAGACCTCCTTTGGCTCCATGTACCCTACAAGAATAGAAGGGTGAGAAAAGAAACTACTTTACCCAGTTAATTCTTACTCACTTCATTTATTTAACCATTTATTTTTCTACAGAGCAACCAGGCTCTTCTGTGATGTGTACAATCCCCAGAGCAAAACATATTGCAAGAGGCTTCAGGTTTTGTGTCCAGAACATTCCAGAGATCCCAAGGTGAGTGAACTCCTCTAACTTTAAAATTTTCAAAAGTAGGGTAGAGTTTCCCATTATTTTTGATGTTTCTCTCTTCTGCTGTGCCCAGATCCAAGTAGATGAGGTGTGTGGATGTCCTCTGGTGAAAAACGTGTTTGCACTGACAGGGGAATATTGTAGAGTCCCCAAAAGGAAATGCAACAGACATTACAACTGGGAGAAGCTGAGGAGAGCTGAGGTGGACTTGGAGCGAGTCAGGGTGGTAAGTCAAAGCTCATACAGAGGGTTAGAACTTTTCTGTACATTTTCAATCATAAAGGGCTCAATGAATCAGAATCAGCTATATTGATCAAGTATGTTATACATGCAAAGACTTTGACTCAGTTTTCTGTCTTGCTCCAGACTACACTGTACAATGTAAATTTGAATATACATAAATACATAGACCTAATACAAACCAACATATGACAACGAGCAGAATAATATTATAAAATTTTATAAGAAAAGAAATATACAAATAAATGGGTAGAGTGAGTAGAGGTGAACAGATGTCCAGTGTATTAAAAATATATGTTTATGTATATATTATTTACAGTTTGGATTTGGATTTTCAGTATTTACACAGTGCAAATGAGTAAACTGATATGCTGATGCTGTCCATAAATACAAGCTGTAAGTAGCGTATACATAAATATGGTAACTAATCCTTATCGGCCCTTTTCTCGTGCCGTTGTTCTCCCCAGTGGTACAAGTTGGACGAGCTCTTCGAACAGGAGCGTAACGTCAGGACTGCTATGACCAACAGAGCTGGTCTGCTCGCTCTGATGCTGCATCAGACTATTCAACATGACCCCTTAACAACTGATCTCCGCAGCAACAAGGATAGGTAGTCGACCTAGTTTGCATCTGGGACCACTTTACATAATATGATATTTGTGTGTAAAGGATTCATCTTCTAGAACAATGACTGTCGTTTTGATGAAAACTGTTTTTCTAACTAGATAATTATTTTAAAATGTTTGTATATTATTAATTTTAAGTGGTAAATGGATTTATATTTTCCTGACTTGTACTGCTGATTGAAAACTGCTGGTTTTGCTATGAAAATCCTGAATAAACACAATGAACTTGGTCCAAGTGAGTACTGTGTTAATTACTGTGTTAGTTACTTGTCATTTCAGTTGATCTTTGCACCACATATGCTAATTTGCTCGACTCTAACCCAAGTAAATGTGCTTTCCGTGAACTTGCGTTGACCCTGATTCCTGATGGTATCTTTCATACAGTCCTGAAGGCACCACAATAATGGAGCCAGGCTTGGGGATGTAGTTGTAGTTGCTGTGAATTTACTGACTGAAACTACATACTCATACTCATTTCCCTCAAGAGTGTAGCAGATCCTGGTTTGTCCTCCAGGCAATGCATAAATATGAAAGGCCATCTCACATAAAAGGCGAACACCAAACATCTGTATCATGGGTGCAATGTTGAAGACTAGATATTATGTTAATCTGCAATATGGAAAACTTGTATATGAACTTGCTTAAACCCTTTCCTATGTGTTGCAGATGTTTGTGTGCTGTGTTTAACCATAAATCTCATTCTTAGAGGTGGCCCTATCTGTGACAGATACTAATCTTCATCTCTCAACCTTTGAACCTCTTGACCTCCTCTCCCATATGGAGGGAGGACTGGACATCTTTCTTAGTTACTGAAACAACAGACGACTTCAATTTTACGTATGTTCTCATGATTAGAAACTTGTCTTTGTATCCTACACTTTTTTTTCTTTCTCCCTCACCTGCATAAAAACCTAATTGTTGCACTGTTTGAGTTGTCACACTCTGAGGATTCATGCTGACTGTGTAACCCTCTGCAGAGTTTTATTAAATGACTCAAAACACAATGCCATTCTGAGAAAACTCTTAATTTCAAATTAATTTCCACCACGGTATCCACACACACAGCAAGTTTCACACATTAGCAAAGAGAAAATGATCAATTAGTCTGATACTATTTTTTTTTAAATCAAGACGTATTCTGTTTTACATCGCCTATTATTATTATTATTACTACCACTACCGCAACTACCACTATATGGTGTAATGGAAAAATTGCTTAGGAACTTGTGTGAACCTTTTCCTGTGTCATGTGCAGGCTTAAGGAGTCTGGCAAATGTGTATGACAGATGTGATCTTCATCAGTATGAGACACAATTCTAAACTCTAAAAATAAAGTTCACCTGGTCAGTCAGCCAAAAATAACCACTATTATGTGCAGTAATTGTGTATAGATGAATATTAAGCGCATTCATTGGCTATCGTTGTAATACGTCACTTCAGACGTTTAGAATAAATCACGATGGCTGCTTGAGTTGAAACCCAACTCGTAAAAACTCAACTCAACCCTGCTCAAAAGTAGTTGTAATAGTAAAAGCAAAGTCAAAGGTTTTTCGTCTGCCTAATTTCTATCTCGCGTCTCGCACTTCTTTGAGCCTTCAGTGTTTCCGTCGGAGCTGGAGGATAAGCAGCTAGCTAACTTCGCTGTGGCATGTAAATTGAGCTGGTGCGTGTTGTAGTTAGAGTCCCAAACAAACGGACCTCCCTGTAGGTGAGGTGTGCAGAGGCTCACCGAACCGCACACACCGGTAAGTCACGAACGACCCAGAGATCTCCACCAAAGAGGAGTCAGTGGAGCATAGCTGCTGGGGACCCATGGGGGAGAGCAGGACCCTGTAGCTAGCGGTGGCTACCGCCGCTCCTCTCGCTTTCACTTTCACCGTTTGCTGCGCTGTCTGTCGGACGTGAACGGAAATGTTTGGGGCTGTGGCTCATTGCAGCATGCGGTAAAATACACTTTGGAGAAATATCTGGTGTCTGTATCCAGAGTTCAGAACATCCCCAGCAGTGGCAGTACATTGAGTGACTGAAGTTAGCTAGTGTTGCTAACAGTGTGTTTGCTGGCGACACCCTCCATCATATGAGGTCTGCAAAGGACAGAACACTCTCCTTGTTTGCTTTGTTTATAGATAATGCTAGTAATAATAATAATAATAATACCAGTGTGCGTGTTAACATTGAAGTTCGTTACTGTAAGCTAACCTTTAATCACCTCAACGTGCAGCTAGGCTAAGTGTGTAAGATCTCTGTCATTGTCTCCAGGTTCAGGCAGCCTCACTCCACACCACTTTAAAAGGGGTGCCAGATCGACGGTAGATGAGATCTCTTCAGGACAACTCTGTGGGGAGATTGTAACTCGACCTGGTGCATCAATGAATGAGGAACCACAAGAGAGCCCGCCCTCAGGCATAGAGCCCGTAAAGGATGATGAGGGACAGCCTACAGACGAGAAACCAAGCTGTCAAGCAGAGAGTCCCTCCGTGTCACCAGCAGAGGAGGCCAATGAAGAGGAAGCAAGGGCTGCGGAGGGTGAGCCTCCTGCTGACTGGTTCGAGCCCCTCGAGGATGATGAAGAGGATGATGCCAATTCCTATTCCGGTAGGAATGATGCAGAGGAAGAAAGCCTTGCAGGGGAAAGTGAGAGGAGTGAGAGTGTGGCAGGCAGTGAGAAGGCCTTCAAAAAGATGCATCAGTAAGTTGAACAATGCTGTTTACCTCACCTCTGTGGTCGTGTAATAATAGTAATGATACTCTCAAGCGTGCCAAATAGCTGAGGCTTTTCTTTGTGCTCTTGTCTGATAATCAGGAGCATTATCAATGGATTAGTAATGTATAGTTCAATGTTATACTGCACTATATTATATTTAATGTCAATAGCATTCTCAGTCCTTAATATTTAATCATCAAACCTGTATTTAATTGTTCTTAAAGGTTTTTTAAATTATCATTTTGCTTGTGTTAATTATCTATTTGGTCTCCCGCAACACTGTAATTCCCCCTAGGGATCAATAAAGTGTGTTATCTTATTTAATTAATGCCTAAACCACCATAGATCCTTCAGGACTACTATGGTGCAGTTGAAATACTCAATGCAACAGGGAGTCTATCTGAACACATAAAATGGGGAAGGGTTAAAGGACACTTCACTAGGTTACAGTTGGAGTATGGTAATAATGTGTATATGTGATAATATTTTACCTAAACATTAAAAAATGATTTATTATATGAATTAGAACATTACAATATTGTTCTAACGTCACATGAACATTTTCCTTTATGGCTTCCAGTGCAGCCTTTCCCCCCATGGAGTGTATATATATATATTTCTCACTAGCTTGATTTTTGTCTTCTCTGTTAAATCCAGCATTCAAACCCCTCGTCGTAAGCGGTGTCACCCTGACGAGGGATGGGAGGAATGGCCCGCACTGGGAGAGAAGTGGAAGCGCAAAGAAGTTGTTCGGCGATCAGGGAGCAGCATTGGTCAGACGGATGTGTATTACATGAGGTAATTACTGACTAGTAGTAAAATCAAATCAAACAACGCAGTGTGTTGTTATTTCAAATCCAGAGAGATGAAATGATAAAAAAAGTAAACAAGCACCCTCATTTAGTATCTCAAAACCTTTTGATTGAATCTACATATTTCATATAAATATACAAGTATATTGAATGGCAAAGCTGGTTATTGGCTTGGAACATGTTGGGGCTACTGACTGGTTGGTTTTATGATTTTACTCTAATTCTTGATGCTCGCTGACAGTTCTATATTCTTTTTCCCCTGTTAAAAGTTCTTTTAGTAGTTTTTCTTACTCTTGTTGAGGAGGATGTCGCCATTTGTGAATGTGATGATAACAACGTGACGTTGTCAAATTTAGTGGTCGTCTTCTAACTCTTTGCATCTGTTTCTACTTTTCTTCTTCACAGTCCAAAAGGTGACAGAGTGAGGAGCAGAGTAGAGCTGGTGTCAGTGCTGGAGGGTATTATGGACCTGTCAGCCTTTGATTACAAATCAGGAAAGTTCAAGGATGGCAAGATGCAACCTGTTCGAATTCGACACAGAGCGAAGGTAGCGGCCTCTTTATCACTTCAAACTTTAAGCCATGTAACATTGTTCCTGACTCAATGTTTTATATGTTGAAAATATTTTTCTCAGAGATGGTTTCACCAATACGTGTCCAATTGGTGGAATAAACACAACCTTACCAGTGCAGCCCAATCCCTTGATGAATCAACAAACCTCTGGAAATGATTGGACATACTTTATGTAGTGACTGTGTAACTGCTTGGATCACCTGTGTAACAATGATGGTTCGGTGGTGGTCTGATGACTTGCCACTTCCTGAGTAAAACTTTTATCATTGAAAGTTGGTCGTGCTGTGATCGACAGATCATGTCTTATAGTATGTTTCCTTCACTTTTTCATCCATCAGAGAAAGTTAAGGGAGCGTTCTTCCTCTGAGTCCAGCTTCATGGAGAGAGGAGAGGGGGCCGACACACCCGACTCTTACCACAGGCTCACCCCAAGTCTGGGACCCAAAAACACCTTTTCCAGCCAGGCAGGCTTCTCCACGCAAAACGCAATAAGCGCTCCAAAATTCTGTCGCAATGAGGACCTACCAGACAACGACAGAATCAAACTTCCTATGCCCTCATCATCCAGACCCCTCACTCTCCCTGCAATCAATGGAGATATTGCAACTGAGGATAGCATTCTGTGAGTCTATTACTTCTGGTGATATTATTGAACCTAATTTTCTGCCTAAACCTAAACAACTAATGACACTGACATCACACGTGTTTTTTATATAATCACTTTCTGTATTATCATGTTCCTCTGCAGGATCTGTGCCAGATGCGGTGTTTCTTTCACAGGCACGTGGTACGACAAACAAAGGAAGAGGCCTTGCTGTCCGACTTGTTGGGGTATGTCTGTACATAACCAATGTCAAATATAGAAATTGAGTAAAAAAGGCCACTTCTTTACATGGTGCTAATGCTACACTGGTTATTCTTTTTTTAAAATTCCAGCTGCCTCAAAGACAAAGGAGCATCCGATGATCCGTTTCAGAAAGGTAAAGCTTTGTGGACATGTTAAACTGGGCATTTGTCCCATCTCCTTTTTTGTGCATGCACGGTGAGGAAAATTGGTTTGAGGAATTAACTCTTGACAATGCGGTCGACCAAAACTACCAACATGTCAGAAATTTCAACTGACGAGTCTGAAGCATCTGAAATTGCAGTGTATGCAACGCTGTAATTACTCTGACTTATTAATTATACATTTCTATCTGGCATTAAGAAAACTTCCATAACAAAGAAAATTACTTTGCGTTTTGAGTTGTTCTTAGTGACTGATGAGTCATACGATCTAAACAAAATCTGCATTTCTTTTCCTCTCCACTGTAGTGGATTCCTTGTGGCCAGTGTGTGGGATGTCACACCACCATGAATTGTGGTCAGTGTGCCAATTGCAAACATGGCCTGCAGAGCCCTGAGTCCCGGAAACGCATCTGCCGGAAACGCAAATGTATTTGTCCTATTCACAAGGTAAGCTGCGAGGTTCACCATTTATTGTTTAGGTTGCTGTTGCTCTGTTTAACTTTTGCACTGTGTGTGATGTTTGTTAAATCAGGGACCTGGAAGGGGAGGCTTCATGAAGCAGGCGCCGTACACTGACGTTCCTGAAAGCTTTGATGACACATGCATGAGTTTTCAGGTGGGAAAAATTGCACGATCCCTGTGCATGCTGTTCTTGCTGGAGGGTCATAAGGTTCATGTGCTGCCTACACAACACCCTTTTTCTCTCTAATGATTAAAGCAAATTCTCCATTACATTTTATGTCAGTATTACTATCATACATTATTAAAATATAATAAAATAAATTATCCTTCTTCTGGTCATCCAAGTTCTCCACATTTAAAGTAAACAAATTTGCGCGCATGTAATAACTGTAGTTGTCTAATGATGCTCTGGTGTTTTGATGATGAACGATTCATTGATTTGGGTGAGTTCTAACATTGAGTTTCTTTGCAGAGTGAATTTACAGACTCGCAGGTAACTTTTTATAATCAACAGAGATCAGTTTATACCTGTGTTCACATTTCTTAGTATCATAGTTTTTTCCCCTCACATTCACAGATTCTTTATTTCCACAGCACCAGAGTCTCAAAAGCAGTGATACAGAGAACTTCTCGGTCAATGTGGACGTTGAAGATGAGGACGATATGTCAACTGACGACGATGATGATGTGAGCAACTTTAATTTTGAAGGGCTATGACGAAATTGTTATGTCAAGCAATATGGGTAAATCAGAAGCCCAAATGTTTTTATTGCTTTATGGGTGGTTGTAAACTAGGATAAAAGATAATGATGAAAATAATGGTGAAAAAGAGTCTTGCAACGTGACTGAGGTGTAAAAAAGTTACAAGTTAAATGAATTATTAACTAGTAATTATAGTGGTTTTTCATCTTGCCATTTATGTGACAAAATGATGAAATGATCACTCCATTGTTCATGAAATTGTTTCGTGTTAAGTTATCGTCTTCTCTTCTACAGTGGCATAAGAAGCGAAAGCGACGGTCGTGTGGAGAATGCAAAGCCTGTCTCTGCAGGAAAGACTGCGGCACGTGTGATTTCTGTGTAGACAAACCCAAGTTCGGAGGCAGCAACAAAAAGAGGCAGAAGTGTCGTCTACGGCAGTGTCAGAGGCAGGCGATGGTAAGACCATAACATTTTTTAATAAATGTATTGTATCTTGCAGGCATGATTTACAAGGGTTAAGGGTTAACTCTTACGGTTGCTTTCGTAACCATGGTTTTCTGAGTGGCATGAGTGAGAGTGAGTCTTATGATAGGAAGAGTCTGCCTCTTTGTCTGCCTGACAAAGTGTCACCCATTACTCTCTACAAGCACCCCTCCTCTCGCCTCACCCCAGCATCAAATAGGGTCTGGGGAGATATCTCGCTCATGCTAGTCAGATAATCTGGGTATGAAAGAAACCAAAGCATTCTTTTCAATGTCTTACCATGGGAGCCACACTCCTGTATTGTCAGAGAAGCTGACTGACTGCCAGACCCTTAATGCAGAGATGTGGATGATGGAGATCCACTAAGGAGCCCACAGTCAGGACAGCTTGGGCCAGGCCTGATGCTGTCACAAGACCAGCTAGTTAGAGGCCCTATCTAGAGTTGAGCTTGTCAGCTGGGCTCTGTTTAGCTGGGTGTGCTAAAGGAGGGCAAATTATTTTGAATAACAACTCTGTTTGTCTAATTTATGGATGGCAGGCAGTGTGGTAACCGCAGGCTCCTAGTGCAGTTAGCTTGCTTGGTGTGCAAAGTTAATGTACTAGAATGAAACTCTACCAGTGTTGACTCTTGCAACTAGTGTCTGTTGATGGAGGTGTCTACTCCGGTCTAAGGCCATTAGATTGCATCGACAGAGCTTGCTTCTGAAGCTGGTAAAGTTTATTGAATGATGTTGCATCAGGAGTACTTATTGTGGCGTAGATGCTGCTCATGGCTGGTGTAATGGTACTGTAGTGGCGAACAACGTATCATTCCAAGGTAAATCATCTAATGTGTGGCAACGCCAGGAAAGGCCAGTAACGCAAGATAACAAATTTGGCAATCCCCACTGGAGCTGTTCTTTGGAATGTCAGGTTCAAGCAACCTAGAACATTTAGAATACACCACACAAGGAAGGAAGACAAGAGAAATTCAATTATTTTATTCGCGAGGAGAACGGACGGAGATATGCTCAGTTACAATCTACTACCGCTCTGAAGCATATCCCGCCGGACCCTCTCTTTTTATTTCCTTAGGGTGGTCCCTAGTTACACAAATGTTGCTGCTCTAAAGGTTGGGGGAAACACAGCAGCAACAGAAACGTCACACGATACATGAGTCATTGCACAAGATAGATCATTCAAAGTTGCAGGTGTCTCCTTATTAGCCGAGAACAGAAATACTCCTCTCTCTTTACCAGCTGAGAATGGGATGCTCCTCTCTCTTTATCAGCTTGTTGCTGCAAGAGTCAAATTGCTGTCTGCAGCAGTTTCGGTTCCTTAGTAACTGAAACACAAAGCACAACCTAATATAAAATTATAAAAGAAACAAGAGTAAATATGGGATAACTTATGCACAATTATCCTAACATGAAACTTGGAAAGTACAGGAACAAACAAGAGGAAACACATTGGGTCGGAGTGACTTGACTCGGTAAAGTTTGTTCTGACCCGATGGGATGACACGGCTCATTTCAGTGATTGCTGAAAGTTGAGCATTTCTCTTACAGTACAAGTGCTTGCGCGAAGACATGTATCCCATAGTGAGACATTAAAACGAATGCTAAAAAAGAGAACTGAATATTTCTGTGCTTCTGTTGGACAGAGGCACCTACTGCCCTTCCAGATGGGGCAAGGAGACTTTGGGCCAGATGGTCCGATAACTCCGGGTAGGCCTCGACCTCACTACACATACAGTCGTAAGTCGAATTTAAAGAAAGACAAAGGGCAAAATTTCGGCATGGACTTCAGCGACAATGAAGACGATGACTTCCAACCAGTGAGTGCACAGTGGTTTTGCTGTTAAAATCTTTTAATTCTCCAGTAAGACAGTTTCAGTGTAGATAAATGCTTCATTTCTTTTTTGTGGTTTTAGATAAGTTGGAGCACTGAGCCTGCCAGGGGTAGCAAACACAGCGAACTGAATGTGAGAAACTAGTCTTCTATGCAAGTTTGAAAATATGCATAAGCAAATCTCCAAACCAAACAGCTTGTCACTTCATTTTGTCTTTCAGCCTCTGGATTGCTCACATCCAGAACAGCGGAATGGACTGTCAGAGAGAGAGCACAACGTCAGCCACTGTAACTACAGTCAGCCAGTAAGTTCGCAGTCATCCTTCCCGGCAGCAGTTTTCAGATAGGGCTCTGAAGTCAAAGGGTCATAAATCCCAACATTCATGCTTGAAACAGTGTCATTTAATCCATCTTTTTAGCCTAACATCCTCTGATTGCCTACTCTGAGGTGTGTTCATGTACGCACAGCAACACCACACGTGCTGTTGCCCTTGGGCACACCTGTGGTGTGCATGTTCACTTGGCTATATCAGCTAGCATTGCCACTTCCTGTAGCTGGAGAGGCATGGGACAGCGCACATGTACAATTTAGGATCTTAATTGAGAGGAGCAGGATCTGCACCGGCGGCGCTTCCCATATTTTTTGATGCCATTGAGCCACAGACGTTGCAGTTTTATGGCGTTCTTCTTGTACACTTGGCTTCAGGCCACCCACAAAAATGAATTTGATCTCCTTGTAAAAGATGCCTATCGCTGCCAAGCTGTTTGCACTCTCCACTTGTCACTGCTCTCTTCTTGGCTGTCCTTCAGTTTCCTTTCCTGTGCTTATTTGTTTTGTCATTTACTTGATCAGACTGGAAATATCTGATGCTCTGAGATACATTACCCATAGCCTGCATATTCACTCACTGCCCAACCCTAATCATATCAGTCATCAATGTGGATGGATGTACTGTATATTTTGGTGATTTTAAACTTAGCAAAACATTTTTTTAATAATCTCATCTTGTCCTACACCCTACAGCCAATCCTATACCAGCTTCAGGCTGATGAGACTCTGGAAATCAGCTTGACCTTCTTAGCTCATTTTCTTGTCCTGACCTGTCATCCTATTGACCGCAAAAGTCCCCGCCTCACCTCCATCGTCACAGTTCATAAATGAGGCTTTGTGAGTGTTTCTGGTCGATGTCAGTAACTGTTTTACATCAGTGGCTGTCTGGTTCTATATATTTCCCAGGCCAGCAGGCTCTAATGTGATTTTTTTTTTCTTGCCAGTTATCAGACAAACATTAATTCTATTTCCAGGACAAATGAGCTAGCGCTGCACCAAAGTTTCCCTCTACTCATTATGTGTTTGCATCCCAGTTTAAAGTGCTGAGCTGTTATTGGAGGTTTTTACTAATGCCGTGACTTGATACATAATTCATTATCACACATATGTTTCATCTCATACTCTGTTCAAAGCTGATTTCATGCACTTTGATGTAGCTTTAATTGCATTTTACTTCATCTTCCATTTTGATTTCATAATTTACATTGTGCATGAATTCTTCTTTGATTTTTGACTGACAGTAGTTTTATTTCAGCGTTTAGCTCATGATTGTACCCTCATCATTCCAGGACCAGCAAAGTAGATATGATGCAGAGAGATCACACTCCGGCAGAGATTGTCTAAAGCCCATTGAAGATGATGATGGAGACTACGAGGACGACGAAGAGGACTTGCCCATGGTGAGTGTCCTGCTGAGACTGCTGATGTTTGTTCTTTTAAATAACGGAGGACACAAACGTGTTTTGTATTTGTTTTCTACAGATCTCACAGATCTTCAGTTTGGCTGATAACCCAGCAGGAGGCGGGACCGACATAGAAAACCAGCTGATGAAACTGCTGCACTCTTTACGAACCACTGTGTTACCAATCCTATGGTATGCCATCATGGTGGAGGGCCCACAGCTGCAGGTCATCCAGTGTTCCAAACAGTCGAACATGACTGACACCATGGTGCTCATCGACCCAGGCTTCTTCTATCAGGTTACTGTCCAGAAGCAGCCGCTGCTCCCCACCCATCCACTGTACGACAACTACCCCACGCGCTTAACCTCAGTGACCGAGGTGGTCAATCTGCTTCTGGGCCTGGAGAAATACACCGTGTGCCACGGTCTGTCCCCCAAAGATTCATTACCTAAAACAGACCCCATTGTACTGGAACGTGCATCAACATGTGACTTCTTGGTGAAGAGGAACGTGAATATCTGTAGTCACTGCAGAGCGCTGCAAGAACTTTAACTTCAGCACACACAGCCGAAAATCTCCGACCACATTGCAAATGACCGATTCTCTGGTGCAACTATGTGCCATATGTTTGTCTTTGTTCTGTTATATATATTTTTGTAGCCTTGGGTAGTTATATTTATATATATATAACATGCTGGAGATTTATGTCTGGACTAGGGTTGCACAATATATCAAAAATCTATCATGGGCTGCTGTGCTTGTGAGCATCGGTCTTTTGCTCTTTCAACTAATGCCAGTTAAGTCTGTACTTATGTTAGGACATGATTATAAGCTCAGTCTGAGTAAAAACAACACAGCAGGGATGACAGAGACACACTCAGGCAGAGATGAGTGGGAAAAAAAAATCACAGTCAAAGCATGTATGTGAACATGACGAAGAACCTCTGGTAGCCTTCAGTTATCTTAAATACTCAAAAGGTGTTTGGTTTGTCTAGTCTGGACCACTGTTTAAAAACATGGCAGCCTCCGTAGAGAAGGCTCCCTTGATCTAACGATTTAAGTATTTAAAAATGAAAGTGTAAACAGTTTCCCATAATTTAGATGAAACAAAGTAATGAAAAAATGAGGTTTCTTCTAAACAAAATGTCTGCCAAAAGTTCCCTTTCACCTTAAGCTTACACACTGGACCTTTAATGGTGCTGTGCATGGCACCCCGGGTGTGTGCACCCCACTTGGTGGCGCTGTGAGCCCTCGCCTGTCTGAAGATTGTCTGTGTCTGTCTCTGCATCAGTAACCAGGGACTGTGGGTTTATTTTTTTGCAAGTCATGCAATTGAGATCTAAATCAGTGTTATTGCATATCACGTGTCTTTGTGCAGCCCTAGTCTAGACTCTAACAGCATGATTTCATAATTTGAAAACATTCCCAGAGCGCTGGTGATAAATCTGGCATGTTTCTTCTGGTCTGTGTTTGGCTTCTTCACTGGTCATTGATGTCCTTATGGGGAGTGTGATGGGTCAATGTATGAGCCACACTTATGGAGGGACATTCGTCATCATTAAAAAAAAATAGGGCATTTAATGTGACATTTATGTTGTGATTTTTGTGTCAACATCAGCTATCACAATGTTGGGATGTAGCCCATATTTAGTAGAATCAAATAGTAGCAGATTTATGTGTTGACAAGATGAATGATGTTTGCATTTTGTGTGATTTTCCATGTTATACTCATGTGTTTGATCTTAATGATAGACACTGGGTGTGTAACATGTAGAAAGAAACAAAGCCAGTGTCCTCACAAGAACAGATGCATCAAGCACAAATCTACTGATAAAGAAAGAAAAACAAAGACATTAGGGTGGTGCTGTGGTCAGATGGGCTCCTGCAGTCCAGACATTAGGTCTCCCAAACATTTATGACTCCCACTAATCTAAGAGGATGAGTTTGGGAAAGAATATAAAAAAACAACAACAACAGACTAGCACTGACTCAACAGAAGTTGTCCTTAAGCATTAATGATGTTTTTCCAGATTAGTTTTGCTAAAACCTCAAAGTCAAATGCACTGTATTTATGATGCAGTACGGCTGCTCTCTTGCAGTGTATTAAAATCAAGTAAAAAGGATAGTTTACTCCCTGTTGCTGCCTTTAAAGGCAGTGTTGGATCAACTTTTCATTCTAATCGCCTTTCATCATATTTATGAAATATGTCCAATGGACTAACACCATGGCCTGTGTTTGAGTTGAAGTAGCTCTGATGTCAGCAGTTCATTTTCAGGAGGGTTTTAGTTTAATCAAGCAGCATCTCCAATGCATTTCAAATATGTTAAGTGTATTTTATAATGAAGTGCTAAAATGTTTAGATATATAGGTTCATGTTTAATGGGTGTACTAGCGTGTGTAATTATAATGATACACATATTCATCTCTGTCATTTGAATTCCAGGGGAACCTCTGCCATGTGCTGTGTCAGTGCCCCGGGACATGGACACACGGACAGACTGTAGCAGCTGGAGGAAGACACCAGTGTGGGTGGATGGACACACCGAGGGCACGTAACATCTGGGCGGGGCAGCTGTGACAGCGGCTGTGTGTAAACCTATGGTGTAAACACTGGGTCTCATCCGGGGCAGGAGGGGACGGGGCTCTCTGCCCGCTCACAGCGGCTCTGCTCGGCTCAGATGCGCAGCGGCCCGACGCAGCAGCAGCAGCAGCAGCAGCAGCAGCAGCGGAGGAGAAGGAGGAGGAGGAGGAGGAGGAGGTCTGGAGGCTGCTGGTGAATTACAATTGAGATACGAAGCTACAATGAACCAGAGGGGTTTCACGCTTACCGCCGCACGGTTTGTCCATTAATCGCCCTCTTCCCTGGGATGGTTTCCTCCAGTGAGCCGACGCGGGGATGATTTTTCTCGGCCGGGTTCTGCCACAGAGGACCGCGGAGACCTCGGAAGGCATCGGTCATGCTCTCCGGTAAGAGAGAGGGGGGGGGGGTTCTGCTCCAATATGTCCTTCCCATGATGAACACAACCCGTTGATACCCCAGGCCTGTGTTCGACCCCCCCCAACACGTTATTCCTCCTGTATTTATGATTTTTCTGTCACGTCCAAACCCCCCGAGTCAGCGTCGTGTCAGCGATACACCTGCGACGTGTTAGCTTCCATGCTTCGGTCAATGAGCCCGGTGAGTGTTGGGTTCAGAGCCGGTGCTGCGGGTGAAGGATGGCCGCTGTCTCCAGCCTCACACGCCGCGGTTTTCATTTAAACACAGCCATCGCTTCCTTCGCCTGTAAACATGCGGGTGTTGTTGTGCGTGGCGTTTTCATTTGAAAGAGCAGGAAACACCACAGGGGAAATACCACCGCGTCTGGGCTTTATGGGGCTGCGGCTGAAAACTAGTAAATATCCGTGTCATGCTTTTTTTCTTTCTGGGCACAGACACACACACACACACAACTTCTCCCTGTTGCTGCAATGTTGTGGAGCAGACGAAGCAGGGCCCTATCGATCCCACTGCTCTCTGCTCATGCAGCTCTGCCAGCCCTCCTATTATTCACAGATTCCTGAACAGGGATGATGTGTGTCTGGACGTGAAGGGACAGAACAAACCTGTGGGTCACTCGGTCCCTCCAGGGTGATTCCCTGTTAATCCACTCTTTTGGTTGCTATCTGGGAAACACCTCTCTGTTTTTAAAAGCAGGGCTCTCCTTTCCTTTCCCATTTTGCTCCCAGCGTTTACTGAAAGTGCTGATTGCTCCTATTTTGGGGTTCTTGTGTTTACAGGCCACTTTGAATTCATGGGCCATTAGGCCATTTGCAGAGAGGCTCGGTTTAGCTGCTTTATTGCAGTGTGGGGGGTGTCATCTCGATCAGGGGGTAATTCGACACATGTTGGTGTTTGTTTTCACTCCTCACTCTCTCCCTCTGTTTGCTGTTGTCTTTAAATTGGCAGCGTTGTCACTCCACGCTCCCTGTGGTTCACATGCTGCTTTTGGTGTGGAGCCTCAGTCATACACGATAAAATTGGACCTTGATCCAGATTGGTTTAAACACAAGGGTATTCATTTCTCCCCCTACCCACTTAGTAACATCAAGGTGACTCTGCTCCTTTTATGATGCCCTTAAGACATGAACTGACATGATTTGAGCATCTACTGGAGTAGTAGCTGAGCTTATAAAAACACCTGTGTTTAATAGGCAGGGTGTGTGTCCCAGGCTGGCTCCCTGGGTCCAGACCTCTTACCTGGACATTTGGACATGGATTTAAAATAAAAATGTTCTTTGGACTCAATCTAATGTGTCCTGGGGTTTGGTGTGGAGCTCGGGGAATCATGTCCCCGACTCTGTGACGAGTTAAAAATACACCATGAGAGCGGCAGTGGCATGGATAAAAGACAGAACTCACCCACATTTCCTCCCCGAAAGAGAACTTGAAGGGCACAAAAGAATCCAAGCAGGCTGTAACACATGTATAATAATGACTGTAACTGCATGGCTGTGGCTGCACATTGTGAGCAGCTCTGAACCCACTCCAAAATCAACAAAGCGGATTACAGCCACGGAGGAACACGAAAACGAATCTGGAATACATAGAGAAATCCCTCCAGGTGTTACGGAGCAAAGGGAAAATGTAAAGGAATAATCCCTTCAGACGCAGGAGCTGCATTCCTTTCTTTATTACTCCCCCCCCACCCCAGCTTAGCCGAATCCAGGTGGATGGCAATCACCAGGATTGCTTTGTTTCACTCCTGATACTTGAGTCAAATGTGGAAAGGTGAGCGTCGAGGCCAGGGAGGAGAAGCGGCAGGGCCGAGCTTAAGCTGTGTTATAAATCAGTATTTCATGGATATAGAGGGTACATGAAGACATCACATTAGAGAGGGGGGTGGGGGGCTGGGTCACCTGACCTCATATAAGCCCTCCGCAGCTCTTTGGTCAGATGGAGGTAGTTCAGGAGAAAATCCTCTTCATGGAATCCATTGTAACCGATGCTGACCTGCTTCTTTTACCTTTTAGATTGAAAACATTTGGGGGGGTTGGCTTAGCTTTTTCTGAGCCTCCCCACCTCTTGCCAGTGTACCATCATCAATGTTTGATGCTGAATGGCCGTGAGAGGCTGCAGATAAAGTCACTTTACCGTTCTCCTGCAAAGAACAAAGCGTGGGTCAGAGTTCAGATGCATCAGGGAAAACCAGCGGACGTTGTGAAATGACTCGTTCCGGGACCTTTCACACTCGTCCAACTGGTGTCGTGGGCACCCTGCTCTGGTTACCATGTGTACGTTTACAACAGCAGCTGTGTCAACGACAACAGTCAACGTGAGGGCTGCCGGCCTCACCTGTCCGCGCTGAGGTGATATTTCAGCTGCTCCCTCACATTTCAGCTGCTCCGTGCCGCCTGTTGACAGGGAGACTAAACACATCGTGGGTCCATTGGCGATATCAGCGGAACTGAGGCTTGTGCCTGGGGCTTTCCTGTAACGGATTAAGACGCACTCAGTTTACAGTCATGAATTCGGCTTTATTGAATCAGTTATATAAACGCAGTAGACAACAACCTGCGACTCTCGGGCCAGATAAAAGCTGACAGCTGAAGAGAGCGAATCTCCTTCAGGAGCTACGAGCCTCCCTGTTTAACGTCGGCTGAGAAATCTGTTGCCTGTAGCACTTTAGCTTCCCTGTGAATGTTGTGATCTAATATGCGTGGCTCCTAAGCTGTGCACTTCCTTTTGTGGACGCGGTCTGGACCTATACCTTACAGGCCTCAGCGTTGAGCCTGCCGGACTTGAATATTAAACCTCTCGCTGATTTGCATTCTGCGATGCATGCTGCACAGGGACAGCTCACTCTCATCGCACGGCTCATGTTTTAATCAGCACGCCTCCCTCAGTAGAATCTGCACCCCCCACCCAGAGCCGGTGCCTCATCCCCTCTACATGTGCTATGTCAACATGCGTTTGATGATTGTGGTGCGTTCATATTTCTTATTCACATCTCCTCTGAGCCTTCCTTTTGATGCCGTTCTTTGTGGTTGTGTTTATCCGGGTCTCCGTAGTCCTGCCGTCTCTGTGGAATGCGATGTGTGTTGTACCTGCACCTCGGCGCACATCTGCAGACCAGATGTTAAAGAAGTTAGCGCTTGACTTCAGTCAGCGAGACCACTGATCATATCAGGTGTGTTATTTGTTAGGCTCTGGAGGGCGACCTGTTGCAGCTGGTTGATGCTCCTTCCTCCTCTAGCTCGTGTCCTTCATGAAAGCAGCACTTGAGGTTGTGTTAATGTGGTACAGCGTGTGTTGTGTATTTGCATACAATTCTTTGCAATCACGCTTTGAAGGCGTTTAAGGTCCAGTTGACATGCTGGCTATAGATGAATTAAAAAAGCTGGCTCCCTTCAGCCCCTCTGCTCAAAAGTGATTGCTCAAACTAAAAAAAAGAAAGCAGATGGCTTCTAGCACCCAAGCCGTATACATATACACAGCAATAGTATCAGTTTAAAGCACAGCACACACTGTCTGTGTGATCCAACACCTATTACACACCTTGTGCTGATACTGGCAGAAATAGAACCACGGTTCAGGAAGTGTTAAATGTGATTATGCTGCTGCTCTTTGGAGAGAAGTGTGTCAACTCTGTGATACAAGAAATCGACCACTGGTGTCGACAAAGATTTTGATAATTTCTTCAGTCGTTAAGTTTAGAATCCTGTCATAGAAGTTAAAGCAGCACAAATGAAGCATGTGTCCTGTTGTTAGTTGCAAATGCTTTGGTAACCGGACAAAGCCATTAAATAGGCATGGCAGCCTTTTGGCTTCAGCTTTGAGCTCTCCAGAGACAGTCCAGTAGAATACCAAATGTCTCTGTCTGTCTTCTTTACTGCTTCTCTCTGGGGTTGTACCAACTCTTGGCTCAGCAATGCACAGACATGACACTGCATGTCCAGTCCCTGGAGAAAGTCCTCCTCAGTACATTAGATTAGGTTGAAATCTGATAATCATGGACTCTAGTTTTCTAGAACAAGATTCACGTGATGAGCTTTTGTCTGAGGGCACTCATAGATCTGCCATTTGTTTGTGTGAAAGGCTCCTACTTGTCTGTCAGCGGGAGGTCAAGCATGCTGGGGGTTTTCACACGTACAGGAGCAAACAGCAGCTTCTGGTTCACTTCCAGCACAGGGCCAACGCAAACTCCATAGAAGTATTTCAGGTATGTCTTCACACAAAGTGAGCCTCGTTCTTTATGATGTTTGATGGTGGAAAACACAGCACTATGTCTTACTGACCGTAAAGAGCAAGAGGCTGGTACAGGAGCTAAAATGCCTCGTCTTAAAAAAGATGGGATGCTGGCAGAAGCAGTCTTTGGACGGTAATTTTGATTCAGCCCTTGAGGCCTTCCGTCTAGATTTGTTCAACAGAGTCATTTCATGATTTACTCGACTGGCAAAGAGACAGCAAGATGCTTGTTTATGGCAGCGATTTGTGAGCGGCGCTGAGTGAGAGGCTTTTGGCAGAAAACGCTATTGCTATTTTTGGATGTCAATTCTCTATTGGGCATCGCGGAAGAGGCTTTGTTTGTGATGAAGATCCATTATGTGGAGAAAATTGCATATGAATTATTACTGACATTCATTCATTCCTCCCTCCTCTTCCAGCTGACCTGACCAGACCATGTAGCTGTAACATATAGTATTATGCCAACACTATACAAAATACCTTTCACGTAAACCTTGATGTTTACGACAGCAAACGGGAAACTCCCTTTTATATATTGCCCCGGTTATTTCTTCCGTCACTGTGTGTCTCGCTCTCCTCCTCTGGCTCCCTCTGAGCTATTGAGACATAAAACGCACAGTTAAGGTTTCTCCCGGTCCATATATCTCCATATATTTTGAATGTTGCTCAACATTTCTCATTTGAAATTCTCTTTTGCAAATTAATTGGTTGCTAATTTCACCTGAGAGGCAATTTCAGATGAGCGCTTTTTTGTATTTACAATACTTTAACTTTCATTAACATTTTAACATGTTGGTTAATTTGTTTAACACTCTGCTCAGTGTTTGCATTCACCAACTGTTGGGTTTCTGTCTATAGACTCCTGAGCTGAGCTGCACTGGATCCCCCGATGCTACCTGGCGTAATCAGATCTAGGAGACACCCATGTTTATCTACTATTGACTTCTTGGAAATGCAACTACTGACTCTCCACCTAAAGTCAACACATGGCTGAAACTGCAAGGTTAGAGAGGAGACAACGCTTAACAATGCCTTCATATATAAATATATATATATATATATATATATATATATATTAACTTATTTTTTTTCTTTCAGGTGAGGGTGTGGTTGGGAGCGTGAGTCCTCAGAATTGCATCACATGGAGGTCAAAGGACAACTGATCACATCAATGGGTCTGGGGGCTCCTGGTGAGTGTAAAGAAGCGCACCTTCGTGTCTGGACAAGCCTGGAGTGGTCTGGCAAACCTATGGGATTGTGTTTTCTCCGACAGTTCAACAGAAGGAACGTGTTTTCCTCAAGGGAACAGCCAGCTGAAAAAACAGCTGTTGTATGTGTGAAGGCCTTTTGTTCTCACACTGTCACCACAGCTGTCAGATAATGTTATCAGAGCACCGAATTACTGTGAACAGACGTGGCATTGTTTGAGACAGGCATAATGAGACTTTTTTAGTTTCTTAGTTTGATTACTTGAAGTCTCCATTTCAGCCATTTTGACCAAATATTTTGTCTGTACTTCTGGTAGTCTGGTATTTAGCATACGTCATGACAGCAGTGAACAGTGTTGTTTCATCTCTCAAACTTTTCAATCCCTCACTTGTGGTTCTGAGTGAAAATGTAAATCCTTCAATGTGGGTCAACTTTAACTGTACATTTTAAAAGTTTTAAAAATCTATACATTGTACTTCTAGTCAAGTTTTCCAGTACAGAAATTGTGAATATGTTCAATTATGTAGGCAGGACTCTTTGTGTCAGACTGACTCAAAATAATCTTCAGCTCATTGCTCAAAGTAATGAAAGAACATGTCACTCACTTTGGATGTGTGGCTCCTTGATGTGTTTTAATAGGTTTTTGTCAACAGACATGGGATGTGTTAACAGTAAATAATACAAAATCATTCCACCCACATCCTGGGATTCCTCTCACTCCCTCTGGTGCGCTCTGTTATGTGTAGATGTTCAAAGCAGCCAGGAGACCAAGCTGCAGGCTGAGAGGATTGCGGCTCTGCAGGAGAGAAAACAGGCCCTGGAGGCTCTGCTCCACTCCAGAGTGGGAGAGCTCAAACAAGTCTGTCTGCAGGAAGCAGTGAGTAGCTCCATCGTCATGTATGAATCACACATGGGCCAGGATACGCGTTCTCCCTCCGTAAAACTCTTTTTTTTGTTCATTTGTCTTTGTTTAAGTTTATTTTAGTTATTTTTATTTCTCACAACCTGCTGAGAATCTGTGAAATCTTTGTTCTCACGTAAAATGACACACACATTTATAATTACCTCACAACACCAGAGAACGTGTCAGTACATGCTAATAAGGCCGCAGCAGTGTCACAGCTTTTCAACACATCCCTGTGTTTCCACATTGATATGATATCTGCTTATATGAATGTCATTGTGTGTTTTACTCTTTTAATCAGAATCTTATAATTTGATTTGCACTCACCATGCAAAACGTTTAATTTATGAAGATCACAGAGACAGACAGCTTGTGTGCACAGGAATTTCTGAGTGTTCAGCAATTTCCCTGATCAACACGATGCATGAGTGTTAGAGTGAGCTGTGCACACAATTATCATGTTGTCAGTGTATCTCATTTTTAATCTCTACTCATCTGCCGGTGTTATATTCTGTTTTAATGTTTCATTATCGTAGCAATATATTGATAATGAAGATTCCAATGCAGTAAACTATTTTTAGGTTTTTAATGAATTAGTGAAGTCTGGTTTTATGAAACACCTCTGCGCTCACACCGAAGGATAATGGATGTCCTCTATAGGAGCTGACTGGGAAGTTGCCACGTACTTTTCCCCTGGAGACTGGAGAGAAACCCCCGCTGGTGCAGCGCAGAGCTGGCCTGGCGCCCAACACCAAGGCAGAGGTAAGTCAACATCTTGAATATCAATTGTGTTTAGGCAGCAGCTGTAATGTTGTGGATGCTTGTGGTCTAACACGGTTGTCCGTCCCCGGCTGCAGGATGAGGCCGCCCAAAGAAAGCAGATGAAAGCCATCTTCACCGGTGCTCTGTACAGACACTCGGAATCAGACAGGAACGTCCCAAACAGCAAGAGGACAGTTCATCGAGGGTGTCACACAGGTATAATCACACGGCAACACTGGACATATCCGGGACAAATGAATAGCAACCAAGCCACGCTGTTGTCAACATTTAATGTTTGCACATCACAATGACCTTTGCACCCAGGCTCAGCAAAGATGGATCAGATATCATGCTGCACTGCCTTTGACCTGCGTGGTTATTGTCTTTCAGAGGACACGGTCTTGTCAGAGAGTACGAGCTCCATGTCAGATTCAACATCCCATGACAATGGTGAGTCAAGTTACACCAGAATCAGTGGGTGAGGGGAAAGGCGACTGACTCCTCCTTATCCTGTTGCCAGTGAAGGAGTTTACCTTTCAACACCACAAACACCCATGCTGTTCATGAACCTGGCTGTCTCATTTTTATCACTCCCACTCTGGCTCGTAGTGTACTCCTGTGCCTTTAACAAAAGCAGGATGTTAATAGTTGCTATAAGGTGAAAAAATTAGTCAGTGATCATTCTTTTCACACTCAAAATAGAAATGTGCTTAGTAGGTGTGAAGCTAATTTTCACTCCTCTTGTTCAAACCCCAAAAAAGACTGAGCTGTCACATTTGAGTTGTAAATCCAAAATAGCCCACTTGGATTGTTGTAATTTAAATGAAGTTGATCTATTTTATTGTCTGTGAGTGGGCCTCACTGCAATTATTCTTGTGTGTTGTTCTTCCCCCCAAAAGAGTCATCTCCCAGCGTGGCCGCTGACCAGCGCTCTCTGTCTCAGCCCCGGCTCACCGTGGGCAGCCCTGACCACCGCATCAGCAGGAAACTGTCTCCGGTTGAGATTTACTATGAGATGAGGACACGTCGCAACTCTGTCACAAGCTCTGTCAGGTACTGGTCGTGACCCTGTGCTGCAGGCTGTGCAGTTTGATCTGTTTGTACATATTCTTATGCACACATTCAGATGGCTGTTTTATGTGTGTTAAATCATAAATGCATCATAAATGTCCCCTGGTGTCGCTCCACACAGCCCGACTCACTCTTTACCGAGGAGTGCATCTAATGTTGAAGGTAGGAGTGTTCCAGCGACTCCTCTGTTGGCCCGAACTGCTCCAATCAGCGTTCATGTCAGGTAATGTGGGATAGGAGGCTGCGTTTGTCTGATTCAGTAACTGTGTGTTAGAAAATGCATGTTGACTTAGCGAGGCTTGTAAGAATAATTAGTGGCTTACGTAACGATACCACCAACGGCTAGAGCTCATTAAGTTGTGCCCCTTGTTGAGTCCTGTGAAGTGCAGATAGTGTTGCTTTCAGTAGTTCTCAGAGTCCTAATATGAACTCCTGCTGTTCTCACATTCCGCCTCAGGTCGGATGCGTCAGGGGGTAATGGTTTGAAGCAGTGGTCCGGCAGCCTGGATGTGCCATACATGATTCCACTGGCGCAGGAGGGCTCGTCTTCTGACCGGCGAAGCTGCCCGTACAGCTCCCGGGCCAGGCGCAGCAACAGCTCGGAGGCCCTGTTGGACAGGTCCAGCCTCCCCGATGACCCGGCGCCCAGAAACGGGATGCCCCCTAGAGGGGGGCCTTACAAGAGCTCAGAGACACTGACTGACGGCAAGCTGCGACACATCCACCTAGGCAGCCCTGAGAGACATGTGGACGGCTCTGTGGATCAGGCCAAAATGCGTCTCTCCATGGGCGGCAGAGGGGCAGGGGGAGGCTACAACGAGCTGCTCATGGACTATATCTGGGGGAAACAGCAGAGGTTGCAAGTGCAGCACCACTTGTACCAGTCCACAGGCAGGATCTGGCAGGACATGTCCTCTCCTCGTTCGTCCACAGCAGCTGTCCCTCCCCATGCCAATGGCTTCTCTCATTCCCAGGTGCATCTCCCCAGCACCGCACCTCCTTACAGCCCCATGGTCCTCAGAGGATCACAAGCGGAGCTGCGCAGGGTCAAAGTCACCAGAACCAAATCATGTGGACCTTTTATGCCTTTGCAGCAACATTCCCAGGATGGAATACTATTGTCAGCATATGAGTCTCCCCTCCCTGCCTCCGGCACCACCACATCCTCCATCCCCAACCTGCACCCTTACCAGACTGAGCTGTCTGGCCCCTCCTTCAGTCGCAGAGCCCCACAGTTCTCTCTCCCGACCCCGGAAGACTCAACTAGAAGCCTGCATAAAGCCCTGGCTCTGGAAGGCCTGAGGGACTGGTACCTGAGGAACGCTCTTGGCTATCCCCCAGCTGCCTCAAAGGGTCACGAGACGGGTATCTCTCGCCTCTCACACCCCAACCCGTTGGCACAGCAGCAGTCTGTTCAAGGTGAATCAGCCAACCTCAACAGGCCTCAAATACCCCAGTCAGCAAGCTTCCACGGTCTCCCACTGCATGGAAGGTCAGTATGTTTTTCTTTCTTTAGCCTGTGTGCAAAGGAAGAGGTACTCTTTCTAAATACAGATACACTTTCAGCGTGGGGCTTTTATTATGAAGGGTCTTTGTAAGAGCAAAGACCAACACCTCACTCCCTGGTTCAATCCAAGTCTTCATGTCCTTATTTAACCACTACTACCTCCAGTATAGGGAAACTAAACTCCTGGCTACATTAATGATGGATAATAGCAAGAGAAGGATGTGTGTGTGTGTGTGCGTGTGTGTGAGAGAGAGAGAGAGAGAGAGAGAGAGAGAGTGAGAGAGAGAGAGAGAGAGCCACTCCTGTGGAATTGGGCAGAAACTTAAAGCAGGCATGTTTTTCTTCTCTGTGAACTCCTGATGGCGTTGTTTGTCCAGTGTTTGTGGAAATAAGACCATTAGGTCAGTTCCCTCTTATCTTGACAATTCACATGGCTCACAAATCACATTAGTTGTTAAATGTCATTGGTGTTTGCTTCACCGTCAAAGTTTTAAACTTGTCTTTATGAGCTACCTGTGCTCACACAATTCATTTTTATAACAACATAAAATGAATGTGTATTTTATTGTACTGCAATAATTACTTATAGCTCTGCCTTCCAAAAATGTGTAGCTCAGATTTAAGGTACTATGCATTTTTAAAATACTAACAAGCATGATTGAAACACAGATACACACATAATCCTGTTCCTCTTTGGAGAGTTAGAGTAATCTAGCAAGGGATTGTTTGTTTACATTTTTTTTTGTTGTTGCATATTTTATTTTGAATGATCAACATTAAAAGATAAAAAAAATAAAAAAAACAAAACAAAATTGTTTAAAGTGGCCCATGACGTCTACACATGTAAATGGGATTATGCATTAACACTCCCTTGATTGTCAAGGATTTTTACTCTCTGCCTTAATTCCACAGGGATTTTACTCATTTAGGAGCAAGCCCTTCTCTGAGCCGAATCATAGTCTGACCATGAGTCTTAATTTTTATTTCATGAAGATATTCTCTCTCTCTGGTTTTACTCTTCACTGCTCTCCTTTGTGTGAGTGAGTGTTGTATTGATTTGTCTTGCCTCCCCAACAGGTCGATGGAGTTTTCTCTCTATCAGGAGACTCCTCCACAACAGCTGCAAGAGGTGACCCCAAAGGAACCCAGCGCTGACCCAGGCACCCTAGTCTGATGCAGCAGAACACACACACACACACACACACACACACACCTACACCTACCACATTCACTGTAACACCGTAGCCTCGCATTCACTTACACAGACAAATAGATACAATGTGACCTCAATTGCAAAGCAAAACATGGCGACCTCAGCAGAAAGAGACTGTAGTAAATGGTAAACTGTGCAGTGTGAAAAAGCCTTGGCAAGTTCCCCGTCTTACAACTGAATACACCAGTATGATATTAAACCCAGTGGTCTCATGTGGATAACCACTGGTGTTGACATACAGATTATCTATTACCAACAGTATGGTCATGGTGTTCTCCATATATCGACATTTCTGGTCCAGTTCAAGCAGTGAATCCATGAAAAGTCTCCTGAGATATACTTTTTTACAGAATATATACAGTCTAAATCACTATTTTGTATCTTCTGAGATATAAAGAACAGAGGTAATTTATTGCTCATTACTCGTGTGATGTAAAAAGATGTTATATGAGCTCATGTCATCTGAAAACTAGTAAAACAAGCCGGTGAATGTGTATTTGTAAACTATACAAAACGCAGAAATCATGCTTCAGTCCTCATCTGCTGTCACAGCCATCTGTGTCTGTCATGTATGATAAAGGAAACGGGCCACGAACTGTAGCGTAACTGGTGTAGCAGGACGGGAGCGCCTAAAAAAAGTTTTAATATCAAAACGAAGCCGTGGTTAGAGAACTTTAAAGTGCTTTCTAATTATCTGAAATGCTAGCATTCAGCCTTTGTGAGCTTTAGGCTAATATCAATGTGAAAGCAGCTCAGGATGTCAGAGTTGGGGTGTTTGGAATGATGTCATATATTGTGATTTTTTTCAGTTTTTGTTTTCTAGATTCAGCTCGATGCTGGCTGACAGCTTTCTCTGTGCTGACCTTCCACCGAAAAGAAGAATTAGACCAATTTCAGGAAAAACCTGAGGGCTGTAATGAGACCTACTGTATGGCAGTAGCACATGACTGTATGAAGATAATTTACTCATATCAAATCGTATTGTTCTGCATCTGCTTGTGGAGGATTTGAGAGTCATACAGAGCACTTTATGAACATCTTAAGCCTTAATCCTTGTGAAGTTGTCGCCATGCGAGATGACAGGCAGTGGGAAGATGCAGACAGGGTTTATAAAGGGGCTAGTGAGTTTTGTCAGCATCTGCTAAAGGTCTTTTTGAGCGATAGTCTGTACATAGTGTGGATTGTGCTGATGAGTTTCAAAATGATATTTTATTCCCATACTAACATTGTAATTTTCAAACTAACCCACAAAATAAATATTTAATCACAATAACCTCCCCCTGTCCTTTCACCCCCAAGCGAGCACTATTTAAATGGTTGCAAAAAAAAAAAAAAGCTGAGGTTGATGGTGTGAAGAGATAGAGCTGCTGCAGTATTGAATGACGGTGTGAGCAGGTCTCATGCCAGTACATTTGTTTGAGAGCTGATATTTGTGATAATTTTGACTCATTTCATATATTTGTTTTTTGTGCTGTTTCAAAAAAAAAAAAATTGACAATACCATTTTATAAAAATCCGAGTAGTTGGTCATGATATATTTTCAAAGTCTTGGTAGCCTCATTGTAAAATTGAGCAAAATTGGAAGAAACAATATCTTCAAGGAAACTGAAAATGTTTATCTTGATGTAAACAGACATTGCCATACGTTTTTTTTTTCTCTTTTAATGTACATGGACATTTAGGGCTCATTTGAATGTAGTTCTTCATGTGATCATACGTGCTGTTTTTTTACTGTTGCATTCACTGTAGCACAGCACAGAATGTGACCTGGTTTCTTCTGCTGCCTGATGTGTTCACATCCTCTTAGTATCCGGCTTCATAGAGCTTCTTCCAGCTGGTGAAAACCTGAAATCAAAGACCAAACTGCTGTGCACTGGGGGTCGTAAATGTATTTTTCATATAATGTACTCTGTAAGTCGAAAAATAAATTATATGAATTTAGCTCTGAAGCAAATTTATTCAAACTATACTATATTTAATAACATATAACATTTTGTAGCTATCTACTGTAGCTCTTCCTCATCAGTGCGGGAATCAGTAATCTGTGTTTCAAGCCATTTCATTCAGCCGTGTGATGTGTCAATATTTGATTATTCCGATTTTTTTTTAAAGATACTTAAGTGCAGCTGTTTACTTTTTCACTCCTCTTTCTATCAAGACCTGTGGAATAAGACTAAATGGGTCTGTCCTATACTGTATGTATGAGATGTGCATTCATTCTACTAAATAAAGTGTCATGTTGAAATCACCTCTGGTTTGTTTATTGGAAGAGAACACATGCCAACAATTTGGTATGTGTAAAATATTTTCTGCATCCTGTTTACTATATTAGATAAGATGACTTATTTATATTCTTAGGTTCAAAATAAAGTAAATTATCCATATCTAAGCCAATATACGGTTTGTGTTCATAGATAAACCACCATCCTAATCTTGTGTAGTTTAACTACTATAGTGTGACAAATTAAGTGAATATTAGATTCGATAAAATTTGACGTTATCAATCCTGATGGAGTATTTATTTAAGTGTATAACAAATATAAGTCAAAATAAAAATTTAAATTTACATGAAATTATAAAGTACATGGAACTAGTATTGGATAGAAATATCAAGAGAAATGAGAATACAATAAATAAGTTGCATACAACATCAAACTTGGATAAAATGGCAGTAAGGAGTAATGTGACCTGTACTTATATTATACCCTATTATGGACATGCTATTCAGGCTGTAGCTTCCAGGGGCACCAAAGAATATACTGCACTGTTTGGAGAATGGATTCCAGAAGTGATAAATGTTCTCAGGATCAGTGCATCAGCGGAAGCAGCAGGCCGCTATTCCTGGAACGGACACACACACACACACACACGCACTCACACACACACACTCTCACACACAGAGCAGAGAGCAGCACACGACCTGAGGGTCTCTTCTCTCCTCGCGCCAGACTGCTTTGATTTCGGTTTGATTTTGATTTAAAGTGGACACATCACTGACAGGGTGAGTAGCTGCTGAGAGTTTATCAATACAGCTCAGACTTGTTTGTGTGACTGAATGTTACAGTGGAAACTAAAACAACAAGTAGACCACAGTTTTACTCCTGATTAACTTCCTGTAGGAACTTTCAAAATAGCACGACTTAATGATGCTCAGGGTGCTAAAGACAAAGAAGTTGAGGACAAATATAGTGTAATATAAATACACACCAAAAGCTAGTGCAAATGAGCTTTGTTCAGATTTTTCTTTTCCTACGAGGGGCTCATACTCTTTACTTTATTGTCCCACCTTTCAGAATGTAATATGACTAAAGATTAAATCCAGCAATATAAAAATATAGAGACAGGGACTATTAGTTAAACAAACAATGTGCCAACTGATTTCCTGTCTAGACTTTTATTTTGAAATTCTTGCTCATACTTATTATTTCTCTGTGTTCCATGACATCAGTTCCTCTTGCCAGCTGCACATAAAGTGTCCAGCCACTCGACAGTGAGCCCACCTTAGAGACTGAGCTGTGTGATAGGGTCCCGTTTCTCTCGTCCTTTCACTTTCTTATCAAAACGAGAGGCACGTCCAGCCATATGTGCTTTGAAACAAGCAGTGCAGCTCCATGAAGAGCTCGGTTGCAGCTGGGTCAGTGTCAGGAGCTATTTACGTTGACATGCCATTCATCCTGGCTAAAAATAAACAAACACATCCACTGGCTCTTTCCAAATGTCATTGCAAACAACCCACTGCAATCAGCACAAACCAGGCACACAGCAGCTGCATTCTTGCTTCACACACGACACCTTCTTCCATTTCTAACTGTTCACATTCCTTTTTTTTTTTTTGTTTGTTGCAGTTTTCTCCCTGACTGCTGCTGTCAGTCATCAGGCTCCTAGTAAACATGTCGTCAGCCTATGCTGCCGCCATATCATCCCTCATCACTGCCAGCTCTTTTAATCCCCCCATCAAACCCAGAGCTCGTCCCTCCCGGGGGACATCATGGAGTCCGGAACGGTGCCCCAAGCCCCGGAAAACGCCCCAGCCACCTCCAGCTCCACCGACACAGCCTCAGTCCTCGGAGCCTCCGCTGCCACACGAAGAGCTGCAGGAGAATCCTGCAGATTATGGCATAGGTAGGCAGCGACACAGCGTCCAGCACCGACACTCTTTCTGAGATCTGTGACGCACGTGACAAATTGTGTTGCAGGTGGATACTACCTGGTCGAGCTGGGAGAGATTTTTGTTGGCCGTTATCAAGTGGTCAGAAAGTTGGGATGGGGCCACTTCTCGACGGTGTGGCTCTGCTGGGACATGGAGTAAGTGCAGGTTTTACCTTTGAACTTAGAAATAACATAATAAGACTTTTGCTATGATTGAATATTCCATAAACATGATGGCTAACTACCATGACTGTCTGCGTGCAGGAGAGGCCGTTTTGTGGCTCTGAAGGTGGTGAAGAGTGCTCAGATCTACACAGAGACGGCACTGGATGAGATCAAACTTCTGAAATGTGTCAGTGGGACCACGTGGATTTGTTACTCTTTGATACCATTAGCAGCGTCTCAGGGACGTTTAACACACCTAACGACAGTTTTATCAGTGCATGACTGACGTACTAAAGCACAAGTTGCTCATAAATATAGGGATTGTCCAGTGTACTGTATGTTGATGTGTTTTCAACATCATTAGGTGAGGGACAGCGACCCCAAAGATCCTAAACGAGAAAGAATCGTGCACCTAATCGATGACTTCAGGATCTCCGGAGCCAGTGGTGAGCGTATCCTTCACAGAGAAACTGTCTTCATTATTTATCAACCCGGTGGTGAAGGTTTGCTTTACTATCAAGTTGTTTTTACCCGTCTGTGATAATATGTGGATCAGTGTCAGCGTGTTGAAGTCCCCAGAATACAGGAGAAACTCTGAACTGAGTGTGAGACTCGAGACAAGGTCCTTAACGGCTCACCAGATGTCTGCATGGTTCTGGAGGTTCTTGGCCACCAGCTGCTGAGGTGGATCATCAGATCCAACTACACTGGGCTGCCACTGCCCTGCGTCAAGAGCATCCTCAGACAGGTGCTATGCTAACCTTTACTCTATCTTCTCTATCTCTTCACTTTTAAATTAACTGGTGTTGTTAAGGGGCCTGTCAGACTATAGCAAGTAGCCGTGGATTATGGAACTTTGGAGACATCTCACTTACAAAAACTGAAAATCATAACCTGTCCCCATTTCATCACTCTCCTTATATTTCACCATGATTGGAATCTTTCTGTGAACAGACCAGCTTCTATTTTTACTCCTCCTTGAGAATGACACTGTCTGAATCTCCCTCCTTTATCCCAGGTTCTGCAGGGTTTGGATTACTTGCACACTAAATGCAAGATTATCCACACAGACATCAAGCCAGAAAACATCCTCCTGAGGGTCGACGATGCTTTTATTCACAATATGGCGTCCAACACCAAGCTATGGCAGCTGCCAGCATCCTCTGCAATCACAAGATCCCCAGGTTAGTGATGCTATGTTAGGCCATAGTGCCCTTGTTGCTTTGGTTAAATATATACTCGATATAATGTTTTATCTGACACACATTCAGATTTTTCAGGGTTTTGTTTTTTTAATATTCTTTGCCCCCCCCCCATTTGTGGTGATTTTATTTTCCACAGTGAACAGAGGCCTCAGGGAAAAGAAGGTGTGTAGTCTGAAAATATTTTCTTTAAGGTTTTATCATTTGAATGTATGAGCTTTTGTTTATTTCAGTCAAATTATAATTTGTGGCATCCTGCTGTGACTTCTTCAGAGTCTGTCCAACTTTCTGGGGAAGCTGACGGGAGTTTTCCACACTCTTGGGGAGTGGGTAAGATAGATATTGTGTTATTGAACCTGAGCTTCTTAACTGCATCTTTACAGCTCACTAAACCCGCAACCCACTAGAGGACACATCCGATTGTGTAAAGGTACGAGAACTAGACATTTATCTGTACAATTACCTCTGGGGCACCATATATATTTGGCTGCACTGTTCTTTCTATCATCACACTCTGTCATGACACTAAAGAGAGAGAGAACATCCCAGAGCAATATAAACACATTGGAGCTGTGTTTACAGTAGGCAGCTCTTTTCTGCTTCAGAGTTGAAACAAATAAAGTGACATTCCAGACACAGAGATATTGAAATAGTCTGAACATAATCAATATATGTCTCCATGTTGTCTCATGCTTTAGATGAATATGCATGTGAACGGTTGCTTGTTGTTTTGACAGCTGACACCAAGTGGCTCCTGTCGCTCAGTTGTGTAATCTGGGGCGTCAGACAGGGCGCACCCTCATATTCTCACACTGACAACTTCCACTTCAATATAGCCACTAGATTACACTTTATGGCTTTACACTGATTAACAAATATACAAAACTAGACGTATGTTATTGTATTTTATTGTGGGTTGGATATTATTGTTCCAACTGTTGAGTAGTTGCTGTTTCTGCTATGGAGCATTGTTGTCTGCTGGATTGTCTTTTTAAATACTGCCACAAGGGGGTGCCAAATTCAAAATCTAGACTAGTTTCAGTTTGCATGATGTTCTGCACAGACATGAGTTGCTTTGATTATTCATTCATGTATTAGTTAATAGTTTTTTTTCATTAAGTTGTTATTTCTTATTATTTCCCTGATCTGAATGAATCGGCCCTACAGTCTAACAAGGTCTCGAGGAACCCGATTCACCGACTGACGAGGAAAGACAGGAGTCGACGGGGACAGGACGGCAAACCTGACCTCAAACAGAAAGACAAAACTCATCTCGCGCCTCCCTCCGGCAGTTACAGCTCCACCTGCCAGTCTCAGCTCTCAGGTCCTAACCTCACATTTAGGAGGCAGACCCTGCTGCTGGAGGATGGAATGGACATGGATCCAATCAGCAACAGAGACTCCATCTGCTCATGGCCAGGACTAAAAACAGAGTCTGCTGTCTCTGGCTCCAGGTCAGCGTTATTCCATCAGGCTGCTGACAAAGAGCCATTGCCACCTTCATCATGCTCCCCCTGTGGTTCGTCTCACAACCTTTGTGTTGTTGTTTTGTCCCTCTGATGTGTGATTTGCATGAATATAATGGAGTTATGTAATAAGATTACAGAGATCCTGCTAAGCATCACATTCATTCATGCGTTACAGGTGCTAGTGACTCTGACACTTTGGATCTACTGAAGTCAGAGAATGCTGATAAAATCCTCATTAAGATTGCTGACCTGGGCAATGCCTGCTGGGTGGTGAGTAGTTCATCTGACAAGAACAAAAGCTTTGAAAAGCAAATCAGTTCCAATGACATTCATTGAGTGCACTGAATTGAATTGATATACTTATCGATCTACTGTATCTATACTGTCTATATATTATCATACGTTATATTTTTCTTACATCATCTAAATGCACAATCAAAACAATTAAACCACTGACAAAAATGGTAGATGAAATAACTATCTTTGGCAATACAAATGGTTTCTAAATGCTGTCCTTAGTGTTAAACATATTGATCTATTAATTTGATTCGATTTTTATATGTTTTAATATAAACATAATTCATGCTCATGCTCATTTTAATGAAAGTGAAATCTTTTCGCTTTGGCAGCACAAACACTTCACTGAGGACATCCAGACATGTCAGTACCGCTCGGTGGAGGTCTTGATTGGTGCTGACTACGGCACACCAGCTGACATCTGGAGCACTGCCTGCATGGTGAGACAAATACCTGCATAGAATTGCAAAAATACTTCTCTTATTGAGGTTGAACCCCACATTTGATTATGTTCGAAACATTAAAATTTGAGGTCGTGCCACAGATTTTGAGTATTGTTGATTAAAACACCTTTAAAACCTGCATTGACCCTAGCTCTAACCCTAGCCCTTAACCCTACTTGCAACCTTAGAACTCAACCCTAACCCTAACCCTAGCCCAAACCCTAACCCTTACCCTAGCCTCAACCCTAACCCTAACCCAAACCCTAACCCTAACCCTAGCCCAAACCCTAACCCTAACACAAACACCTTTAAACATTGCACTGACTCTAGATCTAGCCCTAAAAACACCTTTAAAACCTACATTGACCCTAGCTCTAACCCTACAAACCACTTTAAACTCTGCAATGACCCTAGATCTAGCCCTTAAAAAACCTTTAAAACCTGCATTGACCCTAGCTCTAACCCTACAAACCACTTTAAACTCTGCAATGACCCTAAACTTAACCCTACTTGCGACCTTAAAACTCACCCCCAACCCTAACCCTAGCCCAAACCCTAACCCCAACCCTAGCCCAAACTCTAACCGTAACCCTAACCCTAGCTGTAACCCTAACCCTAGCCCAAACCCTAACCCTAACCCTAACCCTAGCCTCAACCCTAACCCTAGCTGTAACCCTAACTCTAACCCTAACCCTAGCCTCAACCCTAACCCTAACCCTAGCTGTAACCCTAA